>BROG01000973.1:0-192533 GCA_030159075.1 Atrina japonica
TGTTAGATAGCTTGTCAGTTGATGGTATTCAGTGTGGGTAACAAGCAATAAAATATCAAGTTTGTAATTGCTTAATTGCTTAATTGAACACAATGTAAAGATCAATAAATTATTTGAAATGAGCTAAATTGTAGGTCAGGGTTAGCGCTATAATTTAAGTGAAGAAATGAATGCTCCTACATAATGTATGACAATGGTTGTTAGATACATGTACCTAAGAAGTATTGAATGTTCTGCCATGTCTAATGTCAGATATACCTGCAGAAGGCCATTTTGTCACTTCTCAATTACAATACAACCAGGGTCTCTCCTCGATCTTTCAAAAAGTCTTTTATTGATATCAATGAAAAATAAAAATGTCTATTCTGTATATTTTATCTTTTTATCAGAAAGTCTGATTTGTTTGATCATATGTATGGAATTTCTTGTACAAACATTAATTTATGCCCGTTTATGCCTAGATAGAAGTTTAAATGTTTTAGGTTCCTTCTCAGGGACTCAGCTACCAAGCAAGTGAACATGTGAACAGTCACAACACTTGTGTATCAACATGCTTCAGGTTTGACCCAAATTCAAAGCTGAAGCAATACAAACACTATACAAACACTCAGGAGGATAAACCATTTCTGTTAAAAACTCTTAACTATAAATTTTTGTGAAAATTTTCACTGATTGGTCTGTATATCATGATTATATTGTGTTTAGTGGTCATTTTGTTCGATGAGTACAGAGTTGAGACTGCCCCTTTGCTATATCAAATCTTGAGTTCGGTACGTACTCAAGACTTCAAATGAGCTTGACTTTTTTCTCAAAAATGAAGAAATTAAAATTGAGTAATTTTCAAAGATTCAAGCTCGCATTTTTACTTTTAACGTTTGGTGGCGGCTGACCCAGATATGCTAAATTGAAAATAAATTCATGTGTATAATGTATCTATATATCCGAGTTCAACAGAATGTGTGATGCTATGTAAACAATAAAATGGAAAGGTGCACCGATTATTGGTAGGATTTTATTTTTTATTTACATTTAAAGTGAATGTTATTTTATAGATACTAAAATAATGAATTTGAAACTAATTATAAAATCTATTTATTACATATCTTTATTGAGGTCTTTATTGGCAGCTTTACGTTAAACAACAATAAACAAACAAACAAACAAACAAACAATGACAGCTGTAAGTTCCTCATTTATTTTCTGCCTAGTTCCAATTTAAAACTTGCAATATCAGACTAAAACACAGTTTACTCAAAAGTTTGAATGTCAAATATATCTTATACAGAATTAAGATATTTTTGACAAGAAATATTGAATCATTAATGTGATAAATAAAATGTTTCAGTTTGAATTATATCCCTTGATATTTCAGTACTCTCAAATGACATATTATTTAAATGTCAAATTTTTAAGTTCACATTTGTAAATAACAGAGGACCATATCGTAAAATATTAAATGAATATATGTGCAGTAATTCATCAAATGTTTTGGCACATCTACCCATAAATTAACTACAAATACAGAATGTTCATTTGGGAATTCTATTTATCCAATAAAGAGGATTGTATCTATAAATCATGATTCCATAGGATTCAACGAGGAATATCTTTCACAAACACAACATTTATCTAATTGGTACTCTTTTAAATCATTTATGTATATGTGTCATCACAGAATCAAGTCATGTTGTGGTATAGTATTAGAAATAGTGGCCAAAAGCACAGGGATTCTAAAAGTTATATTGGTAATAGATCAAACATAAGCATTAAACTAGACTGAAATTTCAATGTCTATACCAGTCCTCAGTAAGATCTCTGACATCAATATTCTATTTGTAATTATTCGGGCTTTCACAAAATGTAAGCTCTGTCATCATCAAAAGTCGGAGTGGTCCATCAGTTCCCATCATCATTAATGACTTAGGAGGTACTAACGGTGTGATATTATATTTAATGAGTTAGGTACCTTAAATGTTGACATTGTCATTAATGAGTTAGGTACCTTAAATGTTGACATTGTCATTAATGAGTTAGGTACTAAAGTGTTGACATTATCATTAAAGAATTAGGTACTCAAGTGATAAACATTATCATTAATGAGTTAGGTACCTTAAATGTTGACATTGTCATTAATGAGTTAGGTACTAAAGTGTTGACATTATCATTAAAGAATTAGGTACTCAAGTGTTAAACATTATCATTAATGAGTTAGGTACCTTAAATGTTGACATTATCATTAATGAATTAGGTACTAAAGTATTGACATTATCATTAATGAATTAGGTACTAAAGTGTTGATATTATCATTAATGAGTTAGGTACTAAAGTGTTGACATTATTATTAATAATTTAATTGTCTTAAGTGTTGATATAATATTTAATGAGTTAGGTACCTTAAATGTTGACATCATTAATGAGTTAGGTACCTGAAGTGTTGACATCATCATTAATAAATTAGGTACTGTAAATGTTGATATAATTTATAATGAGTTAGATAAATTAAATGTTGACATCATCATTAATAAGTTAGGTACATAAGTTTTGACATCATCAATTAGTTAAGTACCTTAAGTGTTGACATCATCATTAATGAGATAGGTACCTTAAATGTTGACATTATCATTAATGAGTTAGGTACCTTAAGTGGTGACATTATCATTTATGTGTTAGGTACTTAAATGTTGACATTATTATTAATGAGTTAGGTATCTTAAGTATTGACATCATTAATGAGTTAGGTACTGTAAATGTTTATATAATTTATAATTAGTTAGATACCTTAAGTGTTTACATCATCATTAATAAGTTAGGTACTTTAAGTGTTGACATCATCATTAGTGATATTAGTACCATAAGTGTTGACATTATCATTAATAGGTTAGGGAGCTTTGCTTTTGAAATCATCATTAATGAGTTAGGTACTTAAGCATTGACATTATCATTAATGAGTTACGTATCTTTAAAGTGTTGCCATCATCATTAATGAGTTACGTACCATAAGTGTTGCCATCACCATTAATGAGTTAGGTACCATAAGTGTTGCCATCATCATTAATGAGTTCGGTACCATAAGTGTTGCCATCACCATTAATGAGTTCGGTACCATAAGTGTTGACATCATCATTAATGAGTTAGGTACCATAAGTGTTGCCATCATCATTAAGGAGTTAGGTACCATAAGTGTTGACATCATCAGTGTTGCCATCATCATTAATGAGTTAGGTACCATGAGTGTTGCCATCATCATTAATGAGTTAGGTACCATGAGTGTTGCCATCATCATTAATGAGTTAGGTACCATGAGTGTTGCCATCATCATTAATGAGTTAGGTACCATGAGTGTTGCCATCATCATTAATGAGTTAGGTACCATGAGTGTTGCCATCATCATTAATGAGTTAGGTACCATGAGTGTTGCCATCATCATTAATGAGTTAGGTACCATAAGTGTTGCCATCATCATTAATGAGTTAGGTACCATAAGTGTTGCCATCATCATTAATGAGTTAGGTACCATAAGTGTTGCCATCATCATTAATGAGTTAGGTACCATAAGTGTTGCCATCATCATTAATGAGTTAGGTACCATAAGTGTTGCCATCATCATTAATGAGTTAGGTACCATAAGTGTTGCCATCATCATTAATGAGTTAGGTACCATAAGTGTTGACAAGTTTTAAGGACCGTCTGTTACCTGTACAGATAATTCAGTTTATTGTCTGTTACCTGTACAGATAATTCAGTTTGTTGTCTGTTGCCTGTACAGATAATTCAGTTTGTTGTCTGTTGCCTATACAGATAATTCAGTTTGTTGTCTGTTACCTGTACAGATAATTCAGTTTGTTGTCTGTTACCTGTACAGATAATTCAGTTTGTTGCCTGTTGCATGTCAATTACCATATCAATGCAATTAGCATGAGTACTTATACTCTTTGGACTACCTGTCTGTTCAGTCAAATGAGAAAATATAGCAAATATGGTATAGAAACAGTTAAAATTACTTGTGGGTTGACTTCACCACCTGATTTGATATGGTGTTTTAATAACAATTTTAGTGAGCATCATTCTGACAGAGGGGATGTGTGTGTCTGTGATGTAAATTTCCTAAAATATTTGTATCTGGATATTATCATGTACTTTAATTCAATAAGAAAAACAAAAGTGACTGGATCAATTTGTTCTTGGGTCTCAGGGTAAACAAACAAAACCCAGCTTATTTTGTAACTGTAAACAAAACTCAAATTATTAGCATTCTAGAATAGAATATTCACCAGATCTACTCATTGCATTCTTTATCAGTAGGGGTAGGGAAGTGCTCAGACAGTAAATGTCCAAGGATTTTGTACATGTAGCTGTCCAAAATCTTTGATATTGTAAAGGGATGATTAATTTTAGCATTATATATTTATTTGCCAAATATTAAATGTTTGAGAGTCAGTTTTGCATTTCAGATTTCAACATATTCTAAGCATTCGCTCAAACTAGCAATTGCTGCTCAAAGTTATATTGTCATAAATGTCAGATTCGCAGGAGGCCAAAACTATGTCAATAAAATAAAATCTAGTATATACATGTGTCTATAATAAAAATGATACCGACATGTATATACTATATTTCATTTTTCATCTTATTGACATACATGTAATTTCAGCCTCCTGTGTTCGAATTGACAAAATTAAATTTTATTTTCTTGATTTCAATTTTAATAAATTCGTATTTCTGAATTGAATTTATTATTTTGTACTACCAATAATCATTTTACATGGTCTATTTTATGATTGACATCTTTGAGATGTCAGTCTTAGATTTAGTCCATTCAAAATACAGATCTACTTCTTATCTAACTATATAAAAATGCTTTTACGTGATATTTGTTTCAATAATTTCATTTCTGAATTATATGTGTGTATAATTTTTATCTATAATTATTTCACACAATAAGTAGCACATACGTCTTAGTTTTATTAGTTTCAAATGCTGTGGTAAATACAGGTGTTGGATGTGTATAAGACTATCAAAGGCAGTTAGTATTATAAGACTGTCAATAGAAGTTAGTATTATAAGATAGGTGTCTTAAGACTGTCTATGGGAGTTAGTATGTATTATAAAATAGGTGTCTAAGATTGAATGACAGTGAATCTGTATTTTAAGATATATGTCTAAGATTTGACCACAGATATTATCATAAGATAGCTGTCTAAGACTGTCAATGGCAGTTTGCATTATAAGACAAGTGTTTAAAACTGTCAATGGCAGTTATAATTATAAGATAGGTGTCTAAGATTGTCAATGGCAATTAGTATTATAAGATAGGTATCATTGACAGTAAATCTGTATTACAAGATAGGTGCCTAAGACTTGATGGCAGTTATTATCATAAAATATCTGTCTAAGAGTGTCAATGGCAGTTAGCATTATAAGATAGGTGTTTAAGACTATCAACGAATTTTGGTATTATAAGGTGTTTTAAGACTGTTAATGACAGGTAGTATTATAAGATAGGTATATAAGACTGTTAATGACAAGTAATATTATAAGATAGGTATATAAGACTGTTAATGACAGGTAGTATTATAAGATAGGTATATAAGACTGTTAATGACAGGTAGTATTATAAGATAAGTATATAAGACTGTTAATGACAGGTAGTATTATAAGATAGGTATATAAGACTGTTAATGACAGGTAGTATTATAAGATAGGTATATAAGACTGTTAATGACAGGTAGTATTATAAGATAGGTATATAAGACTGTCAATGGACGTTTTTATTATAAGATAGGTATATAAGACTGTCAATGACAGGTAGTATTATAAGATAGGTATATAAGACTGTCAATGACAGGTAATATTATAAGATAGGTATATAAGACTGTCAATGGAGGTTAGTATTATAAGATAGGTATATAAGACTGTCAATGACAGGTAGTATTATAAGATAGGTATATAAGACTGTCAATGACAGGTAGTATTATAAGATAGGTATATAAGACTGTCAATGACAAGTAATATTATAAGATAGGTATATAAGACTGTCAATGACAGGTAGTATTATAAGATAGGTATATAAGACTGTCAATGACAGGTAGTATTATAAGATAGGTATATAAGACTGTCAATGACAGGTAATATTATAAGATAGGTATATAAGACTGTCAATGACAGGTAGTATTATAAGATAGGTATATAAGACTGTCATTGACAGGTAGTATTATAAGATAGGTATATAAGACTGTCAATGGAGGTTCATATTATAAGATAGGTATATAAGACTGTCAATGACAGGTAGTATTATAAGATAGGTATATAAGACTGTCAATGACAGGTAGTATTATAAGATAGGTATATAAGACTGTCAATGACAGGTAATATTATAAGATAGGTATATAAGACTGTCAATGGAGGTTAGTATTATAAGATAGGTATATAAGACTGTCAATGACAGGTAGTATTATAAGATAGGTATATAAGACTGTCAATGACAAGTAATATTATAAGATAGGTATATAAGACTGTCAATTACAGGTAGTATTATAAGATAGGTATATAAGACTGTCAATGACAAGTAATATTATAAGATAGGTATATAAGACTGTCAATGACAGGTAGTATTATAAGATAGGTATATAAGACTGTCAATGACAATTAGTATTATAAGATAGGCATATAAGACTGTCAATGACAGGTAGTATTATAAGATAGGTATATAAGACTGTCAATGACAGGTAGTATTATAAGATAGGTATATAAGACTGTCAATGACAAGTAATATTATAAGATAGGTATATAAGACTGTCAATGACAGGTAGTATTATAAGATAGGTATATAAGACTGTTAATGACAGGTAGTATTATAAGATAGGTATATTAGACTGTCAATGACAAGTAATATTATAAGATAGGTATATAAGACTGTCAATGACAGGTAGTATTATAAGATAGGTATATAAGACTGACAATGACAGGTAGTATTATAAGATAGGTATATAAGACTGACAATGACAGGTAGTATTGTAAGATAGGTTTTTAAGACTGACAATGGAGGTTAGTATTATAAGATAGGTATATTAGACTGTCGATGACAGTTAGTATTATAAGATAGGTATATAAGACTGTCAATGACAGGTAGTATTATAAAATAGGTATATAAGACTGACAATGACAGGTAGTATTATAGGATAGGTATATAGGACTGTCAATAACAGGTAGTATTATAAGATAGGTATATAGGACTGACAATGACAGGTAGTATTATAAGATAAGTATATAAGACTGTCAATGACATGTAGTATTATAAGATAGGTATATAAGACTGAAAAAGGAGGTTAGTATCATAAGATAGGTATATAAGACTGACAATGACAGGTAGTATTATAAGATAGGTCTATAAGACTGTCAATGGAGGTTCATATTATAAGATAGGTATATAAGACTGTCAATGACAGGTAGTATCATAAGATAGGTATATTAGACTGTCAATGACAGGTAGTATTATAAGATAGGTATATAAGACTGAAAAAGGAGGTTAGTATCATAAGATAGGTATATAAGACTGACAATGACAGGTAGATAGGTCTATAAGACTGTCAATGGAGGTTCATATTATAAGATAGGTATATAAGACTGTCAATGACAGGTAGTATCATAAGATAGGTATATTAGACTGTCAATGACAGGTAGTATTATAAGATAGGTATATAAGACTGACAATGACAGGTAGTATTATAAGATAGGTATATAAGACTGTCAATGGAGGTTCATATTATAAGATAGGTACGGTATATAAGACTGTCAATGACAGGTAGTATTATAAGATAGGTATATAAGACTGTCAATGACAGGTAGTATTATAAGATAGGTATGTAAGACTGTCAATGGAGGTTAGTATTATAAGATAGGTATATAAGACTGTCAATGACAGGTAGTATTATAAGATAGGTATATAAGACTGTCAATGACAGGTAGTATTATAAGATAGGTATGTAAGACTGTGAATAACGGTCTAAGACTGTACAGTATATATAAGATTTATAACTGAATATATTTTCTTTTTATTGAAACAGCTTTGATCCTTTCCAAGTATTTGAGGTAAGTTTTCTTTCTTTTTAAATGGTTTAGAATTTTTGCACTCATTTAGTATTTTTGGGGTAGGAAGTGTATGTGTTTTATAAGTAGAACACACACATACATCATGGACAGCTAGAGGTCTTTAACTTGATGAGTCTGTTCATTATATAAACACAGAAATTGACTCAACCTTCTTGTCATCACTTGCACATGGTAAGCATCCAGTGAAACTGGAGCTACGACCTTCCTGTTAGTCATCCAGACACTAACACTTGGAAGACTCAGGTAATTATAGGTAGCTTGTTTTCATGTCCATAAATAAATATTGCTAGTTGCTCATTCAATGAAGCATTTGGACTTATATTTTGACTTACAGTAATAATACTTATAACACAGCACTACATCCTAAATTCAATGTAAAATATGAAGGAACTGATGCCTGTGGCACTCACAACAGAAAATTAAGGTAAAGATATTCTTAGACCTCTGGGTACTGTTTCACAAAATGAATATTTCTGGGAAGTATACCCTGGACCACCAAGAAAAACAATGATTTTGTGCCAATGTCTTAAGATATTTTGACCCCAGCGATAAAATGACCGGAAGAACAGGCCAAAGGTAGACTCCCTCCACCCCCCCACCCCCCTGAAAAATTGGCCTAACATAGAATTCCCCCATAGGAAATGTCATCCCAGGCCCAATTTTCCACTTCTTTGTTGACTTATTTAATTGATAATTGATTAAGCTGCCAATAAATTAATATTTCTCAAAACAAATACCAGATTTGTAAATATTTGTTTTGCTTGAGCAATACATAAATGAAAAAATACATTGTATAATCATTAGTATACTTCTATTTGTGTACCGTACATTATATCTATACTTCTATTTGTGTACCGTACATTATATCTATACTTCTATTTGTGTACCGTACATTATATCTATACTTCTATGTGTGTACCGTACATTATATCTATACTTCTATGTGTGTACCGTACATTATATCTATAAAATTTTCACATTTGGAGTTGATAATGTTACTCCATTTAATAGACTTGCAATGAAAAATATTTTATTTCATTTCAGTGGATATAAAGTCTACAAAAATGATTAATTTAATGAATTTAATTTTCAAATGTTTATGCATATTATAATATTTCTATATGAAGACTGCATTATATCAATCAATTTTTAAAAGCACATCTATTTTCTGTTTTGAAATCCAGAAACAAGAGGGGCGAATTCTATCCGATGGTTGTTTTTCTGCCCAGTGGGAAACTCTTTACTGACTTTGTGTATTGGGGGAAATAATATGGTGGGGTACTTCACTCACGGGGGAAGTCTAACCCAGGTACATTTTTTCTGGGGATGGGGGGATTGTGTGGGGAAAAGTCTATGCTGCAACACTGGTCTGGAAGCTAGAGAATACCTTATAGGTTTCCAAATTGGATAATTCCAAAATGTATCTGGGGAGCATACCCCCAAACCCCCTTGCTGTTGTTGAATTCCACTTTGATTTCAGATTAAATAACTAATCTATCTGGAGGCTACAAGGTTGAAATTCTGTCCAGATTTTAAGTTACTTATTTGCTGAATCACTCTTCTTTTGAGAAGGATAATCAGTGTGATTTACTAGCAGATTTCCATGCATATTTTTGTGTAATAGACACTGAAAAATGTGTCTACGGGCTTCCAAATGTCAAGTTTTCAGAAATAAGCATAAAACCTGATCCCTCAACAAATTTATTCATCAGAATGAATCCAATAATTAATTTTTATTGTGTACAGTGACCAAGGAGGAATTCAGGCAGTTGCAGAGGAAGGATGTGCCCCTAAAGTTGACAAATTAAGTGCAAAACCTTTTTTTATATCAAAAGTAGCAAAATTAATAACAAATTTCTCCAGAATATTCTTGCCTGAAATATTCTTATTGTTTGTATCAACCCTACAGTCTTTTTAGGTCACCTGAGCCAAGACTCATGGTGACCTATTGCGATCGTCTTTTGTCTGTCATCTGCTGTCGTTCGCCGTGTGTCATGCATTGTTAACATTTACACATTTTCAACTTCTTCTCAAGAACCAGTGGGTCAATCTTAACCAAACTTGGCATGTAGCATCCCCATGTGAAACCACATAAAGTTATGAATGAAAAGGGCTAGGACCCATCTTGGCTGAAAAGGACCAACACTTGGTAAATCTTTAAAAGATGACTTTCAAATTTGGTATGCATGATTGTAAAGTCAATATCTACAAAGTTTCTGAATGAAAATGAAATCTGTCCATAAAGGAGCCACAAGGGGACGTCCAACAACACATGGTACAATTTGTATTTTAAATTGTTTAATAACTCAAAACTGATCGACTTATTGTATACAAATATATATGAGAAAGTTGTTAAAAATTATCTTAGGATCATTTTGACAAAATTTCAAGGTCATAGGGTCAAAGGTCAAGATCACAGACACCTAAGTAAACTGAAAGAAAAAGATTTTTTGGTCAAATTTTCGACATTTTTGACAACTTACCCAGAACCATTGGGCCAATTTGAACCAAACTTGACAGGAAGTATAACCATGTAAAGCTACATAAAGTTTGTGGATGAAAAAGGGCTAACACCAAACTTATATATAGAAGGAATATAAGTCAGCATATATTTTTGATTTAATACATGTATCTCCAAATTTATTAAAGCTAAAGAGAAAACCATTACCTTAAAATCAGCACCTTGCAAAATTCTACCAATATTTTATTTTCGTGAAAATTATTAGATTGACCGTTATGTGAGTAATTTCCCCTTTTTTGTGGATTTTTTATGTTTTTGAAAATTTAGTGACATTATCTTGAAAAGTATAATAGATAAAGGAAAAGTGAAAGAAGCAAAAATGTTCAACATGTTAAGATCTACAAAAAAGTAATTGGGCAAAACTTGTCAGGTTGTCCCTTGTGGGACTTATTTATCCTTTTAAGTGTGTTTTTCATGTTTCGGGCTGTTTTTGATATTATTTTGAAATGTATGAGGCAAAATTGTTCAGCACCCAAAGATCTGAGCTGAAATTGTCAGGCCAAGCCTTATGGGAATTATTTACCCTTTTAGTGGACTTCTAATGTGTTGGACAGTTTTGTCCTATTATCTCGAAAAGTATAATAGATTGAGAGAAAGTGAAAGAAGCAAAATTGTTCAGTACTCAAAGATGTACAAAATAGTCATAGGGCCAAAATTGCTGGGTCATCATTTATGGGAGATATTTTTTCTTTCAAAAGGCAAAGATTCTAAGAACAACATTAAAAACCTGATCAAAATTGATGCACGCTTTTTCGAGATATTAGTGAGAAACTGTAAAACTCAACTTTATGGAAGGCTCAAGAAGCCAGAAAAGGGCGGAGCTTCGTATGACATCACAATGGGATTCTATGGAGTACATGTACATACTTCACTATAGACTTTGTATCAGCGTGCCTCAGGTGTGGACGGCAATTAATAAATACACTTGCTGGTTTATTGACGGAATATATTTTTGTGTACAATAATGTAGGAATAATTGTTTTTAACTGTCACAATCATGATTTTTGTTTTGGAATTTTCAATTGATTAAGAAAACAAGATTAAATTATAAAATTTTCCTTGTTAGGCAGCAAAATTCTACATAAAGAAATCTAGCTTTTTTCATTAGTTATGAATCTATGCTTACATCTGTGTAAAATCGCATAATTGTCATTCAAAGAGAACAAAATAATAATTAAAATATAAACTTTGCAGCATTGAATTGTAAAACAAATAATTGAATTACTATTTTAAATTTTTTTATAAACTGATATCGTAGTAGTAGGCGTAAATTGTATGTCATTTTGAAAAGACAACTGCCGTAAATATTGCATTGTGCTATTTGTAGAGCACATATAATGGAAACTGAGAGCCAAATCAACAATAATGAAAATGGAAATTTAGCGAAAATACGATTTTATGATAAATAACAACAATTTTTTCCCCCTGATCATGTTTTTATTCATCATTGGTTAAAGATTACATGTCAATTATAAAAAGAACTTTGTCTCTCTTAAAATACTGTACAGAAACATATAAATTCATTAGTGGTCAAATATCTTCAAAACTGTTGAGATCTCCACCCATAAACCATATATATTCTTGTTCCTTATACAAAGACAAGTTCATTAGTGTTTAGAGTAAATCCCTGGGGGTCATGCTGGGCACCTCTCATTCATTAATGGTCAAATGTCTTGAAAACTATTGAGATTCCCACACATAAACCATATATATTCTTGTTCCTTATATCAAGACAAGTTCATTGGTACTTAGTGTGAATCCCTGGGGGTCATCCTGTGTACCACACGTTCACCAAACTTTTTTATGTAAAATTGATAAAAGTGTTTAAAGTTATGATGTTTAAGTATAATTCTCTTTCATATAATTACTTAAATTAAAATCAAAGAAGGTAAGGGGCAAGGTTGTTGAAGGAAGGGGGTGGGTTCAATATATTACGGCCATGATAAATTGAACCCTTTCCATTTATCTATTTACCAAAACATTTTATGTAAAATTGATAGAAGTATGTAAAGTTATGGTGTTTAAGTAAAATTCTCTTTCTTGTACTTTCTGAAATTAAACGAATGTGGGCAGGGACATGATGGTGGTGGTGATGGTGGGGGGGGTTCAGAATATCATAGCCATTAAAGACTGAACACCTGCCTTTTATTTATTTACTGACAACTCTTATGTCAAATTAATAAAATCAAGTAAAGTAATGATGTGTAAACATAATTGGTTTGATGTAATTACTTGAAATACTACTCTGTTACAGAGGGTTTAAAATATCATGGCCATGATAAATTGAACCCCCCTGTTTTAATCTACTTACCTAAACTTTTTATGTAAAATTTATAAAAACATGTAAGGTTATGATGTTTGAGTATATTTCTCTTTCGTGTATTTACTTGAAATAAAATCAAAGAAGGTATGGGCAATGGTCATCATAAATTGAACCCCTCCTTTAATCTATTTACCAAAACTTTTTTATGTAAATTGATAAAAGTGTTTAAAGTTATGATGTTTGAGTATAATTCTCTTTCATAAAGTTACTTGAAATCAAATCAAAGAAGGTAAGGGCAGGATGGTTAAAGGAGGGGGGTGTTTCAATATATCATGGCCATGATACATTGAACCCCGTCAATTAATCTAATTATGGTAATTTATTATGTAAATTGATAAAAGTATGTAAAGTTATGATGCATTAGTAGATTACCTTTCATATAGTTACTTGAAATAAAATCAATGAAGGCAGGGGCAGTATGATGGAGGGGGGTTTCAATTTATCAAGTAACAAGAATATATATGGTATATGGGTGGGGATATCAACAGTTTTCAATATATTGTACCACTATTGGAAGGGTGGTGCCCAGGGTGACCCCCAGGGATTTACACTAAGCATATATGAACTGGTCTTGATATAAGTAACAAGCATATATATGGTTTATGGGTGGGGATCTCAACAGTTTTCAATATATTGTACCACTATTGGAAGGGTGGTGCTCAGGGTGACCCCCAGGGATTTACAGTAAGCATAGATGAACTGGTCTTGATATAAGTAACAAGCATATATATGGTTTATGGGTGGGGATATCAACAGTTTTCAATATATTGTACCACTATTGAAAGGGCGGTGCCCAGGGTGACCCCGAATGGGATTTACACCAGGCATAGATGAACTGGTCTTGATATAAGTAACAAGAATATACATGGTTTAAGGGTGGGGATCTCAACAATTTTCAAGATATTAGACCACTACCAAAAAGACATTGCAACAAAATGACCACTATTAATAAATTTTTCCTTTGAATCTGTTACTGAGGGAGGGAGGATAATATAGCTATGGCATGCTGAGATCCCCCTTCCTTGAATTTATTTACCTAAAGTTTTCATGTGAAAAGAATAAACTCATGTAAAAATATGAGAGATACATGTGATTTGGTTTCAATATTTTGTTATAAACATTTCACTGAAGGGGGAGGGGGGGTTCAAATTATCATAGCCATGATATATTGAACACCCTGCCTTGAATTTATTTATCTCACTTTTTATGTGAATATGAATAGAAACATATAAAATTACAATGAATAATATAAAAATCTCTCATATAATCACTGATAATAAAAATCCTTAAAGGGATTAAAAATATCATAGCCATGATATATTGAACCCCCCTCCCCCACCTCTAATCCTTATACCACACCCTTTTTGGTATGATGTCGCTCATTCATGTTTAAAAGTTGGAATTTTTTATAAATATCATAATTAAGGCACAAGTTCATAGGGGGTTCAAAATATCATGGGGGAGTTCAAAATATCACAGCGATAAAATGAACCCGGGTTCAATATTTCATGAATCAAAATATCATGCTACACCCGAATCACTTAGGCTCTTTCCTACCTGTAGTCTCATGCAATCAAAATCTCTCATAGCTTAAATGAATATTTATAAGGATTAGGTGTTGTACAATTTGTCCAATCACAGTAGTTTTGATTGGCAACAGAAGTTATCGCATATCCAATACAATTCTGATATTGTTTAAAAGCCTAAATCTGATTGGTTGACAAATGCAAGCATTGACTAAGGCTTCATGAATAATAAAAGTATGTACAAGAGTTTTCATTCCCATGAGACCACGGATAAGAAAACTGAGCAGTGATTCCAGACTGTGGTTTTACGCTGATGAGTGAGCTATTGTTGTGGCATAATGTCCATCATCTTGGTCATCTGTTAAATATTTCATTTAACTCATCAACCCCTGAAAAACAATAGACTCTTCTGTAAATCAATGACTTAGACCAATCCAAATTTGTTTTTAGGGGTGAATGAATTAATCAACTTTTACTCAAGAACCACTGGAATTATTTCAGCCAAATTTGGCAGGGAGCTTGGTCCTGGAAAGAGAGTTTGAAAAAAAAAAAAGAATTTGTATGGAATAAGAATACGATGGGCTCTCCATGCCAATTTGAATGAAAAAAGAAAACAATTTTGTTTTGTTGAGAAATGAAATAAGTTTAGATCTATAGCCAAGTTAAATACAATTGTAAAATGCACTGAAAATAACAGAGGACATTTAGAAAGTTGGAAAGTGGAGGAGATGCATTTTTTCACTACGATATAAATATATGTTGTCAGCGATATATAAACAAAAAACTGAAATGTTTCGCTATGGTAATTTCCATATCCAAAACATCACGATACGAAATGTTATAGGGAAGAAACATCCCTTTTTTTAAGGTGAATAAATTAACAAGGAGCCCAAGAGGGCTTCAATCACTCACCTAAGAACCATTTACAGTTGTAGAAAGAAGACCAAGAAGAATATGTAAATGTAGGCTGATCTGGCCAAGAAACATAAATATTGCTGTTTAATAAATTAATAAAAATACTAGAAATCAAATATTGGCAAAATTCTTGCACAAAAACATTTTTTCACCTATATACAAGTAAAACACTATAATGCATCATTGTGTGAATGCAAGGGGAGATAAATGAGGAAATCATGCAAAAATGAATGAAAATGACAAAGTCTGAAAACACCTCAAAAACGTGTAAAAAATTAACGCTCCAATTTCTGTGAAAAATACAAATTGAATCATACATCCATGTAAATCACTCAGAAACAATCTGTTTTCCAATTCATGCATCGGTTCTGGAGAAGAAGATTTTTAAAGAGGGGTACCTTTTGGGACTTACTCTGCCCCATCCTGGATCCACCCCTGGGCCAATCTGGCTGAAAAACTACAAACTTGGTAAAGGATCTTGAGCACTTGCTCCCTGTCAAGTTTCGTCAAAATCCCTTCCGTGGTTTTAGAGAAGAAGTCGAAAATATGAAAAGTTTACAGACAGACAGGGAGTGATCACAATAGCTCACCTGAGCCGAAGGCAGTTGAATTGCTATCTATTGTCATCCAAAATCGTTATTAAATAAAAAATTAAATATCTATATATGTGTGTGTGTTTGCATGTATATGTCTGTCCATCAGGTCAATCTCTCTGTCTACATGTTTTTTTTTCTTGGTACGCTTCCCAGAAATTTTCAATTCACACCTTGGCGCTCTAATGGTCACATACCTTTTGACTCATGTATAGGCATAGAATAATCACTGGGGAATACAAAATAAACAACTTGCTTGGTTGAGAGGTACATGACCATAGGTGGATGCAGGATTTTAGGTTAGAGGGGATGTGCTTTTGATCCTCAGAGTGTCCTAGGATGCTAATCGAGACTTTGTTCAAACAAAGGGTGTGGTGTAGAGTTACACAATTATATACTATACGAGCCACACTGAATGTTTTTTTTTTTAATAGTTCGATAAATTTTGAAGCTATAATTCATCTGAGACTGTGGGGACATGCTCATTTTGCAAAAATAAATTTTGAAATTCTGAAGCTTCCAAACACGATCTAATGACAAGTTCAATGCTTGGAGAGGCACAATATTATAATGAAAATTTTGCAAAATATGTTATTAATTTTCCAGCTTTTTATACAAAAATTAGACATACTTTGCCAGCTGTAGGGGTCACATTTTGCTGTCCTTCTGCCTGAATCCTTCCTTGGTCACTGCACATTATACTAGGTATTGATCAATTGCAGTGGGATAGAGATTTACGCATCTTTCAGAAACAAAATTATTTTCATTATTTCATTACTTTTACGTCGATACATTTATTTTCATTTCCTAGTTATAGTTCCTCTTGTGATCGCTTTTTGTCAGGCGTGCGTCATGTGCCATGCATTGTACGTCTTGTGTAAACTTTTCACATTTTCGTTTTCTTCTCTAGAACCTTAACCAAACTTGGCATATAGCATCCCCATGTGAAGCCGCATAAAGTTGGCAATGAAAAAAGCTCCGAATATATTCATGCCGCCCGCCATTACGCGCCACTCCGCGCCCGCCGCTACCCTCCCCCCCGCCCCCCCCCCCGCATCCATCACCCGCCCCCCCCGGCTCCGCCTCGCCCGCACGCCGCCGCCCCCCCCCCTCCCCGACCCGCATTTCCTCGCCTCACGCCCGCGCCCGCATACCGCTTAACTGACCCCCGCTCCCGCATATTCCCCGCCGCCCGACGCCGCCCCGCCAACTTTCGCGGCGCCCTCCCACCCCCCCGACCCCCCCCCATTTCGCCGCATTCGCCTGCCCGCACGCCGTTCCGCCCCCCCCTCGCGCCCTCGGCGCCCCCCGGCATACACCCGCATTTCATTTTATCCGCATCGCATTATCCCCCCGCCCCCGCCCCGCTTCCGCCATATCAATCCGCCCCCGCCCCGCGCCCCCCCCCCTAACTCCCCGGCGCCCCCTATAATCCGGCCGCCCCACATCGAGTCGCCCTCCCTCAGCGCATCGCGCCCGCCGCCCCCGTCATGCCGTCGCGCCTCAGGCGCATACCGCCCCGCTTCAAACCCACACTCCCCCCCCGCCGCCCCACAGATCCGCCCCCCCCATTTCCTCGCCAACTCATCCGCGCACATCCGCTTGCCCATCCCGCCATCGCATATACCCCCGCGCGCATCGGCTCACTTCCCGCATTTACTCCCCGCCCCCCGCCCTCCCGCGCCCATTGCCCCGCATCCACCGCGCCATTCATTCTACTACCCCTCGATCGGCCCCCCTCCCCCCCGCATTAGCCCGCCCCTACGCCCCGCCCGCCGCCCCCGCCCCCCGCCCGCCCCGCGCATACCTCGCATCGCCATACCCCCCCCCCCACCGCACCCGATTCGCATCATACCTCGCCGCCAACATTTACCCCCGCTGCCGCATCCACCGCTAATCGAAATCCCGCATGAGCCCTCCCGCGGCCTCGGTCCCGCCCCACCTTCCACCCGCCCCCCGATTCCCGCCCACCGCCCGTCCGCACGGCATCACACATCGCGCGACCTCCCCCCGCCCCGTCGCCCCCCGCAATTAGATCCCCGCCCGGCCGTTCGCGCCTCCCCCACGCCCCGCCCGTCCGCCTTCCCGCGCATTAAACGCCCCCCCCGCATAATAATATCCGCATCCCACGCTCCCACGCGCCCCGCGCCCACCGCGCCCCCGCACGCAGTCCCCGCACGCCCGCGCACCCCCCCCCCCGCCTCGCACAAATATACCCGCCATCCGCCGCAGCCGCCCTCCCGCCGCATTTGCCCCGCCCGCTCGCCGCCCCGCCTCCAGCATAGTCCCTAGCAAAATTATCCCGCCGGGCGCCCCCCGCCGGCCCCGCATAACACCCCCCCCGCCGCAACTCGCATTCCGCCCGCCCGGTCGCTTACCACAGCATACATTACATCGCCGCCGCTCGCAATCGCATATTCGCCGCATTATATTAGCGCCATTTCCCCCCCGCTCCGCCCTCCCGCTCCCCGCCCCGCGCCGCGCCGCACCCGCCCCCCTCTGCGCCAACCCGCCCCCGCCCTCGCCCTCCCCCGGACGCCCCCTCCCCCGATAGCACCTCGCCCCCCGCGCGCCCCCCGCCGCTTCCCCTCCGCCGCATTTCGCGCGCGATTTTATTCACGCCCGCATTCGCATTATATCCGCATAATACCCCGCACTGGCATCGCCCACCCCCTCGCATACCGAATCACGCCACGCGCCCCTACGCCCGCTCTCGCCCGCCCCGCCCCTCCGCCGCCGTACGTCCGCGCCCTCCCCAGCCCGCCGCTCCCCCCAGCCCACCCGCATTCTCCCCCCGCATCTCACCACCCCTCTCACCGCATCCCACCCTCCGCCCCCTCCCCAGCCGCATCCCCTCGCATTGTCTCACCCCCGCACCCGCCCCTCGGCCCGCCGCCCCCGCATACCCCTCTCACCCGCATCCAGCCTCCACCCCGGTCCGCCCCGCATATATTAAACCCCGCATATCCCCTCTTGGCTCGTCTCGCGCGCCGCCGGCGCAATTTTATCTCCGTTTACCGCCGCACCCCCCCGCAAACCGTCCCCGCGCCCTCCCGCATCGCATCCATCCGCCCCTGCCCCTCCCCCGCCCCGCCCACCGCGCGCCCCCACTCCGCCCGCCACGCGCATAGCCCGATGCCCCGCGCCGCGCCCCCACCCCGCATCCGCGCCCCCAGGCCCTCCCCCGTCACCAGCCCCGCCCGCATTTCTCCACCCCCGATCCCCCCTCGCCGCATCCACGTCATGACCGCACGACCCCGCAATATTTCCCGTGCCCGCATTTTCGCATATCCGCCGCCCCCGCCGCATTAACCCCAGCATTCCCCGCCCGCCCCGCCCCCCGCAAATTCACCCACCTCCCCCCCGCCCCGCTCGCATTCTCCCCCGCATCGCCCCGCAATCTCCGCTCCCGCGCTTTATATCGCTTCCCCCCGCCCCCCCCTCGCCGCAGTCACCCCCCGCCATCCGTGCCTCGCCCCCCAGAATCGCCGCCCCCGCCGCCGCGCCCCCCCCCGCCGCCATGCAATCCTCGCATTCCTACCCCCACCGCGCACACCGACGCCCCCCGCGCGTGCGCATTCGCGCTACCGCAATAATACCGCATATCATTCCGCATCATCATCGCACCCCGCATATACGCATATCCCGCATGCACCGCTCCGCCATCCGCGCAATCCCCGCCCTCTCCGCGCATCGCCCACCCGCCCCGCATTACGGCCCCGCTTCTCCCCGCATCGCCGCCCGGTCAGGCCCGCCCCCGCCATAGTCGTCCCGCATGCCCCATCCACCGCATTCCCGAATCACGCATCCCCCAACGTCAATCCGCAATCGCCCCCCCCCCCCCCCCACCTCCGCATTCGCCGCGCCCCGCCTTCGCCCCTCGCCTGCGCGCATCCCCCCCGCCCTAACCCCCCCGCATCGCATGCGCCCCCCCTCCCCCCGCCCGCCCTCCCCCCCCGCCCCCCCCCCCCCGCCAATTAATACCCGCATCCGCCCGCATTACGCACTCCGCCGCTTCTCCCCACTCTCCGCCCGCGCGATGCGCGCATTGCACCCATCCCGCCCACCCCCGCATTCCGATTTCCATAAATCCTCCGCTCCCGCATTTCCGACCGCATCCGCATACCATCCCCGTCGCCCGACCGCCCCGCCCCCGCATCCCGCTGCCGCCTCGCCGCCGCTGCCCCCCGCCATACCCCCCGCATCATCCCCCCCGCATCCACTCCACTCGCCCGCGCATTTCCGCCCATACCACGCATCGCCCCTCCGCCGCCCGCCCCGCCCCGCATCCCCGCCGCACGCCCACCCAGCCAATATCCCCCGCCCGCTCCGCCCTATCGCATGCCTCCGCCCCCCCCGCATCCGCCGACCCCCCCCCAACCGCGCATCCCCGCGCTTCGCACCGCCCGCCGGTCCCAGCGCACCCCTGTGATCGCCCCAGCCGCACACCGCGCTCCCCCGCCCCCCCCCCCCCAGCGACCCTGTCGCTCCGCCCCCGCCGCCCGCATTTCCCCCCCCGCCCCGTCCCCTCCGCCTCCCCCCGCATCGCCACCCCGCCCCCGCCCCAGCCGCTCTGCCGCCCCGCCCGCTCGGCTCTCCCCCCCCCGCCCATCGCCCCGCGCCCGCAACGGCGCCCGCCCGCCCTACCGGCGCCCGCGGCCCCGCCCCGCCCCGCTCCGATACCCCCCGCGCATATACCCGCCCATCCCACCGCATCATATCGCATTCCCCCCCCGTCTCCCCGCCGCATCCCGCAGCCCGCCGCCACTCCGCCGGGCCATCGACGCCCGCATTTTAATCGCGCATCCCCCCCCGCATATTCCGGGCATTTTTTTACGCCGACATATCATCCTCTTCCCCGCCCCTCCGCACGCCCCCCGCCGCATTCGCGCAGCACCGCTCCCCACGCCCCCCCCCGCAGCGCGCATCGCCCGCCCCGGCACACGCGCATACCCGCTCATCCGCTCCGCTAGCATCGCGCCCCGCATCGCCCGCGCCCGCATTACCCGCATTATTCGAGCCCCGCACAATCCGCCGCCCCCGCCCGCGCTTCTCCCGCCCCCGCGGCACCGCACGCACCCCCGCCCCGCATTCCGCTGCCCGAATTTCCCCCGCCCCCCCGTCCGACCGATCCCTACCGCCGCCGCCCCGAACCCGCATACCCCCCGCATACGCCGCCCCCGCCCCGCAATTTCCGCTCCCCGACCATCAGGCATCGCTTACACGCATATCGCCAGTCGCCCCGCCCCCGCCGCCGGCCCGCATTTTTCCACCCGACGCCCACGCCGCATACCCCCGCTGCACCCCGTCTCGAATAAAATAATTTCCCCGCCCCCCCGGCCCCCCCGCATATGCATCATCATATAGCATAATCGTCCTGCTATCCGCGTCGCCGCCCGCTGCCGCCCCGCCATTTTGCCCCCCCGGCGCTCCCGCCCCCATCCTCCGCCCGGCGCCACCAGCGCCGACGCATTCTGTTCCCCATCCGCCTGCCCCGCTACCGCATTCACACGCATCCCCCGCCGCGCCGTCGCTTAGCCAACATTTTTTACCATCATCGCAATCCTCCCGCCATTATCCCGCCCCCCGCCCGCCGCCTCCCGCAAGTATTCATAAAGTGGACAGATGAAAAAGGGGAACGCCGGGAGAAGAAAGGATCAATAGGGGCCCTAAAATGGGCAAAAAAGGATCAAAACTTGGTATATCTTTAAAAATCTTCTTGTCATGAACCAATGATCAGATAAGTTTCCAATTTTGTATGCATGATTGTAAAATCGATATCTACAAAGTTTGCAAATTGGAGTTATGACCCCATGTGACCTAGTTTCTGGTTTCTTGTGTTGAATTTTCTTGTGGGTGCAACAAGTCCCAGTTTTTACCGGAATATTTCACGATTAAGCATGTGTGATGTGTATCATATGAAGATGTGCATATCTTAAAATGAAGTTGCTGCATTAATTTTCACGACAGTTATGGCCCTTTGATTATCAAGAAATTGTCAGGTTGCTCCTTATTGTTATTTTTTATTCTTTTAAGTGGATTTTTTGTGCTTTTGGATGTTTTTTTGACCTTATCTTGAAAACTATAAAGTAGAGTAAAAGTGAAAGAAACAATGTTCAGCATGCAAAGATCTACAAAAAGGTCAATAGGGTCAAAATTGTTATTTCCCCTTTTAGTGGATTTTTCATTTTTTTTTGACAGAAAGTACAAGTTTTTTATCAAATTTTAGACATTTTCAACTTCTCAAGAACCAGTGGACTAATTTTAACCAAACTTGACTAGAAATTTTTCTCAGGTGACCATTAAAGTCCATTGGGCCTCTTGTTTATGTTTATCCCGTGGTCCTGGGCATGCTTCTTGGAAATGTTCAATCTTAAAAAGCCTTGAGAGTTAAATATCACACTGCGACTCCTTTTCTTTGTGCATTTTTAAAAGATCTAGGAAGCGTTTTTCTGGATTCTGTCTAGAATTATTTTATTTTAAAAGCTCTGAGAGGCCATTTCCTGGCTTCTAGACACTAAAAGTTTTTTTTGGTATTCCAAAATAACTAGAGCCCCTGCTCTGATGCCCCTGGGTACTACAATTGGGGCAAAAATTCAGCATGTATTGTCGTCCCTGTTTTTAAACCAAGGAGAAATTAAATGGATATGTAGTCCAATTTTGTTTTATGTCATAAAGATATTGCAGAACAATGATTTCATAGTCTAACTTTTAACAAACTGTGTTGACATATTTAATTGACAATTGTTTTAATAAAATTTTGAACGACGGAATTAATTTTTTTCTCTCTATTACTCTGTCTTTCTTTCTCTTTCCTACTGTAGTTCTTTCTCTCTTTGTCTTTATCTCTTCTCTGTTTTTTTTTATCTCCCGAAAAAATTTGGGGGGGATATAGCTGTCACATGGGATGTTGTTCCCTCCGTCTCGTTTCCGGACAATAACTTGGCAATGGTAAGGAGATGATTTTTGGTTTACATGTTTCTCTGCAGGGTACTAAGAACCATATTGATTTTGGATCAGGTCCATCAAAGGTCACAGTTGGGTTAGATAGATTTTCTTTATGCTTTCTTTGATGCTAGGGAGCTGAGTTTTAGTATACAAGTTCCTCTGCAGGGTACTAAGAACCCTGTTGATTTTGGGTCAGGTCCATCAAAGGTCAAGGTCACAGTTGTGTTACATAGATTTTCTTTTTGCTTTCTGGTTTCATGATATTAACCTAAGATTGCACGATGCGAGTGTGGTGATTTTTGGTATACAAGTTCCTCTGTAGAATACTAAGAACCCTATTGATTTTGGGTCATGTCCATCAATGGTCAAGGTCACAGCTGTGTCAGATAGATTTTCTTTATGCTTTCTCACTCGGCATATGTTTTATTTTTATTTCTGTCAAGATATTTATTTCTTTCTTTCCCCTCAGAACCAGCTTCACTATTTGAGCCTTTAAAAAAATTATGTTGCTTCAACTGCCTACTGGCTACTGCCATTTTGTTACTGATGTAAATAAGATAGGCGAATCCCAGATGTTATTTTTCGGATTTTATCTAGAAGTCATATGCATTGTTTGTTTTGGGTTTTGGCTTTGGTTAGGAGCACTAATGGAGCTGTGTCAGTGGGGGGGTGGCGGGGTTGTTCGTTGTATGAGAGGTTTGTTCTTTATGCTTTCTCACTCGGCATATGTTTATTTTATTTGTTAAATATTTCTGTCTGTGGTAGGAGTTAGATTTTTTGTATTTATTTTCGGTTTTTTCTTTGGCTTTATTTATTGCCGCGATGGGGATGTTGGGGTTATGGGTATAAGTATTGAGGAATATTGGAATATGAATTGAGATTTTGTGTTATAATTGTGCCTGGTGTTTGTATGTGAGGCGGTGGTGTTTATGGTATGTAGAAGAACCAGCTATTTAAGATTGGGTTCACTATTGGTTTGGCCTTTTCGATTGAAAAAATTATGTTAGATTCTTCAATGTGTGATTTAGTGCGGCTGATAACGTTATTAAAAGCCTATGGCTGGCTACGAGTTTGTTCGAGGTCGATGGTTTTAAGGGAGGGTATAAGGAATGGCATGGGGTTGAATGCTTTTGTTGGAGGCTTTTGTTACTATAACCAGATAAGTTTTCATTTCATAACTTTATGATGTAACGTTAATGGATACAGTGTAGAACAAAAATTATTTACAGATTTTAACTTGTGATTTTTTTCAAAATACTTTTCTGTCTGATGAGTGCTATTCTGAAACAACTTGCCAAATCTGATTTTCACTTGTCACAGACAAGCAGTACTGGAGCTGTAAGAAGCAAAAATGTTTATGTAGCTAAGAGATAATGATATGGGGATTTCACATTTTTATTTTCAAATGACATTAAAATTAAAGATGGCAGCATTCCAAAAAAAATACAAATATAATGCATCATATGAATGGTATTATAAATGATAAAATTAATGTCATAAATATATTAAAATATATCACTCGCACAACCTGTATCAATAATGACAGTCAAATAACTCCTGCATGTAATATTAAACAGGCTAAATAATCAAAATGTGTGGCTGATTGATGACAACATCCTGATCAAGTACTAATATATAGCTTCAATGACAACTCCTCTATGAATAGAATTTTTAGCACATTCATTCAGATAATATTTAATGAAATAGAATGAGTAGCAACATAGAAACAGTTTACCCTGTCACAATTCAGTGATTTAATCCTGTGCAGTTATTAGCAAAATCCCTTACTACTTAGATGACTTACATGTCTAAACAGACTGCCCAATATTTACTGCCAAATACCACCAAACTAAATCACATGAAGCTATGAAGTTTTGCATTTTTAATCAGGATAATGAATTTACAAAAGCAAAAGTAACATTAATTCAACTGCTAGATAAACAATGTTATTTAATAATAGTACTTACTATTATACTTTCAAGAATTGAATCATTAAACTTGAAATAACAGATTACATAGACAATTATGATGTCAGAGGGAACAGCAATCAGCGGTTCACATCACTCCAGCTGCTGATGTTAAACTTGAAATAACTGATTACATGGACAGTTATCAGAAGGAACAGCAATCAGCAGTTCTCATTACTCCAGCTGCTGATGTTAAACTTGAAATAACTGATTACATGGACAGTTATCAGAAGGAACAGCAATCAGCAGGTCTCATTACTCCAGCTGCTGATGTTAAACTTGAAATAATTTATTACATGGACAGTTATCAGAAGGAACAGCAATCAGCAGGTCTCATTACTCCAGCTGCTGATGTTAAACTTGAAATAAGTGATTACATGTTAAACTTGAAATAAGTGATTACATGTTAAACTTGAAATAAGTGATTACATGGACAGTTATCAGAAGGAACAGCAATCAGCAGTTCACATCACTCCAGCTGCTGATGTTAAACTTGAAATAAGTGATTATATGTTAAACTTGAAATAAGTGATTACATGTTAAACTTGAAATAAGTGATTACATGTTAAACTTGAAATAAGTGATTACATGTTAAACTTGAAATAAGTGATTACATGGACAGTTATCAGAAGGAACAGCAATCAGCAGTTCACATCACTCCAGCTGCTGATGTTAAACTTGAAATAAGTGATTACATGGACAGTTATCAGAAGGAACAGCAATCAGCAGTTCACATCACTCCAGCTGCTGATGTTAAACTTGAAATAACTGATTACATGGACAGTTATCAGAAGGAACAGCAATCAGCAGGTCTCATTACTCCAGCTGCTGATGTTAAACTTGAAATAACTGATTACATGGACAGTTATCAGAAGGAACAGCAATCAGCAGTTCTCATTACTCCAGCTGCTGATGTTAAACTTGAAATAAGTGATTACATGGAGTTATCAGAAGGAACAGCAATCAGCAGGTCTCATTACTCCAGCTGCTGATGTTAAACTTGAAATAAGTGATTACATGGACAGTTATCAGAAGGAACAGCAATCAGCAGGTCTCATCACTCCAGCTGCTGATGTTAAACTGTTTATAATGTATGAAAGTCCAGTTCAAATCTGTTGATGTTCTCATAATTAAATTATGAATAATTTTGTCTTGGTCAGATGGATAGTTTGGATGTGACCACATAATTTAGAACAGAAGATCTACATACTATAGCCAATTTGGCTGTAATTGTCTTGACGATTTATAGGAGTGTGTTATATAGAGATTCTACAACGAGGGTTATTTGATTATCATGTTTTTCTTACTCAGTTAATTTTCCTAATTAGAAAAGACACCAGGTTTAACTAGTGTATTTTCAAGTTTTCAAAATTAGGTAACGGGACTTAAATAAACATGATAATCAACTTAAATGAGTTGTTGAATCTTATTCTACCATAACTGAAAACTTGCATAGTATGGAACATTAGCCTACATCATGTCTTGACACCATCGGGCTCAGACACTCATAATTATGTCAAACCAGTATCTCGCTTCAGAATTAAAAATGAATGCTTAGAAGAGGTTTACCCAGATTGGAGAGAAAATCAACACTAATGTTACAAAGAATCCATGTTTCTACCTGAATGATGTTTTAACATACAAATACCGGTATTTCAGAATTTCAGTTAGTCATAATGACATTTCTATTTGTAGGTCAATCAAGATCCATGTGCTGTTCTGTACATAAGAGTTATAAAGGGCTACAGTATAACAAAAGGATATGTTGCAGATCTCAGTAAGTCTTTCTGTTTTTAGGTCGCCCGAGGTTCTTTAAATAAGAGTACGGTTACAGGTGTCACAGTTCTCAGTAAAACATTTGTCTTTAGGTCACCCAAGCTTCTTTACATAAGAGTACAGCTACAGTTGTCACTGATCTCAGTAAAACTTTCTGTCTTTATAGGTCACCTTAGCTTTTTTATATAAGAGTACGGCTACAGGTGTCACCGATTTCAGTAAAACTTTCTGTCTTTTGGTCACCCGAGCTTCTTTACATAAGAGTACGACTACAGATAGATAGATTCTTTACATAAGAGTACAGCTACAGGTGTCACTGATCTCAGTAAGTCTTTCTGTCTTTATAGGTCACCTTAGCTTCTTTACATAAGAGTACGGTTACAGGTGTCACCGATTTCAGTAAGTCCTTTGTCTTTAGGTCACCTTTAGGTAAGTAGGGATATCAGTGTTATACCATTGCTGTAAAGACAATCTGATATTATCCTATACAAAAACAGTTCACTGGTAAGTAGGGATATCAGTGTTATACCATTACTGTAAAAAGACTAAATCTGATATCCTATACAAAATGGTTCACTGGTAAGTAGGGATATCAGTGTTATACCATTACTGTAAAGACTAAATCTGATATCCTATACAAAATGGCTCACTGGTAAGTAGGGATATCAGTGTTATATCATTACTGTAAAGATTATAAATCTGATATTATCCTATACCAAATGGCTCACTTGTAAGTATGGATATCAGTGTTATATTATTACTGTAAAGATTATAAATCTGATATTATCCTATACCAAATGGCTCACTTGTAAGTATGGATATCAGTGTTATATTATTACTGTAAAGATTATAAATCTGATATTATCCTATACAAAAATGGTTCACTGGTAAGTAGGGATATCAGTGTTATACCATTACTGTAAAAAGACTAAATCTGATATCCTATACAAAATGGCTCACTGGTAGGTAGGGATATCAGTGTTATATTATTACTGTAAAGATTATAAATCTGATATTATCCTATACAAAATGGCTCACTGGTAAGTAGGGATATCTATGTTATATCTAGTTATAACTGAGGACAAAACTGTGGTATTGATTAATGTTATAATGTAAAAAGAACTCAGATTAATTTGATTTGTTTCTATTTATAGTTGACACTCCTGATCCATATGTCATAATAATGGTGAAGAATGCACCAAATGCTATACAAAGGACCAGAACACAGGACAATGATATCAATCCAGAGTGGGATGAAACATTTAAGTTTTATGTGAATCCAAAGGAAGAAAATGATGTTGGTAAGTCTGTACATATATTTACATCTTCCTCTATGATAAGTAGTTGTTGCATTATGTTGTATGTGATGTATAAATAGCATAGGCGTCGGAACCGGGGGGGGCTAGGGTTTAGGTTTAGCCCCCCCACTTTCAATTTGCTTCCGACGCCTATGAATAGTGTAAAAAATTCTCTTTTTTAGAATATATCAAAGGTATATTTCAGAAAACCACCTGATGGATGTTGTATTTTGGAAGGGACTGTATCTTATAGAGTAATTAATTTATAGACATACAGTAGAACTTCAAAGAGTCAAACTTCAGGGAGTTGAATTTCTTGATGTTTCGAACTATGACAAAGTCCCAAATGATTTTGTTATTTAGCGCTACTCATCAACATTTTATAATTTGAACTTTTATAAGTAAAATTTCTCAATGTTTCAAATAAATTTTTGGGCCCATTTCTATAAAAACAGTGAAAGTTCCTACATTTAATTTGAAGTCCAAATTTACATGTGTAGGAAATCGCCCCATGATAATTCTTCTCCTTCTAATAAACACTTAGTGTTTCAATTTTACAAACATTAAGTTAAATCTAGCACTAATTATTAATTATAATGACCGTATATGTGTTTTATATGGTTTAGAAGCAGTCTTACGCACCTTATAGAACCTCTAAAACTAAAAATGGTATGATTCTCGCTTACCATCCAAGAGTCCAAGTGGCGACTTTATGAACTTTTCTTGGTGATCCATTGAACTTCAACTTATGGAAGCTTTACTGTGTATGTGACTATCCATTCTTGTATTTATGTCGTGAATTTTGACTACTGGAGTAATTGGTATATCTTTTAAAACCTTCTTCTCATGAACCAATGATCAGATGGCTTTCAAATTTTGTAAGATTTTTTATTCGATATTTACAAAGTCTGCGATAGAAAGACTCCAAGGATCCTCTAAGGATGCTTCATTAACATGTACACAATCCTTTATTTCTATTCTTTTCAGTATTTATAAATTGAAATCTATAGCCATACACTCCCATGTTCGAAATCATGCATACATGCACACACACACACACACCCATACACACACAAAAATCATGCGCATGTGCACACAAAATTCACGCATGTGCACATTAAACACATGCATGCAATAATGCATATAATCGACAACACGCACATTCATTTATTTCAATTACACGAATGCATGCACACACACACACATAGTTAAGCCTTAACATGCACATACACACTTGCATATTTACACTTTATTATTGATGTTTATGAATTGAATTGTATCCCCCTTGTCATGCACACACAAAGTATCCAACGTATAAAAACATTCACACGCGCGCACAGACGCATGCACAAATACGCATGCATACATACTTACACGCATGCATGCACACACACACACAAATAAACAAACAAACAAACAAATACATTTCTTTATTTTTAATAATGCGTGCCTCTCAGTTCAGGTATCTTTTCATAAGTAGCTGTGAAAACAGCCTATTTATTTTGAAATTAAGCAGTAATCTGCAACTGGACTTTTTTTGGACTATTTTTGGAACAGGTACATGCTTTGGGTTACTCATTTTGGTCTGTTCTCTGGGTCTTCTTTGGAACAAGCACGGCCTGGAGGGAATAAACTGTTCACTGCATGCCTACAACGACAAATGTACAAGAATTACAATTTTTACATCTGAACATACATTCCCGCATGCAAACAGGTAGAAAAACAAACATAAAGATGGACTGACAGACAGACATACAGATAGAGACACAGTGACAGACACACATAAACATAGGCACATACACACATGTGCGTGTGATTGAACAGCGAATTTCATATTCACTCTGTCGGAAAACAGTAAATACATGTTCTATTTGGTCTAATGAAATTTATTAAGATACAAACATGCGAACATATAGATGGACTGACGGACAGACATACAGATAGAGACACAGTGACAGTCACACATAAACATAGGCACATACACTTGCGCACGTGTATAAACAGCGAATTTTATATTCACTGTCGGAAAACAATAAATCTATGCTTTATTTGTCTATGCTCTATGCTCATTTTCTCTCTCTCTCCTTCTATCTCTCTCTTTCTATTTGTCTCTCTCTCTTTCTCTCATGCACACACACCCACACATGTAGGCTATTCACCATTTCATTTCTGCATACTATTCAGTTTAGGTTATTTTTCAAAAAATATAAATAGTTGTGAAAATTCAAAATTCAAATTGATATCTGCACTTTCTTCTTGGTCTGATGCTATTTTTGGTTTCACTAAGGTCATGCCTAGCATAGGTACCCGCTACCCCCCATGTATTTACTATAGCGACCATGACACTCTTAGCTCCTAAGGCCCCTATCATGTGACTTTTTTTCTCCTTCAGTCAGTTAGTACAGCTCTCTTCTAAATTTCCTGCAGAAACATGTGTACTCTACAAGTTCCAGCTTATTTTTCAATGCTCTTTACATCTTTTAATTCCATGATAACTAACTATTTCATTTCTCGACAAATTTAAACTCATGTCTATTTTCAATTTAAAATTCATATGGAAAGTCCATCATATTTGTATTGGATACGAATTCTAGTTGAATTTTGAATTGATCAAAACTAGGTTTGACAGAATGTTTTGTTAGTCATGCAGAAAGGTTAATTAGGAATTACCAGACTGGTGGCATAATCTATGCTTTTACACACCATAATATACAGGCAAAGTAATAAGCATTTCTTTCAATGTAAGCCACCCTTACAGGTTTATAATAACTAGCAACAACATTTATTCATGTAAATGTAACATACATCATAAATGTAACATACATCGTAAATGCAACATGCATCGTAAATGCAACATACATTGTAAATGCAACATACATCTTAAATTCAACATACATCGTAAATGCAACATACATCGTAAATGCAACATACATCGTAAATGCAACATACATCTTAAATTCAACATACATCGTAAATGCAACATACATCGTAAAGCAACATACATCTTAAATTCAACATACATCGTAAATGCAACATACATTGTAAATGCAACATACATCGTAAATGCAACATACATGGTAGTGAACATCTTATTGTTATATGTCAATACAATATGTATGTGTGGAAACTAACCTGCGGGACAAACTCTCTCTCTAATAACTTAATAATTAACAAATATTTTTCATTGTTAAAAAATGTTTTTACTTTCTTGACATAATATTAGGAACTTGAAATTGTTGCAATATTTTGTAAAAAACCAAAATTTTCTTGTCTAGGTCTAACAATATAATCATCGGTACATAGAAATAAATAATGAAATACATCCACTATTGCATGTAAATTACATGTAAACAAATTACAAATTCTTTCTTGTCTTGGGATATTCATCCATCTTCCGATTTAATTGGAAGCTTTAAGTTACACATTCTAAATTTACAAGAAGTAATTCAGAGCTCTTTATATTTTTTGATAATTCACTTAGATAATTCTCTATTTCCAAATTTGTTTTAAATATTCTGTAGTTTAAACTTAAATTTGTTTTTAATATTCTGTAGTTTAAACTTTTTGCAGAGTTGAAAATATTGGTTCTTCATTTTTGTAAATTTTAAGCTTTGCAGAACTGTATTACTTAACCATTATTTACTATAAAATGACTGACTTTCCCATACGTACGACAGACCACATTCATTCAGTATTTTTTTTTAATAAGGTTTATCCAAGGATTATTCAATCAAAAATTAATTTAGAACAACATCTTACTGAGTTTACTATTTTCTGATAAAATATTTTTAGCCCAAAACGTAATCATCTAATTTTGATGTTGATAATTAGATGAAATCATCCAAGTTCCCCATATACCATGTAATTTGGTGTGCTTTGATTTAAATTTAATATATATTATCAAAATCTCAAAAGTAATTTTTTAAAGAGTGTAGTATTTACAAAGCCCCAGACTTCACAATTATATAGTAATACTGGCTGAATAATCTGGTCAAATACCTCTGGTTGACATTTATTTGATAAATTATAACTTTTGCATTTCTTAATTACATTGTGCATGGCTTTTGTTGCTTTTGCATACTGAAATTTGACATTAGGTAGTTGTAAAAGAACTGTTTTAAGTGAAAATAATACCTAGGTATTTAAATTAATCAACAATTCAATATTTGTGTTGTCATAAGTAAAAGAAAATTCTGACATATCTGCTCGACCAAACACTATAATATTGGTCTTTTCCACATTTACTATTAAGCGCCAATGTCTGCAATAGCTATGAAATATATTACCGATAAGTTTATTTTGTAAGTCACTGCGGACTACGACATCAAAATTGCATCCTCAGCGTAAAGCAGAACTAATAATTTGACATACATAAAAAGATCATTTTTCTGTTTTTATTCTATTAATGGAAGTCCATTTGCACCTTCTGCAGACAAAAATTCATCAGGTGATACATTTTAGCCTTGTTTTACTCCAAATTCACAAAAACAAATCATGAGATATCTTGGTTAATTTTGATTCTAGCTTTAACACCCATATACATATTATGCCATCAGTATGACGAGACTAACTAATTCCATAAACCCAAATGCCAGACATTATCAAAAGCATCTGTACCGGTAAATAATAGTGAGCAAAATGTTAAATTATAGTTTAAAATGGAAAAAACTTACAAAAGATGTCTTACTGCAAATTTCAGAACAAAAAGGTAAAATGTTACTAAGGCCATAGGGAATTGAGTGATGCTTCATTGGAAGTTAGACAAACTATAAACAAATGAACAACAAACAATTAAAGTAAATAAAATGATATGTTCAGTATTAATATATTTTAATGAAATATGTGATTTTTTTAAAAAAAAGGTTATTGAAACTTTTTCAAAGAGGTTTTCATCCATAATTTGTTTAACAAAATATGATTGTTGACAATATGTTACATACCGGTACTATTTTCATATATTTTGAATTATTTTGGTATTATCCTAGTCTTTTAATTTTTTTTGGATAGTGTTGGTCTTGGGCATATTTCTGTCTGTCCGTCTTACATGGTCATATAATATATAACCCCATTTACATTATCTGCTCTTAAGAGGGGGGATACATATTATATGGCTGTTTAGAATGCTTAATGTGATATTTAGAGGGAGATACATATTATATAGTATGTATCTCCTAGCATCTCGACTATATATTACATGCCTGTATTGGATGCCTTATCTGATACATGGAGGGGCGATACATATTACATGGCTGTTTTGGATAACTTATCTGATACATGGAGGGGGGATACATATTACATGGCTGTATTAGATGCCTTATCTGATACATGGAGGGGGGATACATATTACTTGGCTGTTTTGGATAACTTATCTGATACATGGAGGGGGGATACATATTACATGGCTGTTTTGGATAACTTATCTGATACATGGAGGGGGGATACATATTACTTGGCTGTTTTGGATAACTTATCTGATACATGGAGGGGGGATACATATTACATGGCTGTATTAGATGCCTTATCTGATAAATGGAGGGGGGATTCATATTACATACCTGTATTGGATACCTTATCTGATACATGGAGGGGGGATACTTATTACATGGCTGTATTGGATAACTTATCTGATAAATGGAGGGGGGATACATATTACATACCTGTATTGGATACCTTATCTGATACATGGAGGGGGGGATACATATTACATGGCTGTTTTGGATATATTGATACATGGCTGTTTTGGATACCTTATCTGATACATGGAGGGGGGATTCATATTACATACCTGTATTGGATACCTTATCTGATACATGGAGGGGGGATACATATTACATACCTGTATTGGATACCTTATCTGATACATGGAGGGGGGGGGGATACATATTACATGGCTGTTTTGGATACCTTATCTGATACATGGAGGGGGGATTCATATTACATGGCTGTATTGGATACCTTATCTGATAAATGGAGGGGGGATACATATTACATACCTGTATTGGATACCTTATCTGATACATGGAGGGGGGATACATATTACGTGGCTGTATTGGATAACTTATCTGATACATGGAGGGGGGGATACATATTACATGGCTGTATTGGATACCTTATCTGATACATGGAGGGGGGGATACATATTACATGGCTGTATTGGATAACTTATCTGATACATGGAGGGGGGGGGATATATATGATACATGGCTGGATTGGATACCTTATCTGATACATGGGGGGGGGAGGGGGGGATACATATTACATGGCTGTATTAGATACCTTATCTGATACATGGAGGGGGGGGGGGGGATACATATTACATGGCTGTTTTGGATGCCTTATCTGATACATGGAGGGGGATACATATTACATGGCTGTATTAGATACCTTATCTGATACATGGAGGGGGGATACATATTACATGGCTGTCTTGGATGCCTTATCTGATATGGAGGGGGGGATACATATTACATGGCTGTATTGGATGCCTTATCTGATACATGGAGGGGGGGATACATATTACATGGCTGTATTAGATACCTTATCTGATACATGGAGGGGGGATACATATTAAATGGCTGTATTGGATACCTTATCTGATACATGGAGGGGGGGATACCTTAAATGGCTGTATTGGATACCTTATCTGGGGGAGGGGGGGGTATATATTACATGGCTGTATTGGATGCCTTATCTGATACATGGAGGGGGGGTATATATTACATGGCTGTATTGGATGCCTTATCTGATACATGGAGGGGGGGTATATATTACATGGCTGTATTGGATGCCTTATCTGATACATGGAGGGGGGATACATATTACATGGCTGTTAAGAATGCATTTGTGATATATATATAGATGGAGGATACTTATTATATGGTTATATTATCTGTATCTTCCTAGCATCTCATCTACTTAGTACATAGCTGATAGGTGGAGGGGATACATGTTACATGTCTGTTAAGGATGCCTTACCTGATACGTGGCAAATACTTTATTACATGAACTCTGTAGAAAATCTACAATCTGCTGGTAGCTGACAATGCCAATGTTGCTGCATTAGGAGAGTTTGTAACAATGACCTTACTTTACTCCCCCTTTATATACCTACCTGTAAACTCAAAACAGGTGCTAAATCACAAGATATTACAGTGTCACAGGTAGGGCATTATTTCACTGCTGAAATAGCAGTTTTCTTACCCAGGTAATGGTAAGATTTGCATATTTCTATAGCAGTGTCAATTAATGCCATCTAATTTTAATGAGGATTTGAAAATATCTTGTCTCCTTTGCAATTCCTCATGTCTGTTGTGACGGTTGCACAATAAATGGACCAGAATGGGAAATTTGCTTATTAATCAATCTTGATAATTCCTTGAAATATACTTGAAATGTAAAAAAAAAAATATGTTGTAGATTTATTTCTCCAAATTTCATAAAAAAATATTTCAACATCACAAATATGACCACCATTCCCCAGCTGCCCACAAATTTTTTTTTTAAAAATTTTTTTAATTAATTTTTTTACACTAGGAAACCAGGATAAGAAACAAAGTACTTGTTTTTGTGTGTTTATTGTTGTTTAACGCCCCACTCAAAAATCTTTCATTCATATGGAGACGTCACCAAATGCTGGTAAAGGGCTTCAAATTTTGGCCTATGCTCGGCACTTACGGCCATTGAGCAGTGAGGGTTCTTTAACGTGCCGACAACTACTATGACACGGGACCTCAGTTTTTTCTGTCTCATCCGAAGGACAGGAAACCAACCTGCCAATGGTTGGACTAAACTCACGACCTCACAATCAAGAGACGAGCGTGCTACCCTGACTGAGCCAGGCCAGCTCAAACAAACTACCAACTTTACATATTTTAAAATGATATTGAACATCTTTGTCTGTTCAATACTGATTTCAGGGGGGGATATCTATTATAGGGGGGGAGATACTTATTATATGGCCATTTTTGGTATTCGGATACCATTTTTGTAGGGGGTCAAAATTATATGGGACACCGCCACTCGGCAAAAAACTGAGCAAAAACAATAGATCGATAATTCAGTACAATAAACAAAATATTCATTACAATGTATAGATAATCCATTAAAATAAATAGGTAATCCATTACACTAGATAAGTAATCCATTACAATAAATAAGTAATTCATTACAACATATAAGTAAGCCATTACAGTAAATAAGTAATCCATTACAATAAATAAGTAGGCCATTACTAAACTTATAAATTCTGCTCTTCCGGGGTATTGACTTTAATGTTATAACAGTTTACTCTATCAGTGACATGTGATTGCTTGATAACAATAATATTTCACCAGTTGATATCTTTATAATATAAGTATCATTGCCTACAATTCAGAACAGAATATTACATATATTATTATACCACATGTTTGTTGAATTATTCACGATTAGATTAAAAGCAGTCACATGACGAAAGATAATAGGGATATGTCACCGAAACTTCACCTCCGAGGGAAGCAATCCCAAGGTAATCACGTGACCATGGTATGATACCTTCGCTGCCATTGGCAACGGGGGATAATACCAGGGAAATAACCCCGTGCCGACAAATCTCGTGCATGTAAATTGAACGCACTTTACACTGAACCTGATCACGGAGCGCATCCATTTTTCGGGTAATGCTTAGATTGAGTAAAATATAAAGCATAAAAGCATCATGTTGCATTTAATTCATGACTTATAAATAAGACATGGATTGTATTAAGTTTTAACACCAAGGGATACAGTCAGCCACTTAATATTATATTTAAACAATGAGTAAATGACCAGGGCATTTATGTATTAAAAAACATTGAACATGTAAAACTGCTGATGTATGCTTTCGCCCTTTCCATAAGTTTTACCTATGCCTTATTAAGTTGACAAAATGTACTCAACATCCCGAATTGTCTCCCTGGGGAAAATAACCCTTCCCAGGGATACAATTCGGGATGTGTCCCTCCATAGAGGGCCATAATTGAACATTGTAACATATTGAATAACTACATTTTCAGAGGTGACATTAATGGATTCAAACTATTTGATGGATGAAATCTTAGGAGTTCCAATCAAGATGAAATTACACCCACTTCCATATGAAAAGATAGAGAAGACGCTTAGTTTTAAAGATGTAAGTATGATCTTTGGTAATGGTTATTTCTGCCATGTGTTATGTACATGTACATGTCCCATTGGAGTCTAAGCTGATTTTGTGAGAAAGTTTGCCAGTTTATTTACAGAAGCTGGTGGTCTCTTCCAGGGAACAGTGTAACTAAGTTCTCTCTTCCACCAATTGACCACCACCATATATCTGAAGAATTGTTCAGTTTGGTGTAAAACAACATTGAAATAAAAATACAAAACTCAAGGCATTTTCTACTGTTTAAGCCTGTATTTTGGTCAAAATGTAAAAAAAAAATTTAAGTACAGAATCAAATATGTTAAGTATGTTGAAAAGAAAATTGATAAAATGAAATATGTATCTATCTTGAATCTGTCACCAAGTGACTGAATTAATAGATCAAATGAAATATCTATCTTGAATCTGTCCAAGTGACTGAATTAATGGATCAAATGGAATATCTATCTTGAATCTTTCACCAAGTGACTGAATTAATAGATCAAACTCAATATCTATCTTGAATCTGTCCAAGTGACCGAATTAATGGATCAAATGGAATATATATCTTGAATCTGTCACCAAGTGATCAAATTAATGGATCAATTGGAATATCTATCTTGAATCAATCACCAAGTAGCTTTTGTTATGGAGTAGGAATTCATGTTAAGCTATCTGTAAATCCAAACTGCCACAATATATTGACTGTTTGCTTGACGGTCACTGTATCTTAACTGTCATTATGTCTGAACTGTCTATCTTAACTGCACTCTAGTTTGACAGCATATCTTGACTGTCACTATATCTTAACTGCCACATATCCTAACTGTCAATATATCTTAACTGCTACTATATTTTGACTGTTAATATATCTTAACTAGCTCATATCTTGACTGTCACTATATGTTAACTGCCACATATCCTGACTGTCAACATATCTTAACTAGCTCATATCTTGACTGTCACTATATGTTAACTGCCACATATCCTGACTGTCAATATATCTTAACTAGCTCATATCTTGACTGTCACTATATCTTAACTGCCACATATCCTGACTGTCAATATATCTTAACTAGCTCATATCTTGACTGTCACTATATCTTAACTGCCACATATCTTGACTGTCACTATATGTTAACTGCAACTATACCTTGACTCACTATATTCTAAATAGCTTTATGGCCTGTATATCATTACTACCACTATATCTTAACTGCAACTATATCTTAATTGTCTTTATGTCTTGACATTCAATATATCTTGACTGCCAATATATCTTAACTGCTTCAATATCTTGATTGTCACTATACATGTATCTTAACAGGTCACTTTATATTAACTGTCACAATATCTTGACTGCCAATATATCTTAACTGGCACTTTATTTTAACTCATTATATCTTGGCTGCCACTGTATCTTAACTGCCACTTTATATCTTGTTTGTCACTATATCTTAACTGTCACTATGTCTAGACTCTCCCTATATCTTAACTGCCACTTTATATTAACTATCACTATATCTTAACTGTCACTTTATATTAACTGTCACCATATCCTTACTGTCACTTTATATTACCTTTCACTATATCTTAACTGTCACTTTATATTAACTGTCACTTTATATTAACTGTCATCAAAAATTTACTGTCACTATATATTAACTATCACTATATCTTAACTGTCACTTTAAATTAGCTGTAATCTTAAGTGTCTAATCACCATTTAAGTGTGTTCATATCTTTCGAGTAATGCCATTGAGCTACCTGTGACTTTAAAGAGAGCACCTTGAGTGGAAAACAAAAAATTCAGTGTTATAGAACTTATTTAACATTTCAAGAACTTGACATAAGTGTTCTCTAGATATTGCCCTCTGATTTTGTGATTTTACCAACAAAAACAGGGATTAATATCATCAATATGTTAGGTGGCGCTTCAGTAATGCAGTGTTCAATTGTATTAAAATTGTTTAATAACTCAAAACTGATCAAATTTTGTATACAAGTTAGGAATTGTCTAAGGAACATTTTGACCAAATTTCAATGTCATTGGGTCAAAGGTCAAAGTCACAGGCACCGAAGTAAATGGAAAATATAATTTTTTGTAAAAGTTTTTACATTTTTGACTACTTCAAAACCATTGGGCCAATTTGAACCAAACAAGACAGGAAGTTATAACCATGTAAAGCAGCATGAAGTTTGCGGATGAAAAGGGGCTAGGACCAAACATGGCTGCCATGGCTAAAATTATTAAAGTTAGAAAAAAAACTGATACCTTAAAATGAGTGGCTTGCAAACATCAAACAAACTTTATTTCGTTGGAAATTGTCCGATCACTCTTTATGGGAGTTATTTCCCCTTTTTAGTGAATTTTTTATGTTTTTGGCTGTTTTTTGACATTATCTTGAAATGTATGATAGATAGAGAGGAAGTAAAAGAAGCAAAAATGTTCATCATGCAAAGATCTACAAAAGAGGTCAATTCTGCTGAAATTCCAAGTCGACCCTTATGGGAGTTATTTTCCTTTTAGTGGATTTCTCATGTTTTGGACAGTTTAGTACTATTATTTTAAAAAGTATAAAAAAGGAAAAGTGAAAGAAGCAAAAATGTTCTTCAGCATGCAAAGATCTACAAAAAAGTTGGCATGGCTGAAATTGTAAGATTGACCCTTATTGGAGTTATTTCCATTTTAAGTGGATTTTTCATGTTTTGGGCTGTTTTATCTTATTTTCCTGTGAGCCAATTTTAACCAAACTTGGCATATAGCATCCCATGTGATGCTGCATAAATTTGCAAATGAAAAGGGGCTAGGAGCCATAGGGCCTCCAAAAGGGACCAAAAAGGATGAAAACTTAGTACATTTTTAAAAATCTTCTCATGAACCATACATCAGAGGTTCAAATTTTGTATGCATCATTTGTACAGTCAATGACTACCGGTACAAAGTTTATAAATGAAAATGTAATATTTCCATAAATGAGCCACTAGGGGCGCTTCAGCAAGGTACATTTGTATACAATTGACTTAATATCTTGAAACAGATTGACTTTTTGTATACAAAATTTCAAGGTCATGGGATCAAAGATCAAGGTCACAGGGACTTAAATAAACAGAAAATTTAGAATTTTGGTCATGTTTGAGACATTTTTGACTTCTCAAAAACCAGTTCACAAATTTTAATAAGACTTACTGTATTTGTCCTTGAAATGGCACCTGCTCTAATTAGAAGGGGTAGCCCCCCCCCCCCCCCCCCCCCCCCCTGGATATTTTTTCCATGTAGATCTATTGACTGTTTGAAAAAAATGACCTTTTTATTTTTAATTATTTTAGATTAATGCCAGACTTCATCGTACCTTTTTCTTTTTAGTGCAATAAATATCAACTATACCCTCAAAACTGCAAAAGAACATCTTTTAACTATGTTGTAAGCATTACTTTGGATTCTATCGGTGATTTCTTTGATGCAGGGAGGTCGCCATTGACGTTCATCAACAAACGAAATGAGACCAGTCATAGTTATGTGTTTTTTTTCTTTTTAAAATACCTGTCAAATAAAATGTATTCACTATCATAAAAATAATACTTATCATATTTTTTTCTACAAAGAAATATGAAACTAATTATTTGTTTACTCCGTAACTTTATAAAACTGAATTCGGGTTCGAGATTTCAAGAGATTTCGTCTACTGCTGTCATTTTAAACCATCTGCTGCAATTACCAAAATCTCGCATAATACCAGTTTTACACTTTGAATGTCAGAGATCGCATTAAATAAAAGAAATTGTCCAGATTGTTGGTTTCAATGAAACATCTCTATTAGGCATGTATCACTCATAGTTGTAATGCCTGTTTCCTGATCTTACAGTTCAAAGAGTAAATCTTGATTTGACAGTAAGTGACTTAATGAGTAACAAATTTTTCTACATTGTTTCTTTTCCCCTATTAATTTATTGGGCAGATTACAAAGTAATTAACTCAGAACAAACAGCTATAGGGCTTATACATTGTAGATAACTTTGCATAGCGGAGTATTTTACCATTTTTTGCAACGTAATCAAAATGTGCATTATGAAAGAAAAAATGTCAAAATAAAGGCGCCCTGTACTCCAATTACCTGCGCCTGGTGCACTTTTTAGGTCAAATACGGTATATATGTTTTTGGATGTTTTTTGACATTATCTTGAAAAGTATTATAGATAGACTAAAAGTGAAGGAAGCAAAAATATTCAGTACACAAAGATCTACAAAAATGTCAACAATGCTGAAATTTCACGATCAACTCTTATGGGAGTTTTCCCCCATTTTCAGTGGATTTGTCATGTTTTTGACAGTTTTGTCATATTATCTTGAAAAGTATAATAGACAGAGAAATATTGAAAGAAGCAAAAATGTTCAGCATACATAGATCTACGACAAAAAGTCATGATGGCTGAAATTGTCTGGTCGAGCCTTATGGGAGTTATTTCCCCTTTTAAGTAAATTTTTCATGTTTTGGACTGTTTTATCCTTTTATTCAGCGGGCAAATTTTAAACGAACTTGGCATATAGCATCCCCATGTGAAGCCACATAAAGTTTGTGGATGAAAAGGGATTAGGATTCATAGGGACCTTAAAAGGGACCAAAAAGGACTTTAAAATCTTCTCCTCATGAACCAATGCAGGGGTTGAATAACCCTGTTTATTAATTTATGTCATTAGACTATACTGAGGTGTAATTATCAGATGAGTGCTGGGGGGTAATTACATACACAACGACCTATAGTGGTCAAGTACATGATTGTACAGACAAAGTGTTTACCTGTATATTTAAACCTCCACACCTATAATCACTATCTATATCTTTTGTCCTATATGCAGACTAAAAATATCAACATCATTAATGCTAATTATTAAATCCATGCAGCTTGTATATCAATCTTCATTGATTTTACTTAAAATATTTAACTAGGAAATATCGAAGCGAGATAGTGGTGTCATCTGCTGCGTCTGCAAACCATCAACTATACAGTGTAATGGAATGGATGCATCTTTTAAAATTGTGATGATTTCAATACAAAAATGATTTTTTATTTTAACTACATAATATTTTAAACATAAATAATACTGTCTTAATTTAATTCATTGAATTAAATTAAATAAATTCTCAGTGATGGCAGTTAACAGAGTTATATAATCTCAATAATCTTTTTTTTTCTCTGGCAACAGATTTTGACAACTGGTGATTTTGTTTTTGAGCCACAAATTTATTCAATGAGTGCAAACCCTTTGGACAAATTAGACAATTCCATACTTGCCAACTCTCTTGATTTCCGCAGGAGACTCACGATTTTGGTCCCGACCACCAGATCGTTCTTTCAAAAACCCCTTCTTTCTCCTGATTTTTAAATATTTCCTTCCAAAAACGATAAATGTCCCCAAATTTGAAAAACGACATGCATGATAAATCCACTGCATCGAACAATACACTAGCTTTCAAAAATGTTTTGTAACCAATCAGAGGCTAGTTTGTACCCCTCTTCATTGTTTGATTAGTTTTAGTGATGTCTTGTTGGAGTGACTAAATGCTTTCATGGTATACCAAGGGCAGCCACGATGCCTCAAATGGGGAAATAAGTCATCAAACAATAATTTTTTTGAATTGATATCAATTTAGACAAAAGAAAAACAAAAATATTTATAGTATATTGATTAATTTCCACTGAAAATGCCTCATTTCAAGGAAGGTTCTGCCATTTACCCTTACTTCTGATATGGTAAATTATCAGGGCAACACCAAACCCATTGGATGAAAGACAGATTATCTCTAAATATACTTTGAAAATTTAAAAATGTCAGTAAAATTAACAAAAACAAAAATGAATTCACAGTAAATTCATTGATTCCATTGAAACTGCTTGACAACAAAGAATATTTTGTGATTTCCCCTTCAATAGCATACAAGTTATACATGTCAAATATACTTTTTTCTAATTTTATTTTCTAATATTTTAATTTTTATATTTATACAAGTAATAAAAAAAAAATACTTTATAATAAACTGTGAGAAAAAGACTCTAAGTGAAAAAAGAACATTTGAACACTGGTCATGCATGGTCTGGCTAATCACTGGAAATTTTTGTCATGCCTTGTCTCCCCATGAAAATTTTCACAGTTGAACTTCTCCACATCTTACAGGGTTTCGAAATTGTGTTTATCTATACTGTAAGTATACATGTACATGGAATTGGACAAGCCCTAAAATTTTTAAGCTGGCGACAGAAAATCAGAACTGGCGATTTTTCTTGCGACAAAATCTTATGAGCCATAGCAACCCCTGCAATGATGTTAAAATTTTGTATGCATGATTGCATGTATAGTCAATATCTACAAAGTTTACAAACAAAAAATGAAATCTGTTTATAAACTGTCCACTAGGCGATGCTTGAATAACATAGAATACAGTTGTATGCAAATGGCTTAATAACTTAGAACTTTTGTATACAACGTTATATGAGAAAATTTTCAGTAATTATATAAGGAACATTTTTACAAAATTTTAAGGTCATGGGATTGAAGGTCAAGGTCACAGGCACCTAAGTAAACAGAAAATATAAGTTTTTTGTCAAATTTTAGATGTTTTCGACTTCTTCTCAAGGACCAGTGGACTAATTGTTTTAACTAAACTTGACAGGAAATATTTTTGCTCATGTCTCGAAAAGTATAATTGATTGAGATCTACAAAGAAGTCAATAGGCCAATTGTTGTCAGGTCATTGGTAATGGTTTAGAATCTAATTATGTTTTTCTCATTGGGCCTCGTGTTTGGTAATATATGATATGCAGTATTAAATAAAAGAAATAATTCTTTTCCTTGTTGATTTAGAAAACTTTTTTTTTTTTCGGTGGTACACTGCCTAAAGTCCTGAAATATATTTCCCACTCCCATACATGTACCTGTCAACATTAGGAAATTTGTCTGGGGTAGAAAATGCATACAACGGTCAAACTTTTTACAAATGCGTTGTCATTCTGATATATATGAGTGCACCAGTTGCGTTGAAATAAGTGAAAGGGGGAGGGGGTGTCCCCCTTGCGAAATAACAGGAAAAAATTGTAATTTCAAACTTCAATATCTGCCATTTTATGAATCTAAAAGGGAATTATTGTCAAAAATATTGATGATATATATATCACATTTCTTTTAATTTTCTAGTCGACTTTGAAATTTATAAGGAATAGATATAGGCTTTATTTTGAAGTTTTAATACATGTAATATATACATGTACACACACAACATGGGAGACTCAAAATGATGTTATGGTCATTGTGTTACATTAGAATGTTTAAAATTTAATATTTCTTAATTTGTTATAACAAATTTAAAAATATACTAAATTCTGAATATTCTAATATAACAGTTGGATTTGGAATGCAGAAAATAAATAACTAGACTTACCTGGAAGAAATATAATCTCAGTTTGATTGCTAAATACTTGAAAGTATGATAATTCTTAAAGTCAAAGGCTTGATTTATTTATTTATTTATTTATTTGAGATTTGAACATTTATTACCAAAATATTTGCATACCCAAATATTTATCTGAAAGTTTTTATCTTCATATTGTACCTTTTTCATTAATTGATAAGATAAAACAACAAATGATGACTGAATAGTTCACTAAAAAAATGAGATTTGATAAAGAAAAATCAAATCTGCTTTCAAAAAGAAAAAAAAAAAGATTATTGAGGTTATATAAATGTGTTTACTGTCATTACTGACATTTTATTAATATTAAATTCAATTCAATGTGTTACAAGAAGATTTTATTATCTTTGTATAAAATATTATGTAAATGAAATAAAACATCGTTTTTGTATTGAAATCATCACAAATTTAAGATACATGTATAACACTGTATAGTATGTGGAGTGCGGACGTCATAGAAGACACCACGATCTTGCTTCGATATTTCTTAGCTATATTTTAAAAGTAAAATCATTGAGGATTGATGCAGAAGCTGCATGAAATTAATATAACATCAATGATGTTAATCTTTGATAATTGCATATAGGACAGAACATATGGATAGTGATTATAGGTGTGGATGTTTAGTCTTTAGATATACAGGTAATCAATCTGTCCACAGTACAGGTCATTGTGTAATTACTGTCAGCACGCGTCCGATAATGACACCTCTGTATGGTCTAATAACATTAATTAATAAACAGGGTTATTAGTCCTTGTTCTTCATGACTATTTGGAAGATATAGGGGACTTATATAACCTAGAACAGATGTCTTAATACTTCAATGATATGGAGGCGCCAGAAATTTCAAGCTATTTTTTTGTCGCCAATTAATAGACTGAAAATTACGATTTAGAACATTTAATCTTGACAAAAATGTCTACCGATCGCCGGAAAATGGACATGAAGCGGTAGAAATATAGGGAAATCGGTTGAAAATTAGAAAAATCGGTAGATTTTTTCTCGGCGGTAGATGAATAGAAAAATCGGTAGACTACCGCCGAAATCGGTAGACTTGACAGGTATGCACTCCCTTGAGCATTTAGTATGATATTCTTATTTCTTGTGGGGTTTAAGCATTTCAGCCCTGAATGCAAATGAACCTAGTGTAAATAAAGTGGAATGTTCATCTTCTTACCTTGGAAATTCTCATTAATGTTCTATTCTCTTTCAAATACTCAAATACATGTACTACACTACCCATCTGTAAATATCTTTTAAGCTTTTATTGACACCCCCCCCCTCGCACTCTTTACTGTTCATACAAATTAAAAGCCGCGTTAATTACTTTTCTCCAGTCTACATATCTCTCTCCAGGGCCATAAAACTGTTCTCAGATAAATTTTTTACTCAAATTAAAGATTATACTCAAATCACGAGAGTTTTCTCAACTTGTGTAAAGTTATGGACCATAAAGAAATTCTGAAACAAATTTCTCTCTCAAGTGATAAAATACCTAAGTACGGCATGTTTAGCATGTAAGTAATTATTAACAGAGGTAATGGCTGCTCCCTATGTTTGCGTCAGGATAAATAAATGCAAATGTCATTGTCATTGTTGCCGTAGAGTATTTTGGGACATTGTCCAATCCTTTGACTTTTGGAAAGGTGTTATTTGAATGAAATAGGTTTAGGCGACCAAAACTTCTTTCTGTGTTGGCTTCTTTTGGCCATACAACATTGTTTACATTAACAATAGGGACAGTGTAAATTTAGTCTAGTACATGCACCACAGTGTATGTTCCGAGTCATTTATATGATCTAATGTACTTATACTAATTTACTTATATCTTGAATATTGTGTATTTATTATATGCATAAATTACTGACTTTTGTCATGTATTTGCCTTTCATTAGACATTTTTAATGTTTCTAAAAAGGTATATATCTATTCCCCTTTTTATGCCACAAAATGTGCTGCCTATTTGATTTTTAAGGCGTTTGATACTTTTTGGTTGATTATTAAATAATTGATCATAGATTATAGTAAGAATATAATGTTCAAACATCAAAGTTAAGTGAATCGGGACATAAATTTGGACATATGTCCTGGACAAGATTTACACTGCCCCTTGACAATCTTATCTTAGTTGAAAAATTCAAAAAAAAAAATGTCATTTTATGGTCTGCCAGTTTTCACTTTTCACTCAGATGAGTAAATTCTTAACTTATGAGATTAAAATTTGTCTCAGAATTTTCCTTGTTTATGGTCTCGGGGCATGATCTCTTATATCTCTCTCTTTCCAATCATCTCTCTTTCCGTAATTTTCATTCTCTTTTTGTGTTTTAAAATTGTTTGATTGCTAGCCTAGTGCAGTAGAAATTAATTGGCCTGAGACTAAAACTTAAGTATTTCGTATGACTTGTGGTTTCAGTTTCTTACTGATAATGCTCTGTCTTTGCTTTATCAGATGCACTAGTGTTTGTTTTATTTTTATATCTGTCAAGATATTTATTTCTTTCTTTCACCTGTGGACCAACTTTGCTATTTGAGCCATTGAAAAAAAAATTGAGTCATTTCAACTGTTTACTGCCATTTTGTTACTGATGTAAGTAAGACAGGCAAGTCTGGGTGTTATTTTTTTCGGATTGTATCTAGATATACCGTAACCATACTGGTGTTCATTTTGGGTTACTCATAACTTAATTTAACAATGTAACATTAATGGATACAGTGTAGAGCAAAAATTATCTACAGATTTTAACTTTTGATTTTTTTTCAATACTCATCCATTGGATGAGTGCTATTCTGAAACCATTAATTTGCAAATCTGAATTTCACTCATTGCAGATGAGCTAGTGGTTTTCCTGAGCCCTGCATATATAGCATTTAATCAATGAGCATTTCCTAAATGTGAGTTTTTCCGTTATACTTACTTGCTCCGATTTTGATAATGGGTTTTCCACGTTGTTCTTAGAATGATGAGTTCTATATGTAGAAATGGAGCACGAGTGGAGAGTCCACTAGTTATGTCATGCCAACTTAAAAAAGAAATGGGATAAAACATTTTAACAAAGTACACTGCAGTTGAAACATTTAATTTCATAGTGAAAAATAAGAAAGGTGAGACGTATCCACACTGCTCCTCATGTGTCCCGAGCCAAGCCAAGAAGTAAACATAAAAAATTAGCAACCAGTATTCAGTCACATAAGACTATGGATTTATTTTGTACCTCAAGTAATGATTTTTCTGTATTTAGAGCTGAGTGTCTCTTTATCTGACATGTCATAGAGAAAAAATATACCTCTCAGTCTCAACCCTACTGAAAAAATCAGCCATTTTTTCAAGTCTTTGCATGTTTCCAGATTCAAAGATTACTGCATTAGTATGTTTGTGGCAGAACTAAAATAGGCGCTATTGTTAAAGAAATGGCAACAGAAACTTGAAGATCAACTTGTGAATTTATGAATTGTGGACCATTTAGTATTCTAGAATGGGTCTAATGACAGTGACAACAGTTTATACCAACAGTTGCAATGGTTTTCAATCGTGCGATAAAAAGTGGCGAAAAAAATTTGCCGCCTTGGTTCAGTGGTATATAGGGATCATGCAGAATTTTGACCTTTCACACCATTTCTACACTTTCGAAGCAATATAGTGCACTATAACTAAGGCTTTCTCAAGGAGATTAAGTGTGTCTTATTTGTTATAACATCTGTCATAACAGTTATCACAATAGTAGAAAATTAAATTAAAATGATAATTTTGATACTCAGAGTCTTCTATACACTTGAAACATTTTAACACACAATAAGATCTACTTTCAATGTGCACATGGCTATCTAAGACTAGTATTGATATTGTTGTTGAGAGAAACAACTCTTTCGCCTGTCATTGCAGCTGAAGTCTAAATTTAAGAGCCATGTTGAAGTACAGTTGTCCGATAGGGTCTCAGTGTTCTAGGTTTACATCTCCTGTCACCCGTGCCATGTAAAATTTTCAATCATGAAAGTAAAAATCTGTCCTGTCCTGGAAAGTCAATTACCATTAAGCTACCTAAATGTTGTTGGATAAACTAGGGGCCTATTCAAAAACGCATTTGTAATTACACATGTACACTTAATAGATTTACTATATATATTTTTTTTATGATAGAACCTGTGACTGAGTGTAGTGCACTGTGTACATAACCATTTCACAATCAATTGTCTTTTAAGTTACTAAAACATACATTTGTAGGGATTTAAGAGAGTGTCCAAAACTGCATGATAAAAATACATTGTGTAATTTGATATAAAGGATCAGATAGGATAAGGGTCATTTTGGCCCCCTGTTTCAGAGATTTTTATAAAGTCCATAATGACACATATTTATATGAAAATGTATCTTCAGTGTCTTTTCTTTCATGTGATTGTTGTTTTGAGTTTTTAATCACTTTCTGGGGCCTTTAAAAGGGCATTATAAATGGAAAATAGTAAAAAAAAAAATGACATATTTTGGTGGATTCTATGTTGCAATTCAACACCAGCACCAACGTAGACCATAATAATTCACTAACATATAGATAGCATTTTAAATATCCTTCTTAGTTTGCATCAAATGATGATGGTCTACGTTGGTGCTGATATCTAAAATCTCAAAAATATATCATCATGCTCTGTTATGGCTGCTGAATTTTGGATCCCCACATATCAACACATTTGTCCACAGAACACCGAGTTTTATCCAGTTTCTAAATATCATTCTTCCAAATAATATATAATTATGCCACAAAGAATTAATTTTTAATCTCATCGCATCTTAAAAGTACCTCTAACAGTGATAATTTACATGTGCATCAGTAATTTCCCTCTAAAGAGCCTCATCGGTTGCATCGTTGCTAAGGAGAATGTAAACAGAAGCCAAGTGGGATGTCGAATTTGATATTCATTTACAAAAGCAGAATCACTTGAAAGCCGACCGAATAATAAATTGTATTCAGTATAGATCAACAATCAAAAACAGACATGTCTGGAGACAGGAATGAGAAGTTCAGAAATTATCTTCTCTGTATCTATATCTTGTGGTCAAAATCGTAAGAGTGATTTTAAGATTATTTTGTGAAAAGGGCTGTAGCCAGTGCAGGTGTTTAGTCCACGGGTGGTGTTCAACATAATTTCGATAAAAGAAGTCGAAAATGTTGAAAATTACCCCCCCCCTTCATTTTTGCAGTTTTGAAAAATTCATAAAAAATTCAAATAATTAAATTTCAGCAATATTCTTTCAGGAAAGTATTTATCTACCAAATCGCAGGTAAAACACATAAAATAAATGCATCATAATGAATAAAAGGGGAGAAAATCAAAGAACTCATACAAAAATGAATGAAAAAAGACGTCAAAAACGTGTCAAAAATTTATTTTCCAATTTCAATGAAATAAACAATCTGGAATCATGCTTCTATGTAGATCACTCAGATACAATTAGTTTTTCAATTCATGCAGCAATTCTGGAGGAGAAGATTTTTAAAGAGCGGTACCCCCTGGGGCCTCTTTTGCCCCACTCTAGATCCACTCTTGGGCCAATTGGGATGAAATGTACAAACTTGGTAGAGGATGTAGAATACTTAATTCCTGTAAAATTCCCTTCAGCGGTTTTGGAGAAGAAGTAAAAAATGTGGAAAATCCCTCTCCCCTTTCATTTTTGCAGTCTTAAAAATTCATAAAAAATTCAAAAAATTAAATTTCAGCAAAATTCTTTCAGGAAAGTATTTATCTACCAAATCACAGGTAAAACACATAAAATAAATGCATCATAATGAATAATAGGGAAGAAAATCAAAGAAATCATACAAAAATGAATGAAAATTACAAATTCTAAAAAGACGTCAAAAACACGTCAAAAATTTATTTTCCGATTTCAATGAAATTAAGAAACTTGAATCATACATCTATGTAGATCACTCAGATACAATTAGTTTTTCAATTTATGCAGCGGTTCTGGAGGAGAAGATTTTTAAAGAGGGGTACCCCCTGGGGTCTCTTTCGCCACACCCTGGATCCACCCCTGGGCCCATCGGGACAAAATGTACAAACTTGATAGAGGATCTTGAGTACTTGCTTTCTACCTTCAGTTCAGGTGAGATAAAAAAATCAAAGTAAATATAAATACAGTACCGGTAATAGCAACTCAGATTATACTGAAAAACTATAAGCTTGCTATGGAAATATGTCGTTGCCATGCAGATTTCTTGTTGCTAAGAAAACCAGATATTACCAATTAGTGATTATTGTATATTCATGACAAAAGCAAGAGTATGGAATGTAGATATATGATGTAAATATGTTTCAAATTGTCAAATGCACTAGTTTATGCAGTTTTCCTTTCATTTGCTGTTGATATGTTTGTCCTCTTGTTAGGCAAGCATATGATGGAGAGAACACAGTAAAATATTATCATTCCTATCCCTAACTTTCTCGCAATTACGAGATCTTTTCTCATTATTACAAGAAAACTATCTCGTAATAATTTTATTTTTTCTTTGATACTAATCGGCTTTCGTAATTATGGGCATTATACAGATTTTAGTTGTCTAACAATTTCAGTCAGGGGGTTTAAGGATTGAGGTCGCTGGCGTGATTGTGTACAACCTGATGATAAATACTAAAATGCAGTCAAAATGTTGCATTCCATAATGAAATTGTTGAAAAAAAAATTAATGAAAAGTTGATTTTTCTCAGAGTTGAATGTAGGCCGAATTCCTGCCCCAATTTGATTTGTAATCTCACCTTCTTATCAACTAGATCGTAACATGTACTTTTTTGAGAAATAAAAACTAAATTGAATTAAAATATTTAATAAAACTATCCAATTCTCTGTTTAAAAGTAAAAATCCTATTGAACTGCAATAAGAAATCGCTTCACAATAATTTTTTTTAAAAAAAAAATCTTGTGTTATATGAAATACATAGTAATAAATGATAATGTCTATAAACTTTTGATAAGTGGCTGTATCTTTCTTATTAGTGCGATTCTAATATCTGAAACCATTTTTGATATTTTGAATCGTAAGTGGTATGATGTTGACATATTCGCATTTTATGAATTTTTCAGTGATAGGGCCAATATGAAGCAATTGTCAGGCTTTATATATCACTGATCTTAAAATTATCAAGAATTTTAAAATTAGAATTCATTGCTGTACAATCATAAAGATAGTGTAATTTGCAGTTATGCTTAATCAGGTGTAACACTTGATGTGTGTAGTCACTAAATGGCTTGATACTGTAAAAAAAATCAAGTATCTACTGTGATTGTTGTCATGGTATATAGGCCTATGTGTTGTCGCTTTAGCTACAGATTTAAGTCGACTTAATTTAGCCAGATGCAAAAGTTTTCTGTAGTTAGTTACAGATACAAGTCAACTTGATTTAGCCAGATGGAAAGGTTTTCTGTAGTTAGCTACAGATACAAGTTGACTTAATTTAGCCAGATGGAAAGGTTTTCTGTAGTTAGCTACAGACTTAATTTAGCCAGATGGAAAGGTTTTCTGTAGTTAGCTACAGATACAAGTCGACTTTATTTAGCCAGATGGAAAGGTTTTCTAGACTACATGTGTTCAACACTATTGAGGCCATTCAGGCCTTTGATTTCATTCATGGCAAGTGTGCATTATAAAGAATTCATCGTAAGTGTACGGTGATTCATGTACATTTATAGTGAATTTGTCACTTAAATTGAAAAAATTTGTTATAATTGCTTAGTTGCTCTATGTAAGAAAACTCCAATTAAAGCATGTATAATCAATGCAAATAACATTCAAATTATTTATCATTATAAATCAAAAACTCCCTTGACAAAAATATGATAAAAAATTTCATGTAGGTTGTATAGTACAGGAGATGAATTATAATATATAAGAATTTCAAAAACAAAAATTTGATATAAAAATTTCACAATGCATCTCAAGTCAAGGTGGACAGAAATTACTTTGTTATAAAGGTAGATTCGTTAAGCTTGTTTGCTCATAGATCTAGATGCAGAATTTTTGTTTAATACTTAGGAATCTGCTGGGGAAATCAATTTCATTTAAAGCCATAAAATCGCAATATCCTTGTTCGATATATTCAATTTTTACTGTACTGAGATTTTCATTTTTCACTCAAGACAGCTTTTAGAAATTTTGTCGTAATACTTATATTTCTGTACTTTTTTCCTCTGCAGACATCTCGAGTTGATATTGAGATGTGGGCTCATTATGGGTGAGTATAAAGTATATATCTTTATTTCTTCTTGATTAAGTTTATATTATTATGACGTTGAGCATAGTGAGACAGTCATATAGCGATCATGCACTCAACTATTTTTCTACAGTTTTGAAACAATTTGATTTTTTAATTTTTTTATTTTCGTCAAACTTGGTAGGATGCGTCATTGCATGAACCATTCTAAAGAGTTAATAAATCGTGAAATTTCAACTCTATTTGGTGGAGTTATGCCCCATTTATTGCTAGATATGTACAAAATGCAAAAACTCTTTTATTTTTCATTTATTTTCTTTCAAATTTGGTATGATATCACAAGAAGCAATAATGTATAACATATATTACGCGTTTTGTTGTTGATTTTCAACTTTACTCAGAGTTGGAGTTATGGCCCTACATTGTATACAGAGTATTATTCTAAAGATCTAGTAGAAGTACTTAAAGGTCAATGGACACGAAAATTCATTGTTGATTTTATTCAGTTTTCGTTATGATTTCTTTTAAATACTATGAAATTTTTTTTTACACTCCCAATTAGCCAATTCACCAAGTGAAAAAGGGTAGCCATTTGTAGGGTTATCAAGAGTTGTTACCCTTTACCAAATATCCTGTTAGGTACAATAAACCAGAAATCAGTATTTGTACAATTTATTTGCTACCAATATACTATGTATTAATTTATAACTAGGTAATATAGCTTTACCGTTTACGATAGAATCTATTTTGCCAGTTAATATCCAGTAGCATGTTTTTTTTACACTTCCCAGTTATTTGTGAGAATATATAAATGACGTCTCGGTAGGGGGTCTTCTAGACACCACTGTGCTCTTTGAAGTGAACCCTGAGACCAACATATGTTCTGAAAGTATTAAGGGGTAATGAAATATAATCCCATTGATGCGCCATCTGTTTATAATACTTATGTGTGGACATACCGGTATGCCATCTGTTTATAATACTTATATGTGGACATACCGGTATGCCATCTGTTTATAATACTTATGTGTGGACAAACCGGTATGCCATCTGTTTATAATACTTATGTGTGGACATACCGGTATGCCATCTGTTTATAATACTTATGTGTGGACATACCGGTATGCCATCTGTTTATAATACTTATGTGTGGACATACCGGTATGCCATCTGTTTATAATACTTATGTGTGGACATACTGGTATGCCATCTGTTTATAATACTTATGTGTGGACATACCGGTAGTTGTAGGAAGGGGATAACAATATTCCAAATAGAATGTGTCATCCAGAACTTAAAAATTTCCCTGATAATCATGAAAGACGACACCAATAAAAATACATATTAATTTTAAATGAATTTGATGTGATATTGATGTATTTCAGTATAAAATCGACAAACCATTTATAACTGTCTTACACATAAAATCTATGATACTTACTTTTTAATCATGTAGATCTACACCGAAAAAAGGGAAACACCGATTTTAATGGGAAATGATGTTTATGCTTATAATAATACCGTTTTTACCTCTGGTTTGCATTTTATTTTTAGAAGATATTGTGAGTTTGAATCATTTCAAAACAATATATATCTAAATACTTTCTTATAGACACAAGCTAAATATATTCTTAAACAATTCATATAGATCTCTGTCATGAAAATTGCATTCTGTTAAAGATATCAAAAGATTATTTTGACATGAAATAAATGGATTCAATGTCCAAAACACTTGTGACACCTACTCCAAACCAAGCCGTATTTTTAGTCCACCATCAATAGATGGTGCGCTATTCACATGTCCCTGCATCCGTGGTCTGTCCGTCATCCGTTTTTGTTACCGCTATTTCTCAGAAAGGATTGAAGGGATCTCCTTGAAATTTAAGGTTCCCCTTGAGGTGTAGGTGTGCATATTTCATTTTCAGAGAGATTGGAATCCAACATGGCCAACAGGTGGCCATCTTGGATTTTGACCAAAAGAAGATTGTTACCACTATTTCTCAGGAAGTATTGAAGGGATCTTGAAATTTGACATGAAGGTTCCCCATGAGGTCTAGTTGTGCATATGAAATTTTCCAAAAGATTGGAATTCAACATGGCCAAAAGACGGCCATCTTGGATTTTGACCTAAGTATGTTAATTACCGATATTTCTCAGAAAGGAATGAGAAATTTGACATCAAGGTTCCCCATAAGATCTAGTTATGCATATTGCATTTTCAGAGAGATTGGAATCCAATATGGGCGATAGTTGGAGATCTTGGATTTTGACCATAGGAAGTTTGTTATTGCTATTTCTCAGAAAGGACTGACAGGATTTCCTTGAAATTGGACATGAAGGTTCCCCATGAGGTCTAGTTGTGCATGTCATTTTCAGAGAGATTGGATTCCAAAATGGCTGATAGGTGGCCATCTTGGATTTTGACAATGGAAGTATGTATTTCTCAAAATGTACTGAAGGAATTTTTTCGAAATTGATTATGGAGGTTTCCCCTGAGGTAAAGATATGCGTATTACATTTTCAGAGAGATCAAAATCCATGATGGACACCAGGCAAATGTAGATGTTGAATTCCATTCTCAGTCATAAATGTAATATGTTCAGTTCAAGGTCAGTTTTGCTATAATCTTGTAAAAAAAGTATTTCACAGAGACACAAAATAAGAGAAAAGAACAGTCTGTCATAGATCAGACAGAACATTCCATGTTGGGCAAGATCCCTCTGGGATCTCTTGTTCTTTGACACAGATATTGGCGGCGTAAATTTGACTTATTCCAAACCCATAAAAATACTTGATAACATATCAGATAAAAAGTAATTTTCTTGAATGATAAATACATGTACATGTATAATAATTATATAAACAATGTAATTCTGACGTAAAATAATAAATTTGATGATGATAAACAGGTGTCCTTACTAACCAGTACAGTTGTATATCTCTGTCAGATATTATCTTATTTTCCACTATTTTAATCCATTGACATATCAAACATACCGGTCAAGTCTACCCATTTCAGTGGTAGTCTACCGATTTTTCTTTTCATCTACCGTTTGTCTACTGCTGAGAAAAAATCTACCGATTTCTACCAATTTTTCAATTTTCAACCGATTTCCCTATATTTCTACTGCTTCTTGTCCATTTTCCGGCGATCGGTAGACATTTTTGTCAGGATTAAATGTTCTAAATTGTAATTTTCAGTCTATTAATTGACAAAAAATAGCTTGAAGTTTCTGGCACCTCCATATCATTGAAGTATTAAGACATCTATTCTAGGTTATGTAAGTCCCCTATATCTTCCAAATAGTCACGAAGAACGAAGACTAACCCTGTTTATTAATTAATGTTATTAGACCATACAGAGGTGTCATTATAGGACGTGTGCTGACGGTAATTACACAATGACCTGTTCTGTGGACAGGTACATAATATATACAGATTGATTACCTGTATATCTAAACATTCACACCTATAATCACTATCCATATGTTCTGTCCAAAATACAGTTATCAAAGATTAACATAATTGATGTTATATTAATTACATGCAGCTTCTGTATCAATCCTCAATGATTTTACTTTAAAAATATAGCTGAGAAATATCGAAGCGAGATCGTGGTGTCTTCTATGACGTCCACACTCCACATTCTATAGTGTTATACATGTATCTTAAATTTGTGATGATTTCAATACAAAAACGATGTTTTATTTCATTTACATAATATTTTATACAAAGATAATAATATCTTCTTGTAACACATTGAATTGAATTAAATAAAATGTCAGTAATGACAGGAAACACATTTATATAACCTCAATAATTTTTTTTTCTTTTTAAAAGCAGATTTGATTTTTCTTTATCAAATTCCTTTTTTTTTTAGTAAACTATTCAGTTATCATTTGTTGTTTTTTCTTATCAATTTATGAAAAAGGCAGATAAAGGAAGATAAAAACCTTCAAATAAATATTTGCGTATGCATATATTTTGGTAATAAATGTTCAAATCTCAAAATAAATAGATAAATAAATAAATCAAGCCTTTGACTTTAAAAATTATCATACTTCCAAATATTTAGTAATCAAACTGAGATTATATTTCTTCCAGGTAAGTCTAGTTATTTATTTTCTGCATTCCAAATCCAACTGTTATATTAAAATATTTAGAATTTCGTATATTTTAAAATTTGTAAAAACAAATTAAGAAATATTAAATTTTAAACATTCTAATATAACACAATGACCATAATATCATTTTGAGTCTCCCAAGCTGTGTGTGTACATGTATATATTACATGTATTAAAACTTCAAAATAAAGCCTAAAGTCCTTATAAATCATCAATATTATTGACAATAATTCCATTTTAGATGCATAAAATGGCCGATATTGAATATTAAAATTACAATTTTTTCTTGTTATTTTGGAAGGGGGACACCCCCTCCCGTACCCTCACCTTTCACTTATTTCGACGCAACTGGTACACGCATATATGAGAGGTACAACACATTCGTAAAAAAAAGTTCGACCATTGTATGCATTTTCTACCCCAGACAAATTTCCTAATGTTGACAGGTATGATCAAATCATCATATGTTTAACTATGTTCATTATCAATAATTTACTTATATACCAAAAATGCCCACAAATTTATATTTAAAGAGAATAAAATACTTAGACTTAATATGAAAGTTCTACATGCAAAGAACTAAATATTTGCTATCCAAATCTGAAATATATGTACCTGGCCTTATTTTTAGAACTAAATTACATCTGCCCTCTTTAACAGTAAAGTTGATAAGTCCACACTCCACTAATATCCGACAAACGACAAGAACAATAATATCAGCATTTACGTAGCGCACCGTGTAGATGGACGCCGAAATTTATTTTTAATAAACAATACGTAAATCATATGCACACATTAACAGTATAAATGTAATGTAAATATTCCGATACAGCTGCAGAACAGAACAAAGCAAAATGAAAATACAAAAAACAGTCATAATCTCATGTCTAATATGTACTAATTGCCTCCCTCGCGCCACCCAGGAAAAACCATAGATAAAAACACTAAGTGAAAATGACTATGGAAACCTGTGAATCCGCGGTAAATTTGCGAGGTAAACGAATTTAGAATGGCGGATCCTCATTCTTTCTATATCGACATAAAATGAATTCTAAATTTGAACTTACTTATACGGAGTGTGCGCTAGAAAGTGACTATTCAAGACCCCACCTTAATTATTAACGATAAAGTCGCACTAAAACTCGATTCTCATTGGCTACTGCTATGCAAAAATATCATAACAACTCTTAACGCAACTTCAAGTAACCTACAGCTCTTTACAAAATATAGTGACGTCAGGACAACTATTTCTCGCTTTACTATCGAAACGCGAGAAATTTCAAGTCCACACTCCACTAATATCCAACAAACAACAAGAACAATAATATCAGCATTTACGTAGCGCACCGTGTAGGTGCGCATTAGAAAAGCCCCAAAGAAAGGGAGAGTTGGACCATGAGGTTATCGGTATCTAGATACTTCTATAAACCTAAATGCTTTGAAACATCTAAGCGCTTAACCACAGAGTCTTTGACATACATATTCTTAGAAGTTGCAGATTTCCACCTGCCATGCCTCTGCAGACACCTTTCATTTACATCTGAATTCGCTGCAGCAGTGGCACCTCCTGACCTTAAAGAATGTAGACCTATGTTCAAATCTGGAGCCACTTGTTTTAACATACTAACAATATTTTGTTTTGCTGCAGTATAGCTGAGCTTTTTATTCTTATGTATTAAATTAGCAACGCCTGCTGACCTTTAAATTGGTTTGAAAAGAAATTCGGAAGATAATAAATCAATGCCAGCCTCTGAGGTATATCGCATAAGCATGTTATATGGACAAGCACAAGTCACCTCTTTTGATATGAGAACCTCTGATCCGTCTCTGTATTCATCTGTTTTTGACCTAGTAATCCTAAGCCGCAAATGATCCTCCTCTACAATTAAATCATTACACTTTAAAAAACTTAATTCATCATATCTCCAAAAACCTGAAAAACCTATCAAAATCATAGAAAGATTTTGCAAAATCAACAAGTCTTTACTGTCTGAATATAAATTGCACAGAATCTGTAGCATGTCACTAGTCACAGGATCCACAGTTATTTTCTTTGATGCTTCCTGCAAACATTTAACAAAAGAGTTATTGGTGATCGTCTAAACCGCTGATATCATGTATCCATTTAATGGAATAAACTGCTGAATTAACGGATGAAAACGATGCACCCTGATCTAGCAAATGGGTTATATAAAGAGCAACGTGCACAGGCTGAGCAGGAATTTCCTTATAACCATGATTGTTGATGAACTTTTTCCAGCGTTGAAAACTATACATATATGATTTATTCGTGCTATCACTTCGGGAACACAACAGATATCGAGACATATGACCACTTAAACTTCCGAGTCCAGAATTGATGGGTACTCCACTGTCTACAACTGCCTTGTCTACATTAGACCGTAAATTCACTCCTGAAAAAACGTAAAATTTATAATCAGTCACAATTGCTATAAGCATATCACTTTTTTTTTTTTTTTTTTTTTTTTTTTTTTTTTAAACCCATTAATCAAATATTATTCTCAGTGCCAGCATCTTAAACTTTAAAGGATAATTAGCAAATACTGATCTGTTGCTCTTTCCATGTGAAACAAATTTTGTAATAGGCAAATAATTCCAACATCTGACAAAATCTTTGAATTTTTTACCATCAAATAATATTGGCCAATAAGGAGATGATCTCCATTCAGGAATTATCAATGTTCCATTGGCCCTGTCTTGATGTATTTTATTCAAAACTCTTGGAATAAAACTTGGGGGCGGAACTAACCAATTGTTTTCTTGTGACCAAGATTCATTAAAAGCATCAACTGCCTCTGTACCAGGACACCAGTATTTAGAATTAAACCGTACACACTTTTTATTATAATGAGTTGCGAATCTGTCTATAGTATGTGAACCCCACAATTTTTCATAATATTGAAAAACATCATCTCTAACCTCCCAGTCATCTCTATCAGTAATTCTGCTGAAATAATCAGCTTTTCCTATTTCCTCCCTCGGCTTCCAGCGAGCATCAAATATGATACCGTGTTCATAACATGTTTCTACGATATCACTCGCAATACTATGTAAACATGGTTTCTTGCTACCCACCTGTAAAATCCTGCTCACATTCTTATTGTCAGAAATTATCTTAATTTTCTCAGTACTTAATAAAAACACATTACTTTTCAAGACTCTATTAACGGCTTCAAGTTCACGCCAAGTTGAACTCTGTTGTCCTTCATACTCATCCCAACTTCCGAATACATTTCCTAATCATGAAGTCTCAACATGCGTCAAACAGTTTTCTATATAACCACCAAAGCCTACATCTGAGGCATCACAAATGAGCTCAAAATTGCATACATCTGATGCTTCCAAATTCTCAAGATTGCAACCTTTTTCATTCATAATGACCACATTTTTTCGCCAAAATTCCAATTCTTTCAAAGCGTTGCCAGAAATCTTAATTTTTTAATTCCAGCTCGCTCTGCTCAAAATGCAATCATATAAATATCGAGATTTGAATCTGACCTGGTTACCAAATACCAGTTTCATTGAAATGATCTGACCAACAACTTTTGCCAAAAATCTTGCGTGAAAATAAATATTGCCTTTCTGTATTTCAAAATGAACCATATCTAGATTGTCTTTTAAACTTTTGACTCTACTATCGTTTATGGAAATCTTGCCCTCTGTCATATTCCAGTATAAACCTAGCCAAGCACGTTCCTTGCTTGGATTCCAATCACACTTTTCACTCGCAAATAAAAAACCTAAAGTTTGAAATTGATTTTGAATAACCTTGCTTGCGACATTTGCTTCTTCAATGTTAACGCCTGCACCTAAACCATCATCTAAATAAGTTATCAATCTTATTCCCTTAGCTCTCAAAAACTTTACAGGTTCCCTGATCAACTTGCTAAAAATGTAACCTGCGGTGGAAATACCAAAAGGTAAAATGTTAAATACATAATAGCGAAACTGTCCTTGAATTTCCCATGAAAACCCAAGATATTGTCGGTGTTCTTCAAAAATTTTTATATGATGACATGCCAATTTTAAATCAAAAGTGAAAATATAATCGCCCTTTTTTAATAAATCTTTAGCTGTACAAGCATCCTCATATCTGTATTTGAATTTATGTAAATGAGGATTGATATGTCTGCAATCTAATACTAATCGTGGTTTACCTTTACTATTATATGCGACAGTCAGAGGATTCACAACTGTCGGTTTATTGGTTACCTGTGTAATACACCCCTTTCTTAACAAGTTATTTATCTCTTCAAAAACAAAATTTGGATCACTGCGTGCAGACTTGTTATTACGCAAAACCACGGACTTTGGTTCCGTTTTAAAGGGAATCTTGTAACCATCTTTAACAAGACGAATAATAAACTCACTTGACCCCATTCTTTCCCACTCACTTAACCGTGACTTTAAACGTCCTACAGGTGATATAATTGTTTTGCTTATATCAGAACTTGAGCAAGATGTGCAAACTGATTGAAATAACATTTCACTTATCTTATTTTCTTGTTTCTTCGTGCAATCTCTGCTCCAATGACCCTTAGCACCACAATCGAAACATCTCCCTGGCCTACTCCTGATCATGTGATCTTTGTCCTCCGCACGTGCTGACTGCTCTGTTCTCCTAGTGTACGGCGTGAATCTTCGAGTATTTCTTCTGAACACGCTGTATTCTCTCGCTTTCCTCTCTGCTCTCATTTGCGCTCTATACATCTTTTTCTCGTCATCGGAATCTTCAGCTATGGGATTGGACTCGTACTATTTGACGACTTTCCATCCCAACTGAGACGAATCTGCAAGCTTAATAATTTTCTGTCTGTTTTTAACAAGCTCCATACCTTCATTAATACTGTTTCTAGCAGACTGTACGCCATCGTCGATTATGCTTGAAAAAATCAGATGCTCGTTTGCTTCTCATAATTTCGTTAGGACACAAGCCTCGTGCTTATATTGGTTTTCGTTGCCTTTTTTACGGAAGGAATAATGTTCATTCAAGTTTTCTTCTATTTTGCTGATCTGTGTATTGGAAATATGTTGTATATTCTGTTGGAAACTTGCTAATCTGGAATCCATCATCGTCTGAAGACTGCTTAAAAGTTCCTTTTGCTGTCTAGAAAAAACGGCATTGACTTCGGCAGCAACCGCGTTTTGCATAATGCCCATACCTTCGGCGTCCATTGTCCAGTAAATTTGAACTTGCTTATACGGAGTGTGCGCTAGAAAGTGACTATTCAAGACCCCACCTTAATTATTAACGATAAAGTCGCACTAAAACTCAATTCTCATTGGCTACTGCTATGCAAAAATATCATAACAACTCTTAACGCAACTTCAAGTAACCTACAGCTCTTTACAAAATATAGTGACGTCAGGACAACTATTTCTCGCTTTACTATCGAAACGCGAGAAATTTTAATTATTTGGTCATATTAGGAATCTCCGATAACAGCTTGTTTTGTTTACTAATCCTTTTGTGTATATATGAATTTGTTTTGGTTGTAGACCTATGTAAATTCACGCGTGATAACTTCTCTGGTCTAGCGTCTTGAATTTTATTCGTTACGTCAGTCTATGTATCCTAATTAGGTAAAAAAAATAAAAATTACATACTTATTGTTTTTACACCATAAGGTATTCATTTTTAGCATGGAAAATATTATAAATATGATTAGGTGATTAATTTAATTTTGGTGCACAGCAACTTAGATGAGGACAATTTTGTTCGCGAGTGTATTAAAATCAGTAAAGATGCATAATTTACCTATAAATCTAGCATTTCTGTCAGACAGAGTAGACTGAAATGTATTTTGGAGGAATAGAATATTTTGTATTTTCTACAATGTATTTACAATTTAATTCTTATAATCGAATGCTGCATATTTCAATATAGATAACTATGCAGTATTGTGTTTGACACTACCTCAGTTATCACAGGCATGATGGATTGTATATTTGACACTACCTCAGTTATCACAGGCATGATGGATTGTATATTTGACACTACCTCAGTTATCACAGGCATGATGGATTGTATATTTGACACTACCTCAGTTATCACAGGCATGATGGATTGTATATTTGACACTACCTCAGTTATCACAGGCATGATGGATTGTATATTTGACACTACCTCAGTAATCACAGGCATGATGGATTGTATATTTGACACTACCTCAGTTATCACAGGCATGATGGATTGTATATTTGACACTACCTCAGTTATCACAGGCATGATGGATTGTATATTTGACACTACCTCAGTTATCACAGGCATGATGGATTGTATATTTGACACTACCTCAGTTATCACAGGCATGATGGATTGTATATTTGACACTACCTCAGTTATCACAGGCATGATGGATTATATATTTGACACTACCTCAGTTATCACAGGCATGATGGATTGTATATTTGACACTACCTCAGTAATCACAGGCATGATGGATTGTATATTTGACACTACCTCAGTTATCACAGGCATGCTGGATTATATATTTGACACTACCTCAGTTATCACAGGCATGATGGATTGTATATTTGACACTACTTCAGTAATTTTTGTGTTCATTGACCTTTAATGTAAGTTTAGGGTTTAACATAGATTCTGCACAAGAATCTATAACTGTAACATGTGTAAAATGAATAAGGTTGCAGTGTACTTAAACATCTGTTATTTAAGGATAGCTTGTAGGTGTTGACACACCTGAATAAGGCATAGGGGGTACAAAGGTCTTTAGTGGTATAAGGAATAAGGGGCACCCGCAGCACACTGGCAAGGTGCACTGACAAGGGTTAAATACAGGTCTTTAAAGGTATAACTCTCAGGGTGTAGGTACCAACGCACCAGAATAAGGTGCATAAACAAGGCATGGGAATACAACTAGCTAAATGAATCAGAGTCTGTAGGTGACAATGCACCAGAATAAGGTGCACAGACAAAACTGTAGATAAATGTCAATAACGCATGGGTCAGTAGCATTATGATAGGCACAGCATCCAGTATCCGGTAAATTGTTATTGCATTGTCGGTACATAAACCAATACCCAGAGAAATGACTTTAGTATGATACCCGATAGTCATCTATCTATCACAGATACGTGACTTATATTATCTACGCCTACCTTGAAGGTATGATGAAAGAATCTTAATCTGAGGGTAAGATTCTTGAATGACAAACCCGAGGCTTGAGGATTGAGATTCCTTTGTCATACTCATACCCTCAAGGTAGGGGTTGATTATTTTTCTGCCATGTTTTAAATGCATGTATATGTACAGCTACGAAAATGAATTTTGACATTATGCACTGCATTCTAGACACCACAGACACCCTACATCGTATAAATTGTATTGTGATGTCATAGCATGTGTAACGTGTCAATACCCTAGGGTTGACAAGGAAATCATTGCCCGTTAAAATGAAGGAAATATCTGTGAACTATAGGAGATCAAAATCATATTACTTTCCCCGATTTGAAGGGACCCCTCCCCATTTGCAAACTACTGGAAAAAAAAACTGATATGCCTAGACAGGTATGATTAGTTTTAAAGTGTACCTAAATTTTGGATCTAAAATAGAAATCTTAAGTAAATTGTCATTCATTGAGGTTAAAATCTGCTTTTGCTTTCCTTACATACACATACTAACATATATATGTTGTTTTCCTGACCTTAATTGTTATGATTTGTTTGACTTTGTAGTGTGGAACCACAATTGAGATTTAGTCTATCTCTTTGTGATGAAGAAAGAGCATACCTAGACCAGCGCAGAAAGAAAGTTTTTGAATCAATGAAAAATTTATTGGGAGACAACGCCCCTAGATCACTCAATGAGGTCAGTAAATCCCCCCACAAACATATAAAAAAATGAGGACAGTAAATCCCCTCACATACATACACACAATGAGGACAGTAAATCCCCTCACATACATACACACAATGAGGACAGTAAATCCCCTCACATACATACACACAATGAGGTCAGTAAATCCCCTCACATACATACACACAATGAGAACAGTAAATCCCCTCACATACATACACACAATGAGGACAGTAAATCCCCTCACATACATACACACAATGAGGACAGTAAATCCCCTCACATACATACACACAATGAGGTCAGTAAATCCCCTCACATACATACACACAATGAGGATAGTAAATCCCCTCACATACATACACACAAAGAGGACAGTAAATCCCCTCACATACATACACACAATGAGGACAGTAAATCCCCTCACATACATACACACAATGAGGACAGTAAATCCCCTCACATACATACACACAATGAGGACAGTAAATCCCCTCACATACATACACACAATGAGGACAGTAAATCCCCTCACATACATACACACAATGAGGTTAGTAAATCCCCTCACATACATACACACAATGAGGTCAGTAAATCCCCTCACATACATACACACAATGAGGACAGTAAATCCCCTCACATACATACACACAATGAGGTCAGTAAATCCCCTCACATACATACACACAATGAGGACAGTAAATCCCCTCACATACATACACACAATGAGGTCAGTAAATCCCCTCTTAGGACATTGTGAAGAACCCCCCCCCCCCCTCTAATCTAAAATCATGCATCCACATATGGATATGCATTTTGGAGAACAAAAAGATCACTGACAATAAAAACAAGTGTCATTAACAGTTTGGGGTAGTTTCCATTAGGTCATAAGCCTAACAACGACAGAATTAACATTATACTCAAATTTAGTATTGATTTTCATTCAAGACATATTAGATTAATAAACAAATTGTCAATGTCAAAGATGATAAGATATATAATTAAAATTCCTGAGCTTATTATCAGTTAATTAATTACAGCATATGGTATTTGCTGGATCTGATAACAGCAACATTAAGGGTTATCAGTGAGAAACATCATTGACAGAGTTTTAATGCTCCTCATTATTTTAGGTCCCAACAATTGGTGTAATTGGGTCAGGAGGTGGTTTCCGTGCAATGACGGCCTACAGTGGGGTCATGACAGCCCTTGTGGATACTCATATACTTGATGTGTGCACTTATGTTGGTGGACTGTCAGGATCTGCATGGTAAGTTAGAAGCAGAAAACAATGTCAATACGTCTTCGTTATATTGTTACTCTATACTTGTCCTCAAAGTAACAGGTTCACGGTCTGAGCTGGGGCAAGTATAGAAATATAAACTGTTGATATTCATTATCTTACAAGATCTTGAGTAAAAACCTTAGTTACATACATAGCAGACTGGAGTAAAATGTTTTACACAAATATGATTAGATCAAACAAGAGGAGATGGAGTTGGATGCACCTCTGATTAATACTTTTTGGTATACGACTTGAAGACATGGTAGGCTATATATTCAACCTGAGTTGTGATGCTTTTTTATTTTTGTGACATAAAATGAGTCAAAGTATGGGTGTTTTATAAAGCTATCGGTAAACAATTAAGACAATACTATGTCCAATAAGGTGCTGACTTAATAAATCTATAATTACAATAAACAAATTTTTGGCATGCTCAGATTTTCTATCAATTTTAGAATGTATCTTTGAAACATGCAGAATACATGTCCTGCCATCACGCTTTATGGGATACCTAATTTTATACCCTTGTATTGTATCAAATGTGACGACGCAATTAGGGGCACAAAATGGGTGAACTATTGATGTCACAGTATTTTTTAGCCAATGAAAACCTGGTGGATCCATATGGTCAATTAACATAGTGATAATCTCTTTGTCAAATCAAATAACATCATCCAAATCTATCTCCAATTCTTCTTTTGGCAATTGTGCATTTAATTTTAGTAGAGAACATTGAATATTTTATTTTCCTCACAACCATACTGTATGGAGGTCTGAGCATATCTGTAGGTAGTTGCTGTGTTACTGTTGTGTAGGCCTACTTGATGCTATGATGTGACATCTGTGTATTCATGTGCAGTGAGATCAGTTAACCTGTGTACAACTATTAAATTCTTATAAAATAAAATAAACAAGAAGTTTAATGAATTATACTGTGTGATCAGATTCCCATTCATTTCAGTTTTCGATGAAACAAATAGAAAATACATTCAAGGCTTATATGCAATCGAAAGTATAGGAAATTACCTTTTTATGCTACCCCCAAAATATTGGGAGAGATTATAGTCCATCCATTCCATTTACATTTTGAACTTATAAGAAGCCACTGAATGGATTGAAACCAAACATTTCATGTTCCTTATGATGTGCTGACCAAGTGATCTTACTTTGGTGCTTTATCCATCATCCAACATGGAGGCCAGGGGGGAACTTAGTTTAACATAGTACAATATTGGATAATACATATAAAAATTAGAGAACCACTGAATGAATTGAAACCAAACATGGTATGAACGTTCCTCACAAGGTGCTAACCAAGTGTTGTTACGATGGTGCAGTTCCATCATCCAAGATGGCCACAAGGGGTAGGGGACTTGGCTTAACATGGAACACTATGGGGAAACGCATACAAAAATCTTCTAGAGAACCACTAAATGGATTGAAATGAAACATGACATGAATGTTCCAAACAAGATGATGCCAATCCATCATCCAAGATGGTCGCCACCGGGTAAATTAATTTAATCTGTCATCCAAAATGGCCGTGACTGGTTTAAGCAGAATGTATTTGCTAAAAGTCCAGGTGAGCAGTTCAGGCTTCATGGAGCTTCTGGTTAATGATTGCTAAAAATGAACTTAACTAGGTTTGTCAAAACAAATTGGATTCAGAAATTCCATTATATAAAAAATACACTGTATTCTAAGCACTGACTCTGGAAATACTGTCTTCTGGAATGAAGAAGGAAAAAGGAAGCTTTTATCATTAAAAAAAAAATTGGTCTCTGTTCAATAAAAAATGGTTTTAAATCAACAACTTACAAAAATATTAAACTGATAATCATAAACACAACATAAAAAGTATTTGATATATTTACTGTGATGTTTATTTGGTCATGTGAGTCACTCAGTTCTTTACAATGGTTATTTTTTAAAAATAAAGTTAATCTATCAACCAACATTGGTTTTTTCAGGTATCTTTCACAGTTATACTCAAATCCAGACTGGCCTAAGAAAAGTCCTAGAGAACTGCAAGAGGAACTTGGTAAAAATATAGCACACAGTCCTTTCCGGCTGCTAGGTCCACATAGCATGTATTCATATGTGTCTAGAATTATTGAAAAAAGACATCAAGGTCAGCCTGTCAGTTTCACTGATTTTTTTGGACATCTTGTTGGAGAAACATTACTGAAAAATGTAAGTCATATAATGATACAACATTTCATAAACATATTAGGAACAGGTACATCTATGAAATTGTCTGGCTGTACTAGAACAAGAGTTCAACCGTAAAATATCAGCATTTTTCTGCTTGTAATAAACTATTTCGTCTCTTGCTGGATTGTTAGTTTCCCTAACAGGCAAAATACTTTGATAAACAGAGCAAGATTCCAGTTAAAAAATTCTTGCTTAACTGAACTGGATATAGGAATAGCACATAATATAGAGCAGGATCCCTGCCCTGGAAAGAGTGGGAATCTGACTTTACTTTCGAGCAAATACCATGCTATTCTAAGCTGGATTCCTGTTAAAAGAATGAGCAGGAATCCAGCTAAGGAATAGCTAGAATTCCTTTTAACCCATAACTAGATATCTACTATAGAATGAGCAGGAATCCAACAAAGAAATAACTGGAATTCCTGTTAACCCATAGCTAGATATTTTCTATTGAATGAGCAGGAATCCAGCCGAGTAAGAACTAGAATTCCTGTTAACTCATAGCTAAATATCTACTGTAGAATGAGCAGGAATCCAGCCAACTAAGAACTAGAATTCCTGTTAACCCATAGCTAAATATCTACTTTAGAATGAGCAGGAATCCAGCCGAGAAATAACTAGAACTCCTGTTAACCCATAGCTAGATATTTTCTATTGAATGAGCAGGAATCCAGCCAAGTAAGAACTAGAATTCCTGTTAACCCACAGCTAGATATCTACTATAGAATGTGCAGGAATCCAGCCAAGAGAGAACTAGAACTCCTGTTAACCCATAGCTAGATATCTACTATAGAATGTGCAGGAATCCAGCCAAGAGAGAACTAGAACTCCTGTTAACCCATAGCTAGATATTTTCTATTGAATGAGCAGGAATCCAGCCGAGAAATAACTAGAACTCCTGTTAACCCATAGCTAGATATTTTCTATTGAATGAGCAGGAATCCAGCCGAGTAAGAACTAGAATTCCTGTTAACCCATAGCTAGATATCTACTTTAGAATGTGCAGGAATCCAGCCAAGAGATAACTAGAATTCCTGTTAACCCAAATCTAGATATCTACTATAGAATGGGGAAGAATATAGTCAAGAAATAACTAGAATTCTGTTAACCCATAGCTAAATATCTACTTTAGAATGAGCAGGAATCCAGCCGAGTAAGAACTAGAATTCCTGTTAACCCATAGCTAAATATCTACTTTAGAATGAGCAGAATCCAGCCAAGTAAGAACTAGAATATTCCTGTTAACCCATAGCCAAATATCTACTTTAGAATGAGCAGGAATCCAGCCGAGAAATAACTAGAATTCCTGTTAACCCATAGCTAGATATTTTCTATTGAATGAGCAGGAATCCAGCCGAGTAAGAACTAGAATTCCTGTTAACCCATAGCTAGATATCTACTTTAGAATGTGCAGGAATCCAGCCAAGAGAGAACTAGAATTCCTGTTAACCCATAGCTAGATATCTACTATAGAATGGGCAAGAATCCAGCCAAGTAAGAACTAGAATTCCTGTTAACCCATAGCTAGATATCTACTATAGAATGAGCAAGAATATAGTCAAGAAATAACTAGAATTCCTGTTAACCCATAGCTAGATATCTACTATAGAATGAGCAGGAATCCAGCCAATAAATAAAAAAAAAGTGGACAAAAAAAGGAACAATTCCAAATGCCTTTAAAAAATAGAAAAGGGAAATTTGGATTGATTCCTTTCAAAAATAAATCTCAGATGACTCAGTCTGTCTCTACTAAACTTGGTTTGCCATAGAATCTGTAGGAAACCCACATATAAATTCTCTTTCCATTCAGCCCTTAAGGCTGTTCAGGTTAACTTAAGCAAATAGTTCTATCTACTAGCACATGACCCTACATTCACAGACAAAAAAATAGTACCCAAATCGTATCAATACACAGGCGTACACCTGTCCTATAAATACCGTGACTCGCACGATCGGCTTGCTTTTTTAGTTCTAGGCACGTTGACATCGAACCAACTTCACGTCTTGGGTAAGTTACAATAAGGTAAGAATTTTCTATCGTAATAATGGGTCAGCAAAATAAGGCTGCTAAAAAGAATTTTGAAAGTAAAGTCAACAAGAAACTTACCAGAGATACACTTAGTGTGTCTGCCAATATAAATTTTATTGAAATGGATCCGTACGGTGAAACATACGACTCAGATGGTGGAATTAGCCTCCATCCTTCAGACCAGGAATTATCAGAATTCCATTGTAACAACAGTGAGGTCGTGGACGATGTGCCGACAGTAATTGAAACTCATGCAAATGGTGAAAGTACTGTGACTTCCATTGGCAAACGGAAACATAATATCAGTGATACTACTTCCGGTAAAAAACAGAAAACAGTTGAGATTGTTGATAGCGGGTGCAACCCGGATAACGACAGACTTGTTGCTCTAGAGAGCAGTATCATGAATTTAACCGGTGTGGTCGAAAATTTCATTAAGTGTACTTTTAGTTATAAAGAAAATAATAACAATAATGTGCCTACTGTTGATAATGGAATAAGTGAACAAGATGGAGATGATTTTCCTTACACTGATTTTTTAGAAATTTCAGATGATGAAAAAACTGAAGATAATGATGATGATGAGATTGAATTTAATATTCCTGATATTTTTGAAGAGGACCAGTATGGTCCTGATATTGGTGAAAAAGTCAAAAAACTTTTATTTAAGGCCTGTACCCAACCTGCACCTGAGATAAAAAAGATTACGGATAAATATTTAAATCCTAAAAACTGTGCAGATATACTTAAAGTTCCTAAGATTAATAAAGATATTTGGGCAAAAATGAAAAAGCAAGGTCAAAGTAAGGATGTATTACTGCAAGATTTACGAAAGCAATTTGTTAGGGGTTTGTACCCTGTTACTAAGGTTTTGGATTTAGTAGTTGGGAAATCTAAACAAGTGCAAAGCAAAGAAATCATACCTTTATTAATTGATGGAATTTCTGTCTTAGAAAATGCTTTGTATCAAATGTCAATTAGACGTCGTTTGATCTGTAGATCAAGTTTACCAAAATATTTAACTCCGCTTTGTTCACAAGAACAACCAATTACAAAAGAGTTAATTGGGGATAATGACAAATTGAACAAAAGAATGAATAGTTTGTTTGATGAAAATAAAAAGAAATTTTCTTATCAGTATGGAAAATCAACATCACTATCAGGTTTTAGAGGTCAAAGGTATCATTTTTTGGACAAAGGCCAGAGATTCATAGTCGCCCAAGAGGGCGTTATCAGGTGTATAATCGCCGCAGGGGACAATTCCCTTATCAGTAGAAAAACCAAAGGTAAGTAAGAGTTGTGGTAATACTAAACATTGTTTTCAATTCTGGAAATCATTAACTGATGATCAATGGATTTTATCTGCTATACAAGGCTTACAGATTGAATTTACTGACAAGCCTTCTCAGCCATGTTTACCAGGTCCTATTCCTTTTAATGATATTGAATCAAAACTTATTGATGATGAAGTTAATGATTTCTTAAGGAAAGGAGCTATTGTTCCCTCTTCTCATGAGAGTGAAGAATATATTTCAAATTTATTTTTGGTAAAGAAGAAAAATGGTAAATTTAAACCAGTTATTAATCTGAAGGGTTTAAATAAATTTGTGGAGTATCACCATTTCAAACAGGAAACTTTGGATGTTGTATTACCTTCCATTGAGAAGGATGATTTTTTCACATCAATAGATTTAAGTGATGCTTATATGAGTATTCCTATAGAAGAAGAATATCAGAAGTATTTGAAATTTTGTTGGAATGGTGTCATGTACAAATTTGTGGTATTATGCTTCGGATTAGCTTGTGCTCCTAGAAATTTTACGAAAATTTTGAAACCTATTTTTGCTTTTGTGAGAAGTAAGGGAATCATAGCTTATTATCACATAGATGACTCATTGATAAAAGCTTAAACTTCTAGTCTTTGTTCAAAGAATTGCAAAATTTTGCAGGACATATTTATAAATTGTGGTTTTAGAATTAATCATGAAAAATCATCAACCATTCCCTCTCAGACTATAGTGCATTTAGGATTTGAAATAAATTCTAAAACTTTTCTTGTTTCATTAACTAAAGAGAAAATTGAAAATATTAAGAATTGTGGTAGACAAGTTTTATCCAAAAAAGAAGTGATAATTCGTCAGGTTGCTAGATTGATTGGTTTATCTACCTTGTCAATGAGGGCAGTTAAAGATTAGGATCATTGTATTTCAGAGATTTAGAGAGGGACAAAACCAAAAATTTAGGCAATGGAAAAACATATGATGATTTTATGTGTTTATCTGAAAAATCAAAGCATGAAATTAGATGGTGGTTAGATAATGTTGATCATATGAATGGAAAACCTATCCGTCCACCTGCCCATACTGTTATTTTAGAAACAGATGCTTCATTAATTGGTTGGGGTGCGAAATGTAAAAACAAATGTACTCAAGGGTTATGGTCAAAATATGAAAGTTTTCATCATATAAATTATTTGGAATTATTAGCCATCTTTTTTGGTTTGAAATGTTTATGTAAAACATTTAGAAATTTACATATTCAGATTTTATGTGATAATGTGACAGCTGTAACATATATTAATGTCCAAGGTGGTAGTTCTGAAAAAATGTCAAACTTAGTCAAAAATATATGGTTGTGGTGTGATAACAGGAGCATTCATATATCAGCAAAATATATTCCAAGCAAAGAAAATATTTTTGCAGATAGTCTAAGTAGAAATTTTGCCACTACAGGAGAGTGGGAAATTGATACATTGATTTTTCAGAGAATATGTTGTCATTTCTTTTTTCCTGATATTGATTTATTTGCTAACAGGTTTAATGCAAAATTAGAAAAAAATGTATCATGGTATTCTGATCCATATGCTTGGACAACAAATGCATTTACCATAGACTGGAATGGTTATTTACCATATATTTTCTGTCCTTTTAGTTTGTTAGCAAGAGTGTTGGCAAAAGTAAAAGAAAACAAGGTAAGGAAAGCAATTATAATTGTACCATTATGGAGAAATCAAACATGGTTTCCAGACCTGTTACAAATGTTGATAGAATTCCCAGCCAGACTTCCACTATGGAAGTTTCTGTTGAAGAACCCACAAGGTCAACCTCATCCATTAGGGAAACGACTGAAACTAGTCGCATGTTGCATATCAGGAATTGCCTCAAGAGCAAAGGACTTTCAGAGAGAGCTTCAAGAATTATCAGAAGTTCATGGAGAAAATCAACTAATAAACAATATGATCTTGCCTGGAACCACTGGGAACTTTGGTGTTCTCGGTTCAAAATTAATCCAACTAGTCCCTCTGAAACGCAAGTTTTAAACTATTTATCCATGCTCGTTGAGCAGGGAAAGTCTTACAGTGTTGAGAACACACATAAATGTATGTTGATTCAGTCACTGATTACTATGGGAAATAATACTTTATCAAGTAATGCATTGATTATTGATTACATGATTTATGAGAGGTTTGTTTATATCAATACCACCAAAACCTAGGTATTCTGGTACTTGGGATGTCAGTATTTTATTAAGATATTTGTCATCTTTGTCTCGAGTAAGTAGATTAACAGTTAGAGAACATACAATAAAGTTGGTGTGTCTGCTGGCTTTAGCTACTGCACAGCGAGCACAGACACTTGTTTCATTAGATCTTGATTATATGAAAAAAGATGGTAAAGATTTACTTTTTACCATACCAGAGTTAATGAAAACTTCAATACCATCTAAACCTTTTGATAAAATTCATCTCAAAAGTTTTAAAAAGTCAAAGTTATGTGTTGTCAAAACACTGAATGCATATTCATTAAAAACAAATGATATCAGAAAATCTTCAAAGCTACTCATTTCATTCAAATCTGGCAAATAGGTTTCAACGTCTACTGTAGCTAGATGGATTAAAGATGGTATGGAAAAGGCTGGAATAAATACAGAAATATTTAAAGCTCATTCAGTCAGAAGGGCTGCAACTTCTGCAGCTTTTCGAGCAGGAACATCATTAAAAGATATTCTGAGAACTGCAAATTGGTCTTCAGCTAATACTTTTAGAACCTTTTATCATAGGGAAATACAAAATAATGAAGTTTCAAGATTTTCAGAAAATGTATTATCATGTTGATATATATAAATATATACTTGTATGTATTTTAGTTTGATATATAACTGGATCATATGATGAAAATGGATATGATGGACAGGACGATATATGCGGATAATTGGATATATTCTGTTATCAGTGGTGGATTTTTCGTTGGATAGTGTGTTCAGGAACTGATTGAGTGAAGAATTTAATTATAATAGACTGATGAAATTTGTTATGATGATTTATTATATTAAATTATTTGATTTATTTGACAATTTGTTGTTCTTTGAATTTGCTAAAGTTAACCTGAACAGCCTGAAGGGCTGAATGGAAAGAGAATCCACCACTCATCCAAACATCTTGTGATGGATGAGAGGGATTCTCTGATATGAAGCCCGAAGGGCTGGAGGATTAACTTCCCTCCCTCAACCTCCCCTGACATGAGTTTCAGTGGTTATTCAACAAATTGTTCTTTGGAAGAAGCGAGCCATTCGTGTGAGTCACGGTATTTATAGGACAGGTGTACGCCTGTGTATTGATACGATTTGGGTACTATTTTTTTGTCTGTGAATGTAGGGTCACGTGCTAGTAGATAGAATTATTTGCTAAAGTTAACCTGAACAGCCTGAAGGGCTGAATATCAGAGAATCCCTCTCATCCATCACAAGATGTTTGGATGAGTGGGGGATTTTCCTGTTTGAAGTACATCTGCAGTGGAATTTTACTTCACTTAAAAATCTTTTCATGCTCATTTAAAATTAATTTTTGTTGTAGAATTGTTTGCCTATATGCCCTTTCAGAATTGTATGCATTGACCTAGTACTAGAGACCATTGTATAATTAAGTATTAGCAGTAACTTCTCACTTGTTTACTGAAAAACAGCCAATGTTATTAGGCAGAGTACACTTTGTATTGTGCAAAGCATGTTACAAAAAATGTAATCTGCTTCAAAATTGCTTATTTTTCTGTTTGTAGATTAATGTAAACAATTTCTACTTTCTCTTTGTATGTTCACGTGTTTGTACATGTAACCATACTGAGTGACTACAGACTCCTAGGAACCTCTATTGTAATTGAGTTTTACTTATTTTATTACCAACTTTTTCATTGCACTATTAATTTACTTTTTGATAGAGACAAGAAGTTAGACTGACAGACCAACAAAGTCTTATGAAAAAAGCTGATGTCCCTATGCCATTATATACTTGCCTTCATGTCAAAAAACATGTGTCTGCCATGTTCTTTCATGGTAAGTTTTATTACACATAATAGCAGTTCTAATTATGCTTAATGTATCTGTCTGTGAACAATGCTTAAAGAAGCGTTAGTTGCAGCTAGGGCGTGATTATCCTTATATAAAGATACAAATTGTTCTCATTAATTGCACTGGCACATATTGGCTTGTTTAAAAGTATTACGAATGTGAAAATGATAAATAATATTAGTGGACATGTATCAAAATGGCAAATGGTATTGTGGGCAATATTCATACCGACCACACATAGAAATGTTAGTAGACATGCGTAGTTGTTTATTTTCATCCTAATGTGATAAAATGTATTTCAAGTGAATCCAATCTACCCAAATTTAGTGATTTTATTTATCTCTTTGAAGGAAACACAAAACTAATTTCTAAAATAGTCTGATTACTTCAGTGTCTATTTATAATATTGTTACTCAACTCGTACCCAAGTCATATTGGTACCGAGTGTTATTCGGCCCATTGGAAATACGGAAATCCGTACTTAGTGTAGTTAAATCGATACTTGGAAATAATAATTTTTGCATGTGTTGTTATTAATTTGGAATAGGACCCATGAAGATTCATCTCAATGGCTTAAGTAATTTAAGTAAAAAATTTGCATTATAGAATTAACTTACATTTCACCTAATATTTTAAGAAATTTAGAATTTTAGTAGAACAATTCCATCGAAATATCTCTTTAGTATAAAATAACTAAATATGATGCAGGAGTATTTTTATTTGTATATATCTGCTGCATACACATCCTGAGCTAGCCTGGCTCAGTCGGTAGCACACTCAACTCTTGATCATGATGTCGTGAGTTTGAGTCCAGCTGGTAGAAGGTCTATTTCCTGTCTTTGAATGAGACAGTAAAAATCCTGGTCCTGAGTCACAGTAGGGGTTGGCACATTAAAGAACCCTCACTGCTCAGTGCTGAATATAGGCCAAAATTCAAAGTCCTTCACTGGCAATTGGTGACATCTCCATATCAGTGAAATATTCTTGAGTGGGACATCAAACAACAATAAACAACAACAACAGCATACACATCTTCACATTTTTATCATGGAATGCCACCAATAATATGACATCATTGTTTTAAACATGAATGATAGTATTTTGACATATGAAATCTTATATGTGATATCAAAATATGGTAATACAAAAGTATTCTTTTATTATTTTTTTGGTATTAGTTTTGTCACTCAGTATGTCTACTCAGACTATGTCTTTGTCTTAGTATGATTCGTCTTGGGTATGAGTTTTCCTTGTACATGTATCTTCACTCAACCTGCAAATCTTGTGGACATCTACGAAGATGATTGGAAAGTAATTAGATGCCATGCCTTGTTTCAGTTTCCATCTAAACACAAAAGATTTTGATGATTTTTTGGCAACTGCACTGTGTTCAACAGTAAATCATATTGTCAGGTGATTTTTTATGGTATACAATTGTTTCATGATTATTATACACTTTCCAGAAAAATGTTGCAAACTTAGCTAATGCTGCTTTAATCGTCATTCTTTTTCACATTTTATATTTAGAATGGATGGAATTTACACCATATGAAATCGGTTTACCAAAATATGGAACATTCATGAAGTCTCAATTATTTGGGAGCAAGTTCTTCATGGGTCAGCTTGTTAAGCAATATGCAGAACCACCTTTACATTTTCTAATGGGTAAGAAATCCTTTTCTCTCCTCAATTCTAAAGCCATATCATAACATAAAGTTATTTTTGATGGATTGTAGCTATAAACAGGACAATTAACATGAGGAATTTTTTCATCTGTAATAGAAATAGACAAACTTAACCCAGGAATTTTATTTTTGTCAGGTGAATAATACAGAACAAGCAACTTGGAAAATCTGGTCTGTATCTTTCTATTTTAGGTGTATGGGGCAGTGCATTTTGTATACAGTTTAATCGACTTCTGAATGATGATAAAACGATTAATGAAAAAGAAGATGTAGAGAAAGAAAGAGAGGAATTAGGTAATGTGAAAAAAATGTTGGTCACAACATTTCTGGTGCTGGTGTTAAAATCCATAAAAACAAACAAGTTCTATTTAACAGACCTGTGAACCTACATTATGAAAACCATTCATTGTGACCTAGTATGTAGAGTATATGCCTTCCATTTATGAAGCCAGAGTTTGAATGCTGGGTCAAGTCTGACACTTTAAAACAGATACTGACTCTTCTATTGTCCAGTTCTCACCACAAAATTTTACTTCTAAAAAGCACTTGGAGTAAACATTTTAAGTCACCTGAGCCAAAGGCCTATTGTGAACATCTCCAAAAGGGATAAAAAGGGGGGAAATGGTACATCTTTGAAAATCTTGTTTCTTTATTTTATAGAAATGGCTTATTAACTCAAATCTAATATGCAAATATATATGAGAAATATCTTGAACAGGTTGCACAACACATTGCTAAAGGAGTAGGACCATGAAGGGTGAAAATGGCCCTGTGTCAGAATCAAATGGTTTTACTTTAAAAATGCAGAGTGCTCAACCACATTTTGAAACTTGATGTACATTTTTTTAAAAAATCTTTTATACCATCATTTTGGGGCTAAAACATGAAAATTTGACAAAACTCACATATTTCTGGGAATTATTTTTTAAAATTATCTGTTCGGATATACATTCAATCAAGTGACACATATGTATTTCAGAAAGTTCATTCCATATCACCAAACAACTCAAAAGTACTGATAAATGGTTTACAGGGTTATTTTGGAGTAAAAACTATGAAAAATAATTGAAAATCACAGATGAGAATTATTTATTATTATATTTTTTATTGATATATGTCCCATCAAATGACACATATGGCTATATTTTCGTGATGTAGAGTCATTCAATATCTCAAAAAACATTTAAAATGGTTTTACAAGGTTATTTTGGGGTAAAACATAATTGAAAATCACTAATATTTGGGAATTGTTCATTAAAATTATCCATTCAGATACATATTCAATTAAAGGGCATTTTTGTCTTAATTTAGGATCATTTCACATAACAAATACTGAAAAGTTCAACAAATGGTTACAAGGTTTTGTTTTTATTTAAAAACCATGTAAAATGAATGAAAATGACAGATTTTGGGGAATTATTTACAAACATTGTCTATGATGATATTTGTCTGGTCAAGTAACCCATAATTATGGATATATTTTTTCTGTCATATACTATTAACAATTTTCAATTCTTAAACACGGATAGCCAGTACGATATTCAATGGAAATGACAATATTTCTTTGATGAAGGAAATTAATAAGCTTGTGTTATGGCTTCATTATATATATAGCATCTGTACAAAACACGCAAATGTCTGAACAGAGAAACAAAACATGTGTACCGTCATTTAAATAGTAATGACTTGTAATCCAACACCAGAAATTGCTACCTGAGGAACACTGCCCATCTCTGTGAGTTAGCATGGGGGTTTGCACCAAGGTTTTATATATCTCTTCACATCCCCGCTTTAACGTCCAGTCAGCGAGGAACGTTGGTGCTGTCTCAGATCTGACCTCTACCCTTCAACCTGTTTGATTTGGGCAGCCCAAGTAGGATCTTTAAATCCTGCTAGCAGAGCTATCAAGGTCATTATGTTACTAAATCCACTTCACCAGGGGAAGGTAACAGCATAGGGGGAAATTATAAGGCTAAAGACAGGATTTTTGGCTTTTACTTTCCCTGTGTCCAAGATATGCTGGGATGTCTAGGAAATAATTAATGGGGGGGGGGGCAGAATCAGGGAAATTATTGCACTTTATATCTACCACTCTTCAGTAGGACAACAGAAAATATGAAGGAGAAAATAGCTATCACGGTTATGTGTGTATGTATATTGCATGTTCTTTTTGCATTGCTAGCATGATAAAATGCACTGTTAGGGGAATAAAGTGAATTGTGGTAGGATTTACACAATTTTTTCTCTTAAAATAATTTCTTTTATGTTTATAAATGTCCCGCTTTCTGATATTTATTGCTCACCTGAGGTGAAGACTCAAGTGAGCTATAATCATCACTAATCGACCGGCATCCAGATGTAGACCTGTTGAAATTAGTTCACAGAGATCATCTCTATTAATTGATCCCATGCATTTTCATGGATTCACTGTAAGTTGAATATACAACCTAACTAGCCGTAGATTGTACAGTGTATGTGCTATGGCCATGTACTAACTGGTGATCATTTTTTTTCATGGATTTCCTAAGATTATAATTTTCAACAGAATCTGTGGAATTAATCCATCCGAGTAATATTGGAAAAGATGCATTAAATAGTATTAATAAACTATAAACATGGATATCGTTGAATGAGGCAGATAAAAGAGAACTGTGTCATGTAAAATAGGAATCTTATACCCTCCCCATTCCATGGTCTATTTATATCACTAAAACTCTCCATTCTAGTGGATTGAATCGTACCCGGGGATTCACCAAATACCTGGGTGGCAATCGACCACGAAGAATTCCGAGAAACGGCAGACCTATTCACTTCCGAGAAATTGCAAACGTTCGGGGGTATTATATTGACATAATAAAAAATTGAAAATATATAAGAAATAACATGAGTAATTAAAAATAGGTACGAGTGGCAAAGCATGTAAAATCAATGTTGATCAGTTTGACTTGAACAGGTTGAGCATCGAAAAACCTAATAAAGGTAAAAACGGTAATTTTTTCGCAGATATACTATATAAGTATCCGAACGATGTCTTTCAACCTCTTAGAATACAAACTCCCACGTTATTATCGTATGGAGCAAGTGATACGTATACGCCCTATACGATATCACTAGCTTTTGATCACGATAAAAAGCACAAGGAGGAACAAGAAAAGTTTGAGGATGTCATTCAAGAGATTGAACAGTATATTAGAAAAGAAGTCCAGAAGCATAGGGGCTTTTTTAAAGAGAATGGCAGAAAGAAGCCGATCGTAGTTGATGATCTTGCGCTCTTAAAAGCTGGGAAGAAGCATACCGTTATGTATGCAAAACTTAAATTGGATCAAGAGGAAATAAAAACTACGTTTATGAAACAAACGAAAGGAGGAAAGGTTGATTTAAAACCATCAGATTACATAGGCAAAGCGTGCAAGGTTATTACGGTTTTAACATTTAGTTCTGTTTTCATCGGAGCTACAAACGAATCCATTAAACCGTCTGTGGATGTTGTTGCTGTTAGGAGATTAGTTACAGCAAGTGCCATAGTTGATGAGATGGTGGAAGAAATAGAGTACGAGCCTACCTCAGACGACGATGAATAATAATTGAAATAACATAAACAAATTTCTATGTATAATAAAATGACTTTAAATAAAATGTTTCATAGTATCGGGATAGAGCCGAATGACAAAACGACGTGTCAGATGCCTATACACGTTAGAAGGATTCGCGATTCTCCATGCCCTCAGAAGACCGCTCCGGATTCGATCTTTTGTTCTATTCATCATAAATATTTGAAAAAACGCGATTTTCGCCCTTTGAAATTTTGTGAATCGTGTGGAAAATGGATGTCTGATTCTACTCCCCACACCATGTGTCGTTCCTGCGATAACAGAAAACAACGAGGCCATTATTATTATATAAGGTATAGAGGACCTCCCCAAACATGTGGAAGACCCCGAAAGTACTAATTTATATTTACAAAAATATAAATTATTCTATAAACTTATACCCCGTTGGTTGTTCCGTACACAAAATTAATTTAGAATGTTTGTGCTGTGACAGCAAGTCTTTTAGGGTTCGTCTGTCTTCCGTGACGACGTCGTTCTCGTCCAAACATTTGTTGTAGCTAAACTTGTCTTTGGTATAGAAGAGCGCAACCCACTTGACCTGCGTGCGAAAATCCTTTGACGCGCTATTATATCTTTGCATTAATATCCACACGGATTGGTTGGCATGTCTCCCCGAAAGGCGTCCGCTTTCTTTTTTATCTGTCTCGTCGCCGAACAGTCGTCTATGATGTACAACGTGGACGTCCCTTTGTATTTGTCGTAAAAATGTCGCAACATGTCCTGTAATTTCTCTTCTCCCGTTTTCGACACGGGATTGACGATGACGACGCGTTTGTCTTTCGGGTGTTTAACATCGTCCCCAATCCATTTTCTCGATTTATAGGCCTTGTTGAAATCGATCGAAGGGCATAAGATTACAATGTGATCGAAGAAATCTTTTTATTCAGTTTCCAAGAGATCGAGGACAAATTTCGTCTTCCCACAACCAGTGGCACCCACGATCATGGCGGAATGAGGTTGTTGAATGTACATTTTTTAATGACTTTAAATTTTTAATAGACGAGCTCCCGGAAACGACCATCCTTCATGTTGATTTGTCCGTCTTTGATTGTGAAAATGTAAACCTCCAAGGGTTCGGTAGAGACTTCGGCATCTCTATCGATTCGGACGGAAACGCCTTGGTGAAGCTTACGACCCGTGCCGTGGAGATGATTTTCCGGTATCGTTCGTAAATCTAACCAGAGGGCGTAATGATCTTTGAGATATTTCCCCTCAGTCATTATATTCAGGTCGAGTTCCTTGGCGACTATTTCTGTAACTGTTTTGCGATTTAAGGAACCCGAGAAAAACTTTTTAATTTCCTTGTAGTGGTATCGAGGTTTCATTCCCTCATCGTAGAGTTGGGTCGATTTTCCCTCGATGGTCACTTTCACATTGGTGATTCTCGGATAATAAAAAGCTTCCGGATCGTTATTAGAAGGATCCTTGAAGAGAAACAGAATACCCGAGAGAGAACGGGCGGGGGTGTTGATTTTATAATTGAGGTCAGGGGCCGATTTACTTATCGTCTCTCTGTGATATAGCGCTATTCTGTTGAAGTAATAAACCTGGTTTTCCCCACCTACCTCTGTCTGACGCTGCGAGCGAGATTGGCGTCTGTAATTATGTCGAATTCCAAAGTGATGTTGGTGGCCTTATAACTAACCTTTTTATCGGCATCACCGGGGTCTGTCGAGACGACGTGTTCGGCATCGTTTAATGTCAACATGTATTCTAATCTATCGCGTAATCCCGCTTGATAAAAGGGTTCGCTCGTTTCCAAGATTTCGAAATCCAGGGGAATGCAAAATCGATTGCCGTGCGCCGCGGCAAGTTCGTAGTATTCGTTACTGTTGCGAGGCAATTTATAGCCAATGGGTTTTGCCCTTAATTTATTGAGATCGTCACTCTGTATTCCCTGATCTGTCATCCTAGACTGTCGTTTTAGTTTCCAAAGATCGTCTTGAATGGTATTCCCCGAAAGCTTCACTACCATTTTTTTGACGATGTTGCGCCCCAAATTATTATAAACAATTGGCAAGCGGGCTATGGGAAACGACGACCATTTTATGTTCGCCCTTCACGCCGAAGGGTGTGCGCAATTTTCTATCGGGATCGACAATGTGTCCGTAATTCATTATCTTTTTAAAGTGTGCAATAAAAAATTTAAATCGTTTTAAAAAATGGCTGATATTCACGATTTCGATAATCCGACGTACGACGATGATGATGATGTTCAAGAAACATCGTTAAACGACAACGATGAAACCCCGCTTGTGGATAATACGGAACCACCCGTGCAGGATGCTTTTAAATTACCAGATCCTCCCCTCGATACTCGAGAAGGCCAACAAGAACGTTTAAGAACCGGTGAACTCATGGACGAATGGATAAAAAAAACGGGAGGTAGTGTTAAAGGGTTAGAATTTACATCTGATGAAAAAGATAATTTATATGCATATAGTAAGAATGATAAGTGGATTTTATTAAACGCTAAACGTACTCCTAGGGAATTTGTAGCAGTAAGAACGTTAAAAGATAGAGGTGGTGTGCAATTTGTTAAAGACTTGGGTTTATACGATCAACTTCCGGGAATAAAAGAGGCAAAAAATGTAGATAGTAAAATCACTACTGTAGAAGAAATAAAAATGGATGTTTTTAACAGTGACGAAACGCGAGTAAAACGATTAGACGACTGAGTATCAGAAGTATCGGATAGTATACAAGACCTCGCCAATAAAGTGGAGGAAGAGGGAGGCGCGGAACTGCTATCTGTACGAGAATTACGGGGATTGGATAAATGTTTACGAACCATTCGCGGTGAATTACGCGGTCAAGAAGGCAAAAGAGTGGAACGCGAACGATTGATATCGGAATTGACTGAAAGACTCAAAAACAATCCGGATGAAAAAGAATGGCTTGAGAGAGAAATAACGAAAGCGCGCGGTGAACTCGACGGGATTAACGAGAGTATCGCTATTCTCGATGATCGATTGCGATCTCAATTGACTACTATAAAAGAGTCGATCAAGAGGCTACTCGACGACAATCTCCCGTTGAGAGAAAGAATTGCCAATCTGTTCAAAGAACAGGGCATCACCATCTTTAGCGTCTTGACCGCCATCGGAATGACCGTCGCGTTTTTGGTCGAATTGTTGATACCGGACGTCACACCGATTAAACCGCCACCGCCTCCTCCAAACAAAGAGGGTGGCTTACAGGAATGGCTCAAGAAACAGCTAGATTTGGTCGGAAAACTGCTCGCGAGATTGGCTGTCAAATTCGGCGAAGCGTTACCGGGTATATTGGGCAGCATCCTTTCTTGGATCTTGTCGACGCTCAGCAAAACGGCCGTTTGGTTGGGAGAACATCTGTGGGTGTTGGGCATGGTTGTCGTCGGATGATTGTTAACGAAACTGGACGAAGAGAAGAAAAGAAAATAACGATAGAGCGAAAACGGCAGTCTTTTGACTTTCGTGATCGTCCTGTTTTTGCAGTTGGTTAGGTGGTGGTTTGATCTGTTTAGGCGGTGATGGTTTAATCTGTTTAGGAGGTGATGGCTTAATCTGTTGGGTGAATGTTTTCGCATTAAGGTCGACGTTCAATCCCGGTTTTGTCAATTCGGGCGCGATCAAGATTTCGTTATTATAATTGGCGATGTTGGCACCGATTTTCAGCTCCATGTTGCTGGGTAGCATGTAAAGCCCCGGATGGATGACGAAATCGAGTTTGGAATTTGCATATCTTAGACAATCTTCGTAGCGAGAAATGTCGGCGGGTAAATCGAGCGGTCTGTTGATAACATCCTCGACGTTGACTAAAAATTGTTTCTGGGCGTCGAGCGAGGTTGCGCCGGCGTCCACGATCGAGGCCCTTGTTTGACCTTGAGCGCCCAAGACGGCCCAGGCGAAGACGCGAATGGAAGCGTCCAATCTGGCCAGACCCGGAAGCGTGAATCCCTCCGAGCGGTTTGCGATGAACGTGGACCACTTCGTGTTATACTTTCCGAAGATGGTTCCCTTGATTTTCCAGTCCGCGCGGACTGACACTCCGAATTCGCGACAGATTCGTTTGTACGCCGAAACGTCGATGGCGTTCGTGTAGTGATCGAAATCGGAATCGCTGGGCAAGGGGACGGCGATTTCCTTCAAGATCCTTCTGATTTGATAGTAAACGTGAAATTGAAAGAACGATTTCGACAGTTTGTCGTTTCCCATACCCAACGTCACGCCGCATCCGGTCGTGGCGCACCACACCGCGAAATTTAACTGGTTCTGCCAGAACCCTCCGGTTATGGGATGTTGATACCACCGGTGCAACATGGTGTAATATTTGGAAGTTCCGTCTTCAAAGACGTTCGGGTTATTATACTTGACGAAAATATTCTCGAACGACGCGCGAAACTTTTTAGTCGTATTGACGTAGACGTCAAAAGACGACAAATCCAAATCCTCCTTGTATTCGTAAACATTCATCTTTTATTTAAAAAATAAAATAGTTATGAAAAAACATGTTTCATCTCGTGACGAAAATCGGTAAACCAGTGAAACTATTTCAATACATCGATAACGCGAATGGCGCGTGGGAGTAAAGTCCGTCCATTTTTGGAACGGTCTGTACAACATAAAAAAAGATGTCGAGATACAACACGCCAAAGGTAGAGAGAGACCGAGAATCCATACCGTGCAAGCCGGATCGTACACGTTCAAAGACATACAACGAATTCTCATTAAATATCTTGAGAAAGTAGTATTGGACAAAACCACGATGATAGTAAGACTCGATGGTAAAGAGTCTAATTTGCTGCAGCTTCCGCCGGAACTCACCAAGATTCTCGGAATCGGCAAAAACGTTTCTCTCGTCGGGACCATCTACCCGACAAATAGCATAAACCTGCAACCGGTGGAACTACTTAACGTTCATCTCGAAGAACTTGCCGAGGGAGACACGTTCAAAGACGGGCAACTGAACGACGTCGTCAAATCCCTGCCGTGTCCCAACGTGAAATTTTCCGAGTTGTATGTCGAAAACGTCGAACGTCTCGTTTTTTTAAAGTTGAAACGCGATCGCATCACGAAATTAACGATAGATCTAAAAGACGAAAACGGATAACTTGTCGACAATCACGGGCACCCCCCGTTCACGTGCTGTTAGAGTTTAAGAAAATTATTTAGAAATAATAAAAAGGGGATGTCTAGATCGGGATTCTATTACGAAGACTTAGAAAGAGAAGAACTCTTGGAAGACGTTAAAGAGGAGGTCGCCATGTTGACCAAAAACCGCCGCATCATGAACACGTTCCAATTCGACATGAATAAAAACGGAAGACTCAGACCGCCGCTGGGCATGAAGATGTTATTCGACGGTCACGTCATTCGTCTCGGACTCTTGGGGGAATTAGACTGACGTTAATCTTGAACGACGTCGAACACAAAACCTTTCAAACGAAAACCGGCGACGTCGTCATGTTGAATCCTCCATTACGAGTGACATCGGGCAACGTTCTAAATTTTGGAGTGAATAAAGGGTCGAAATCGGGAACCGTCAACGGCGTTGTCGTAGTAAAAAAAAGAGATGAGTAAAAATGAATTATATCCGACGTTAGAAAACGATCCACAACAATATCGTTTAAAACGAATTGGCGAGATCAAACAGACGTTTCGTCGAGAGATCGAAACGCGGAAGAGCATGCATAAAAAGTATAAATGAACGGTGAACACCGCAGACGGCGTTGACACGGCCCTCATCTCGGGAGGCATCGCCGTCGGAGGACTCGGATTTCTCCTTCCCATCGCGGGACTACCTCTCCAAATTATAGCCCTGGCTGCGGGTTCGGTGGGGTTGGCCCTGAAAGGGATAAGACGATTACTGCTGAAAAAATCGGAAAAACACCTCAAGATCACCAAACTCGCGGAGAGTAAACTTAACTCAATATCGGATCTGGTGAGTCGAGCGCTCGAGGACGGGAAGATCTCGGACGAAGAATTTGCCACCGTGTCCCACGAGTCGACCAAGTATCGCGAAATGAAAGACAAACTCTATTCTACCCACAAGGTTCAAAAAAGCAAGCAACTCCTAGACCTCGTAAACAAATCCACTTCGCGATAACTATAGATTTTTTAAAATAAAATATGAAACGTTTTACCGAGATGGTAATGTTCGTGTTGTTATCGTTTATCGTTTTATGGATTTTGCTAATATTAGCCATGATATTATATATTTTACGCTTAGAACGTTATCGCCTAACGGAAAAAATGGCTAAGAAAAATGTTGCAGTCTTTATAAAAAAAATGCATCTATATTAAAAACATGAATGTAGACGATGTATTAGCGAACGATATACCCGGCAAAGATATATCTACCAAAGACAGATTATCGGCCATCGTCAGTTCCGGACGTGCGCGTCATTTTCTAGGAAAAGACGTGACTTCTTCCGAATTGGAAAAGATGAACGATAAGGAGGTTGAAATCATGAGTCGTCTGTTAGACGCTCTACTCGGCATGCTCATGACTAAATCAATAGCAAATTCCCTCATCTATCTGTATTCTCAAGGTCTTAAACATTTTTTCGATCTCAAAGACGAGCCTAAAATGATCGAGGAATTGGATGAAGACCCCTTCTTGGACAATGCCATCTGCGAAATGTGTTGTAGTTTATATTACAAATACGGATCGGTATTAGCACCTCTCAGTATAGCCACCATTTCAAGCTGTCACATTGTCGGATTTAAAAAATCTGACGTTATAGAAAAACACGATGAATCCGGAGGAATTAATAGGGAAGATGGAAATAAAGAAGAAGAATCCAAAACGTCAGGAAGCGGGGAAGAAGGGTGCCAAACGTAGATGGAGTAGCAATGCTAATAGCAATGATAGCAATGCTAATAGCAATGATAGCAATGCTAATAGCAATGATAGCAATGCTAATAGCAACAATAGCAATGCTATTAGTAACGATAGCTGGAAATGGCTAGCGGGCGGACTCGTAGTTGTTGGATTTCTGGTCTACATAAAACCCAAAGTAATTCCGGCTCCAGTAATTCAGCCCAAAGTAATTCCAGCTCCAGTAATTCAGCCCAAAGCAATTCCAGCCTCAGTAATTCAACCCCCCAAACCCAACGCCCATGAAATGTTATAAATAATTTTTTCTTATTTAAAAAAGAATGAGTGAAAAAGATTTAGTCAACACCGCGTATCACGCCGCCGTCAATACGGGAATTGCCATCGGATACGCGCAACTCTCCAAGAAATTTTTAAAGATGCCGGTGCCTAAGATGGATTTAGATCCAAAGGATTTCGGGATGATCCTCCTCGAATTTGCTCTCGCCGATTACACCAAGGACATGTTGGTCAAAAAGGGAATCATTCCCGCCGATATCATGAAATAAAATAAAACCTCTATTAAAATGGCAATGATCGCGATGATGGTAGGTGGTGCATTGGTCAACGCCTTGGCGTTTTCTGGATCGCAATTTTATTTTTGAATCACGACGAGCAAAAAAGACACGACGAAGCGATGGAAAAACTGTCCAAGGCCAGAGACGAATGGAATCACAAACGCACGAAAAGATTAGATTTTTTAAACGAGAGATTGAAAAAAGAAGGACACGCATTATACACCTATAAAGAAGTGGATGCCGCCATGTCTCTATACTCACAGATGATGGGAGAAGAGGAGATGTCTCCCGAACCGAAATTGAGCGATTTTTATCAGCCCTCCGAAGAGCAAAAAGATAAAGAAATCCTCTTCGTGTTGATAGGAACGGGGTTAGTGTTTTATGGCGTAAAAAAATATGTCGCATAAAGTAAAATGGAAGAGATCTATTACAAACGATATTGGAAAGGAAAAGCGGCCATCGAGAAATTGGCCAAAGCGGCTAAAGTCAGCGAAAAGGAAGCGTTCGATTTCTTGAAAAAACAAGACGTGTGGCAAATCTATCTACCCGCCCCCAAGAAAATCGTACGACCTAAATTCGAAAATGCAAAAGAAAACGACATTCACCAGGCCGATCTATTGTTTTTACCGCACGATAAGGTGGGTAGAAAAACGTACAAATACGCGTTAACGGTGGTCGATGTGGGCACTCAATACTAAGAAGCGGAACCGTTGACGACTAAAGACAGTAAAGAAGTGGCCGACGCTTTCGAAAAAATTTATGAAAGACGTTTAACGTTTCCAAAATTACTACAAGTCGATCCCAGTCGCGAATTCATGGGCGCCGTCTCCAAACTCATGTCCTGACACGACGCGAGAATAAGAAGGGGAAGAGTCGACGTTCATCTCGACCAAGCCATCGTCGAACGATTTAATAGAACGTTGGGAGAACGGTTGTTTAGCTATCAATACGACCAAGAGATGAAATCTAACGACAGAAACAGAGAATGGGTGAAACGGTTACCGGAAGTCGTATCAACGACGAGACCAAACCCCCCGAAGCGATAAAGCCTTCCACCGAAATTCGATCGCCGGTGGGCCCGTTTAATAAAGTTAGATATCTCTATCAACCCGGCGAGTTGGAAGGTGGAAAACGCAGGGCGACCGATCCCATTTGGAGCGTAGACAAATATGACGTCGATCGTCAGTTTAGAATGCAGGGTATCGACGTCTATTACCTAAAAGAGCCCGCTCCTCAAAGAAATTTCGTTCGAGTTGATGATGGTGGATTAATTTATTATCTATATAAATAATAAATTGTTTATTCCAATGCATACGTGTGAATGTGATCTTCTCGAATGTAGACTTTCGTATCCAGAGGATCTAACGCCGTCTTATCTTGTTTGATCCCGTAAATGATCTGGTTAAACGACCGCTGTGCATCTCGCGCGATATCTTGGCGTCGTGAAAGAGAGCCTCCTTATAATCGTTAAAGTCTATCTTGTTTTTCAAGACGCATCGTTTCACGCCTTTCGCTCGTTTGGAAACGCTATCGTCTCTCATTAACATGGCGTACATTTTTAGGTCTTAATCCGACGAATTCTTTGATGAGTTTCCCTCCGCATTCGTCTTTAAATTTACCAATCACCTTTTTATTTTTATCTTTGTTTCCGTGGAAGACCTTGTAATTGGAAAAATCATATTCGTCTTGATCTTTGAGCATGTCCTGATAGACGTCGTCCGTTTGAATTTCGACTAACAGAGAGTCCGTATCGGTATAGAGTAGATTACATTTGTCTCTGTATTTCGCTTGTAGATGATTATAATACCAACCGTACATGTGTCTTTTCGATAAATCCAAGATCACCATGCCGCAGTAAATGGCTTAAAGTGAAGAAAGGCCATGTTGTCGTTAATTTTAGTCAACCCGTCGTAAGAGGGCGAAGCGGTCATTTTTTGAATTTTTCTATCTTTGTCATTCACACCAACTATTTTTAACTTGGTTCTGTTCCGTTTATTCTCCATGGTCTTCCCGAACACAGCATTGTTCATGAGTTTGAAGAAATCCTTTTCGAAATCGTTTTTGGCCCGTTGACGCAATCGAGTGTTTTTATGGATGTAGCTCGCGAGCCACGGCTCTTCGTCAAATTGTAAAGTTCTATGCACTTTGGTCAGTTTCATTCCCACCTCCAGATAGAGTTTTAACGTCTGGTAGTGCACGACGTATTCCTTTTTATCTCGTAGATTGGGCACGAGCTTTTGGGGACCCGCGTCGCGCATCCCGTTCTCTTTCATCAGTCTTCTCTGATACTCGGACGCATCGACCTTTAACGTTTCCGGAGCGAGCGGATAATTGTTGTGCGCCTCGTGCAATTCTTTCTTATACTCTAAATCGACTTCGAGGATGTATCCCTTTCCCTCGGGGGGATGATCTGGCACTTTGTCGATCCATTCAATGTTTCTACAAGGTAAGGGATGAGTCATGGCTTCGCTATAGAGAGCGTTAGCATCTAGATACATGATGTACTTAGAGGGTAGATCAGGGTCATAATCTTCTAAATATTTATTGTTCGCTTTAGAATAACGTTGCAGAACGTACGTGATCCCACCTCTGATCCCCTTTTCGATAAATAAATGCATGTCGTAATCGGTGAGCAACTCTAATTCAATTTTGGAGGTGAGCAACGCTGCATCCCAAGCCAAACCGGGGGCCGTGTAATAATGACACGGATCTAATGCGTAGTGTTTTAACGAAATGTTGCGAAATTCTTCAAACACGTCGCGTCCGATTTTAAATATAAATCGTGATAATCTCCCATATCCTTGCATCCGTATTTACGCCAAACGGTTTGAGCGTGGTCATACTCTTTTTGAGAAATGTGAGTATCCGATAACGTACTGTAGAAATCTTCCTTCGGCGGAAGAGCGGTTTCATTAAACCTGTCGAAAGAATTCATATATTCGTAGGGATAGACCCCTTTTCTCGTTAAAAGCGAGGCATCCTCGAATATAGATTTCATGATGGGATAATCGTTTAGATTTTTAGCTAACGTCTCGAGACCGCATGATAAGAATTGGAAACTGTCGATAAATCTCAAGGATCCAACAGAAAAACTGATAAACTTTTCATGATTCATCGGAATGCAATTGACTGGTTCTTCCACTTCCATTTCCGATAATATTAAATGGGAATCGTAACCGCGAAGATTATGAAAGATGATGGGTATGTGTTTTGCCCTTCTTAATAACCTATTACATTTATTATGAGCCGCACCTCGAAATTTACCAGAAAGGTGACAATGATCTCTGACTTTGATGAGATCGAATTTTTCATCCCTGATTTCGAGGTCAGTTTTTATGGTATCGTGGCGATCACGATACCATTCTAAATCGGATAATTCATATTTTAATTCATCTTTTTCCTCCTCAGAAGTCATCAGAGATGATATGCGATCGATATCACGTTCCAAACACGTCAAACTAGGTAATTTTTCCAGTTCCTTTAAAAGTTTCCTTCTCTGAGCCCATAAAGGAAACCACTTGTGAGCATCCCCCGAAAATTCATCTCCACAAATCCAACATCGCTTAGACTCCTCAAAGTTTTTCCTATCCTCGTGGGTCATACAGAGCTCTTTTTCCTTAGAACAAATGTCGTTAATCTTTTGTTTTTCTCGTTGTAAACTTTCTAGAAGATGTTTCACAGCATTCTCCCCGCGATAGAGTTGAGGCTCTTCGATCTTATCGATACCCTTCTCCGTTCTCCAAACGACTACATAACAGTATCCCGAAGGGTGATGACGCAATGTTTTCGTCGTTTTATCACCGGCCTCTTCATTGATGGGCGAAATAATACACTCGAAATCCGCATAGATCGTGGCATATACGGGCTGTTTATTACCATAATTCTTAAACTTGAGAAGGTTTTTACCCTCCTTGGGCATGATGGGTTTCATGGGCGGATTGTTAATACCACGACAATCAGCCACGTGCTTTTTATAAACATCCTCGCTCGATAGTATTTTAAGACAACGAAGACATGGATATGATTTCCCATTACACTTTGAGTGGGAAGAGAACAATCTGGACGTATTCTTAATCCAAGAGTAATGCCATTTATCTTCTATACCTTCTAACAGCAATAGATTAACTTCGCGATCGTGAAATCTTTCCGATATGTAATAAGGGAAAAAACCTCTACTCTCCGTCCACCCGAGAACGTTAACGGCGAGTCCGTTGCGATTTTCGAATTTGGGTATTTGCTTTAACGGAGTTGGATAATCGATGCAATCGAAATCGTATCGCGCTCGATGAAGGGTGTATAATTTCGAGGTCTATACTTATTAACATCTTTGAAATCATCGTGATGTAAACACGCTAATACACTATACATAAAACATCTCTGATCCTTGTTTTGAACATTTATAACAGCCCTCTTATTCGCAATCTGCTTGGGCAACTTAAAATAGGAGGATCCTAAAGGTGGATTATACTTGGTAAAATTTAAATAAATCATTTGCGCGTCCTCAATGACCCACCCCGAACCCGCCTGAACGGTTTTTTCGAGCGAATCTATTAACTCTTCGATCATGCGTTGAAACACGTCTTCGATTTCGTCTTCTCTTAAAATCGGATATTGCCGAGTTTTATGGAGTTGCGTTATGAGTTGCGAACCGGCGTTTAAAATATCTCGCTTGAATCGCTGTTCAACTTGAATTTGGATTTTTATGGGACCTTTTTTTAATTCTTTAGAAATTTTAGAGAAAAAATCGTCTTTAAAATACTCTAATAATGCTCTGAGATGTGCTCAATGTATATGATTGTGAACATCTTTTTTATAACTCGTATAGAAGTGTTTAAAGCTATCACCAAAATCGAGCTCATGACGTTGTCTTCGTTTTTGTTCGACCTTGGCAACGCCTTTAGAAAGATCTGTTTTCAACGTTTGACGTAAATTCCGTCTGACAGTATCTCTCACCTGCTCTTCCGTCGACGTGCCTCTCACATAACCCCACACGGTTTCAGTTACTTTCTTATACCCCCATTTACCTTTATTAAATAAACGTCTCATACCATTCAGAATATTCATGCTTTTATATATAGAAATTTTTTTTTATGTATTTTCAATTTTTTATTATGTCAATATAATACCCCCGAACGTTTGCAATTTCTCGGAAGTGAATAGGTCTGCCGTTTCTCGGAATTCTTCGCGGTCGATTGCCACCCAGGTATTCGGTGAATCCCCGGGTACGATTCAATCCACTAGAATGGAGAGTTTTAGTGATATAAATCGACCATGGAATGGGGAGGGTATAAGATTCCTATTTTACATGACACACAGAGAACAGAAATTCACTGCATTTATAAATAGAAGGTTTCATATAAATATTCAATTATGCATTTTACTATACTATTAAATCAAAATATTGGACTAAAGAATAAAATACTGTTGGACTTGAAAACCACTAAAAACTGTCGGTCAGAGCTGTTATCAGTTCGGTCATCACAGCCCAACATCCAATTTTCCAAATAAACTTAAAGTGTGCACATGCTAGGAAGGAAACCTGCACAATTGCCCCATTGTGTATCAATATTAATTGCATCTTTTTTTTCGGAAGAATCTATTTATCCTATATAAATTCTACATATAATTTATCAAATAAAAAATCTACAGTACTATTTTTCTATAAAGTCAATCACAGTGGCCAGGGGAAAAGGGACAGATGACAACAGAAAATGTTGTATTTTATTTACAAAGGTCTAACAGAGTTACTGTGATTTATTTCCATGTAGCATTTATAATATACAAATCTATTTATAACACGGAAAAAGCAGTCACGAGTCCTGTTCATACATCGCTCCTTTCGTTACAATTCATGGTGGGCCTTTTTGATGGTTGGTCAGTACGTGAACTTTGGAAAGTTTTGATTGCATTGCAACAGATCACCAAGCATGTATAGAATACCGGTATGAATGTGTGAAGCCCTAAAGAGATTCAATGCACTCATTTTTCTTTGTTTTATTCTTTTTCACTTTCAATGCCTCACTTATTATGATGAGTTTACGTAAGCATTTATTTTCTTCACTTCATAGGCCCTAATGTTGACGCCATGGAATGATGTTTCATGATGATATATTTTTTTCATATTTTTTTGTTTTCAATTGAAAAAGAAGACAAAAACTCTATAAAAAGATATTTTCATGAATTAATGTAGATCTATAGGCCTATTTACTTTGTTGTTGAGTTACAGTATTTCAAAACTTCAGAGTTCAAAAAGTTTTATTATCATTTTGATAACATTATACTGTATTGTGAGGGAAAAAATGAATAATTTTAAAATTGAACCAAAAAAAGAAGTTGACTATGACTGGATTCGAATCCAGGACCCTGGAATTTACAGTCCGCCACTGAACTGCTGCACTATACTTCATGCTTTGGTAAATGTTGTACAGTATAGTAGGCTATATTTAGATTATGTTTAAGTGCTGCCGTTTGATAGTTTCCAATCATTTCTGTATTTTTCAATATTAAAACATACAATGTTTAATTGCTTATTTTTCCTTTATGTACATTCTGATGTCTTTACATGTAATAAGTCTATTGAGTCAGATATTTGCCTATACCACTATCAGAGCTATACCACTGATCACTAGCGCTGCAATACTGTACTCATCTGTAAGCCAAGTTACTAACCAGTTGGCTAACCTACTCGCGAGGCAACCTCAGTAGATGTACTATTGCTAACTCTACCTAGATCTGTTTATTTATAAAAATGTTATTTTATAGTGTGTGTTAAAACAACCTAAAACAATAAAATAAATGTTTTACAGGGTGTGATACGTCCAACTGATTGATGACGTCAGTCTGCAGATGACATTGTAGGCTTAGCCTAAAATAGGTTGAGTCCCAGAATTTGCAGAAAAACATCTAAATCTAGATTGTGTATTCAGAAAAAATAAGAAACCAACATCCTAATTGTTCTTTGTTCTCATATTTCATGTAGATATTTTTCTATTTCAAGTAAAAATTGTGTACTGAATGGGCTCTATACAAGTGTCTAATGATTTGTTAGTTTACATATGTAAATTAGCTCATTCTGGATTGCTCGGTTTAGTATAATGTTGATTCTCATCAGTAGCACACCTTCCAATCCAAATATTCTTGCATGGAAAAAATCCTTCTTTTGATAAGATTTAATAGACTGCAATTACTTTTTAGATCAGAGGGTGTGCTTTATATGAAAAACGTGTTCAAAGTAGAAAAAAATGAGGATTTCTGCAGAAAACTAATCCGATATCAGTTTTGTCTATTATAGAATTGAGCAAGATGACGTTTTGGCAGGGAAATTTTGGCATGATGGGATGGTATTGAGCTTAATGACTAAGCTATGATACAATTTTATTTCATTTTATTCTACTTTAATTTTTAAGATATCACAGGGCCTATAACGCTAAACATGGATCTTGTCCTTTATAACCTACAGTTAGCCCATTGGTTTCACATTGGTTAACTTCACATTAAATTTAACAACCTAGACTGGGTTGCACACCACTTTGTTAAATTTAACTTGAAGTTAAACAGCGTTAAACCTATAGGCTAACCATAGGTTAAATTTAACAATGTATTGTGCATCTGGGTCCTATTGTGCAGCTGGGTCCTGAGGATTAATGCAACAAACTAAATGTCTTGTGGTTTTGTGGTCAAAGGTCCCAGTCATAGGCACCTAAGAAAAAAGAATATATCAGTTTTTCACCACTTTTAAGAAATCTTTGAAGAACCAATTTGCCAATTTTAATCTAGGCACTCCAAAAAGGGCCAAAATGGGCTGAAGCTTAATTTTGTTCATTAAAAAACACATTATCCAAGATGGCCACCAGTGGTAGACTTTAAGTTTCATTTTGTTTATTTTAGTGTTGTTTTACATCCAGTTGAGAATTTTTCACTTATATAGATATGTCACCAGCTTTAAGTGAGGTTCTACAAACGTTAACCTGTGCTATGAACAGTGTGGGTTTTTTTACATGTCACACCTTTTTTTAGCTCACCTGAGGCAAAAGCTATCAGGTTCTGTTTCAAAACCACTGGATAAATTTTGATGAAACTTTACAGGAAGCAAGTACTCACAGTCCGCTACCAAGTTTTTAGTTTTCAGCCAGATGGAATTCAGGGTGGAGCAAAATAGGACATATAAGATACCCCTTTTTAAATATCTTCTCCAGATCACTACATGAATTGAAAAACAAATTGTTTCTAGTGATCTACATGAATGTATGATTTAAGTTTGTATTTTTATAGAAATTGGAATATTGATTTTTGATGTGTTTTTGAGATCTTTTTAGACTTTGTCATTTTCATTTCTTTTTTCTTTATTTCTTCGTTTATCTCCTTTGTATTTATTTTGATGCATTCATTTAATGTGTTTTATTTGTAATTAGGTGAAAAAATGTTTTTGTGCAAGAATTTTGTCGAAATTTAATTTCTAGAATTTTTAAGACTGCAAAAAAGAAGGGGAGGTGCATTTTTTCACACTATCAGCTTTTGTATCAAAACAATTAAAGGAATTTTGAACTTTACAGGTAGCAAGTACTCAATGCCTTCTACCAAGTTTTTAGTTTTCAGCCAGATTGGCCCAAGGGTGGTACAAAACAGGTCCCATAAGGTACCCCTCTCAAAAAATCTTCTTACTCACTTCATGAATTGAAAACCGGATTGTGTCAATGTGATCTGCATGAATGTAGGATTCAAGTTTGTATTTTTCATATAAATTGGAATATTAATTTTTGATGTGTTTTTGAAATCTTTTCAGACTTTGTAATTTTCATTCATTTTTGCATGATTTGCTCAATTATATCCCCTTGCATTCACTATGGTGCATTCATTTCATGTGTTTACTTGTATATAGGTGAAGAAATGTTTTTGTGCAAGAATTTTGTCGAAATCTAATTTTTAGAATTGCTTATGAATTTCTTGAAACTGCAATATTTATGTTTCTTGGCCAGATCAGCCAACATGTACATATTCTTCTTGGTCTTCTTTCCACATTTGTAGATGGTTCTCAGGTGAGCAACAGGAACCCTCTTGTTTAAGTATTAGAGAAATAACTGCTAAACATTGTGAAAAGCTCATTTCTCCTCCTGGTAAATACATGTAGCCTTCAAGCCAATTTAAAGAAAATCTGAAATTTTGAGGAAAATCTCAAATATTTTTCCTCAACTTGCATTTATACAAGCCAAACTGAAAATCTTAATTTATTTGAGAAAAATCTCAAATTTGAGGAAAACTCAAAGAGTTGAGATGTTTTAAACAAGCGGGGCCAGAAAAATTACCTAATGATGAACACAGATTTGTCTGTTCTATAAACTGATACAGAAATCACAAAATGTGATAAAATTGTGCTAAGGGCCCTTTATATTTGACATGGACAGTGATGAACCATATAAACTTAAAATAGTTGTTAGGAATTATCTAACAAACATTATAACAAGGTTTATGGTCATGGTGTCACAGATTAAGGTTACAGGCAACTAAAGTAAACAGAAAAAATAAATTTTTCATCAAATTTAGACATTTTGATGCCTTTGTTCTTCTAAAGAACCAATTGACTATTTTTAACGAAACTTAAAGTCACATGATAATTGAAGATTTAAATTTTGAGTGGTGTTTTTCATCACACTCAACAATTTATCAGTGATATGGTGGCAGCCAGTTTTGTTTTTGTTTTTTTTTTCTCATAGGGGCCCCAGAAATAGCCCAAACTTGGTAAAATCATGTCACAAACCTTTATGGTCAGATTTCTTTCAAATTTGGTTTTCATGATTGTTAGGTCAAAAGTCGGTAATGACGAACAAAATATCAGGTTCTCGTGTTTTACTTTCAGTACATTTGTTTGTTTGTTTATTGTTGTTTAACGTCCCACTCAAGAATCTTTCAATCATATGGAGACGTCACCAAATGCCCATGAAGGGCTTCAAATTTTGGCCTATGCTCAGCACTTATGGCCATTGAGCAGTGAGGTTTCTTTAATGTGCCGACACCTACTGTGTCACGGGACCTCGGTTTTTACTGTCTCATCCAAAAGACAGGAAACCAAACTCACATCCTCATGATCAAGAGATAAGCATGCCACCGACTGAGCCAGCCTGGCTCACTTTCAGTACATAAATATCCTGAAATAACGGAATACTGATATAACAAAGTAGTTTGCTATAAATTATTTTCATAAACATACCACTAGGGGGGTTATAAATGACAGTGTATAGTTTCATATAATTGGCTTTTTATATTCAAAAATTTATATGAAAGTTATGAGGAATTATCTGAGGATCATTGTGGACAAAGTTTTAAGATATTGAGTTAAATGTCAAGCACTTGTGTTTGGCAGAAATTGTGTTTTTCGTCAAATTAAATACATTTTCAACTTCTTCTGAAGAATCAATGGGCCAATATTTTTCAAACTTGGCATGAACTATTGAACAGGAGCTACTTTGAACTAGGGCTACAAAAATGTTCAAAGCTTGATACGTCATTTTGTAGCTCTCATTTGTTTCACTCATGTGGCTGTCATGGCCCATTGAATCTCTTGTTAGTAATTATGTCTCCCCTTCTCACAAGTTTCTTCTTATTCTTCTTTTTCTTCCAATAGTTTCCTGTCAGGAGCATAACTCTCTTTGTACTGAAGATAGGATGACAATATTTGGTATGCATGGTAATGACATCGAGACAATGTGTCATGAACAAAAAATTATGGAGATTGAGCCTTTTATTACAGAGTCATTGACCTTTATGTCAAGATACTGTCCAGAGCATAACTCTTTGTGTATTTAAACTATATTTGATGTCATTGTAAAATAAAGTCATTCATCAATCTTTATTTTAAGACTTAATTTTTATTATCAGATTATTCAATTGCAGCTCAGGATAGTAGACTTTGATACAGTTTCCAAAGTTTTGAGTTTTAATTATTTTATCATTCAGGGAAAGAACTTTTCCAAGACATAGATTCCCAGGTAGAAGAAGATAGTGAAACTAGTGAATCTGAGGAAGAGGGAGAGAAACAAGCCTCAGTAAAGAAAGCAAAGCAAGCTCTGAGGGGTGAAAAACAAGTCTCAAAGAAATCAAATGTTTCATTCTGGCATGATTTACTCACAAGATTCTTTAGCAACCAGATGTTAAAAACAATAGAAGGACGCGCTGCAAAGATTCATAGCTTCATGAGAGGCTTATCTATGTATAAAGTATATCCATTTTCACCATTTACTTCACTTAACAATGATGAAATGGGAAGTTCCTTTAATGGAAAAAGTGAGCACCATTTTTCACAATATTCCTTTTGTGTTCTTGAGTGCTTTTGTTGGAACAAATCCTTTGCACTCCATTGACTATGACTACTCAGAGTGTTCTAGTGTTAAGTTTGTCAGTGGTGTTAAGGTCAATACACATTAATTTAGATGTTAGCATTAATACACATTAATTTAAATGTTAGCATTAATACACATTAATTTAGATGTTAGCATTAATACACTTATTTTGGTGTTAGTGTTTTTACACATTTATTTTGGTGTTAGTGTTTATACTTTATTTTGATGTTAGTATTTATACACATTAATTTAGATGTTAGCATTAATACACATTAATTTTGGTATTAGTGTTTATACTTCATTTTGATGTTAGTATCTATGCACATTAATTTAGATGTTAGCATTAATACACATTTATTTTGGTGTTAGTATCTATGCACATTAATTTAGATGTTAGCATTAATACACATTTATTTTGGTGTTAATGTTTATACACATTAATTTAGATGTTAGCATTAATACACATTAATTTTGGTGTTAGTGTTTATACTGTATTTTGATGTTAGTGTCTATACACATTATTTTAGATGTTAGCATTAATACACATTAATTTTAGTGTTACTGTTTATACACATTAATTTTGGTGTTAGTGTTTATACACATTAATTTTGGTGTTAGTGTTTATACACATTTATTTTGGTGTTAGTGTTTATACACATTTATTTTGGTGTTAGTGTTTATACACATTTATTTTGGTGTTAGTGTTTATACACATTAATTTAAGGAACCAATCCTCATCATAATTGGTACAGACTTCTCAACAACCGCCATCAGTAACTTACATTTCACTTATAGCTAAGCAGATTACCCAAAAAATCTTTCAGTAGGTGATGCAAGCATGAAATTTGGTATGAAACATCCTTAGGGACTATTTTATCAAAAACGCACGTTAACCACCTAAAAGCTAGAAATGGCGGCAATTTTTTTCAAGATGGCAGCCATACGGTATTCTTTATTTGGAAAACCTGGAGGTTCAAATGAAAATCGATCATTTAATACATTTAACATGTAAAAAGGCTTACAAATGGACACTAACAGGGGTTAAAACTACAAAAGTCATACTATGTACAAATAAAACCATAGCCACCCTGTCTGGGTGGATAAGCCCTCCCCCCCCCCTTTTTTTTTTTTTTTTTTTTTTTTTTTTTTTTGTTGTTTTTTAAAGACTATCTTCTAGTAGAGTCCGCAACAACTGCCCTGTAGGGCAATTTAATGATCACAATTACAGGAGCATAAAGCGGTGCAGGGCAAGGTCAGACGGAAGCATTTGCATCTGCCGTGGCACTCAGTTTTACATCCACACCTTGTCAATTGATGGCAGCTCTCAGCAATTGGTGGCAATTTTGACCAAATAATTGTCCACATATCACCAATATTCCTCCAGCCCCAATCGCCTGGACTTTCATTTTCCATATTGCAGATCTCGGCTTGACTCCAGATACAACCTGCTTGATAAACCGCACGCTTTGTATGCTCGATAAGTGCACCGCGGGTTGGAGGAATAGAATCATATGTCCTCTGCTTCCGAGCAAACAAATCGAGTCTTGCATCATCAATACTAGCAGTGGGACTTGATCTATCATACATCATAATCACAAACATTTCCAATACATTCTGATCGTGTTCGTTTATCACTGGGGGATACTTGCTTAGCTTTGAAAACACACCTGTAGCATTGGGACAAACATCCCATGTCTGCCATGCAGTTTTCTTTCCTTACCTCGAAAGGCAGAGACAACATCACATCCCGTGAACGCATGGAAGAACAACAAACCCTCCGACTTCTCAGCACCGATTTCTTTATGGATATCATTGACTGGAATCCATCTTAGAGTCTTTCCTTGACCCAAACTCTATCCAAAGTGTTTGTAGTCCTATGTTGATAAGATCAGGCAAGACATTCACGCTGATAACCAAAACATCTGTGTCGTTAGCTTTAATCATGATGGATTTTCTCCCTTCTCCTGCAGCATGTCTTGCATGTACAAAAAGTCGTGTATCGGCTTCCTCGTGATTACATTTTGAGAGACCTTCAAGATTTACTGGCCTGTTGCAAACAACACTGTCTTCTATTGTAACATAAACAATATTTATTGTACAAAGTTCAATCACTTTCTCAGCTAGAAATTTGAACAGTTCTGTTTTATTTGTATTGTCTCTCATGAAATTCATCCAGTTTTTCGGAACACTACCTTTTTCTGACACCCTTCGTCTTGCTCCAAACCCTCGTTTTTTCCTCGTCTCAGCCTTTAAACTACTTGATTTGTAGACGTCAAACACAAGATCGAGTCTAGAATATGTTGAACAGAAGGATTGAACTTTTGGAACAAACTCCAGAATAGCATATTCTTCAAAGGTCTTGGGAAATCTTTGGGTGGATGGAATTGACTAAAGCTGACCCATCGATAATAATTACTTCAGCATCTGGTTGTTTCTCAGGAAGTGTGACTTTGTCTTCAAGAATCTGTACCAGTTGAGATTTTTGACTTGGATACAGTCTGCCATTTTCACTTAGAGATGCCGGAGAAGAATGATTTTCGTGCTTGAAAAAATCGTTTAAATCGCATTCACGTGACTGACATGAAATAAACAATTTAGAAAACAACTGACAGTCATCTTTAATATTCTTCTGCTTCAGTTCTTTTGACGATACTCCTGGCTGTTGATGAAAGAAATCAATATTGTTCCTCTTAATTGGCTGATAAAATTTACAGTCTTGACCCTCTTCAAATCCTTTCAGAAACTCGTCAAAACTTGCTTTGCCCCTCTGGTAATGTTCAGATACCAAGACTGCAGCACTAGCATCAGCTACACTTTTGGTGTCCAGGGAAAGAAGTTCAGCCGTCTCCTCCATAAATGGATTTCCCATCTCATTCATAACAGAGTGAAGCTTCTGTACTCTTTCTATGAACGTCTTTTGGGCATGTTCGTTCTCTGTTCATGGTGCTGAACCTCTTCGTTGGTATCTTTCGCCCCACATAATGTTTCATATTGTCCCACCAGAAAACTGACCTCTGGACCTGCTACCATCCATCTTCTCAGAGCAGACGGATCCTCTGTTATGCCTACTGCACCTCCGTCACCTTTGATCACAGCATTGGATTGCTCATGCGCCTGATCTATTGCCAAAGCAGAGAAAGCACGACTTGATTTGTGAACCACAAATTTTCCGCTTCTGAATTCAGCAGCCATTCGGGGGTGCATTTCCTCCAAACAAATCATATCTTTGAAGTGTATTGGAAGCCATCTCGCGTAATTTACATTGTTGTTGGCAAAGAAATATGGTATCAACTCTTGTAGAGACTGTCGGTATAGCAAAAAGTCCGCTTCTCGAAAAGAACGTATCAGTGAAAATATTGACAACTCCATACGCAGGATCAAATTCCAAAACTGAAACTGTGGACTCTCCGCTTCACGTTTCTTCACCCAATCTTCTTTGGAAAGACTGCTCTCATTTCCCTCTGTGGTGTAATTTTCATATGCCTCATTTAGTAATTTGTACAAACAACAAGATGTTACCTGGTGTATTTGACGTGTTCGCGTAACACTTGAAGCAGACAAAAAAGATTCGGCTGTACCAGGTGTTGTTACACCAGACTCTACAAGAGCACCAGTCCATCCACTTTCCTGCAATAGTGAACCGATTGATTTAAATGCTGCCATCTCAATATGCAACCCTCCAAACATAATGATGAACTTGTCTTCACCATAACGTTCTGGCCAATGCCACTGAATTTGTTTGGCCGTTGCATAGATAGGCTGATCAGCAGCTATCACAGGAATCTGACCAGGGTTCAAAACAGACACAATATCACTAACTTCATCCATTACATGTCTGATTGTGGCAACAGAGTGTGCTTGATCGCGGAGTAAAGGTAACAAAGATGTTATGCTAACTTCAAAAGGGTGGCTTCTATTTTCAGATGCATGATGTGATGACCATGTTATATTGACTTCATGTTCGTTTACTGATCCAATGAGACTGACCTTTTGTAACCATTCATATTCTGGCTAAAGCTGTAAAGTTGAAACTGATACAGGACTAGCAACTCTGGAAGGCATGGGCTGTTTGTCAGTGAAAAAAGCCGGTTGTATGTTGGTAAATGAATCCGGTAGTTCAGGAACTTTCTTAGCTTTGGAATTTACTGGTAATTTCTCCCGCTCTTCACCTTTGTTATCTGATGTTGGGTGTTGAAAGATGGAAATACTAGTTCCATGAAATGATGTTGATGCAGACGTTGAAGATGGATTGTGGTCAATGTTATCCATAGCGGCAGTGGTGAAAATATCCTTCCTGAGAATTGATGGACAAACAACACCTTCCATATTGAACTGGGAGACAGCTGCATCACCTAATTGAGCAGATATTTCAAGCACCCTATCATAAGAGATGCTAATACCGTGATCATGAAGCATTTCAACTAATACCTTTTTCCTGGTTTTTGAATAAGTTGACATTCCAATAAATACGGGAAATGGAGTCTCACGGTCTTTAGAATGCCTGAAAGTTTTAGCCCCCTCTCTGTATTTTGCGTAACAATTGTACTGAAGCAACTGTGCCATCGCTAAGTCTGTTTTTGAAGCACCAAATCTTAGCTGAGATTTTATATCAGCACCATGCTCAATCATGCTGACAAACTGTACAAGAAGAGATGGCAATGAATCTTCAATACACTTGTCATGGAAAGATCCTTGAAAAGGCATTTTATGTTCCACCATATGTTTCCGCAGTATCTTTGCTGCTTTTGCTACAGTCAGTGCCTCCGAATAGTCCATCGCCTGTGATAATGCTTTGCCGACGTCTTCCTTAAAGGCCAATAAAATATCCCTTCCTTTTTTATGAGCTTCTAGTCCAGGGATCTCTTCCAACAACATTTCCTTAAGTCTCGTGGAAATTTACACTTGGTACCTCTATTCCCAATTGTACCAAACATTGATTATAGAGACTCACAAGATCAGCCAGACGAAAAAACCATTGGACCGTCAGCACCTATTTTCGACTCAACAATATAGACAAGAAGCTCTGAAAAGACGATGGGATGGGCCTCCTTCTCTTTTGTTGACAAATTTTCTTGACTACTTTGACTTGAAAAATGAGCCCTCTCCCTATTGTAAAGGGCTGTGAGACAAGAACGGTGATATTTTAGTTCCTGTGCAACGACATCACCGCCACTTAATCTGGCCATCAGTCTAACGTCATTCAAATTTCTAGCACATTCGTTTAGTCGCTTATCTAAAGCCATCGTCATGGCATGACGAAGTTCAGATTTTGGAGCCTCTTTTTCACACACAAAAACATACCTTGTCTTCAAGCGAGCTCCTTCTACTTTTTGTTGGTACATTCTGGCATCATCAGATATATTTGTTGCAGATCGCTTACGTGCCCTTTCAAGTTTACTATTGCTAAATGAAAGTCTACAGCTTTGGTGATATTTAGCTTTGTTTTCCCTTAGTGTTTCTTCTATGCCACCACCATGATCTAACCGATTAGGGTCCAATTTGATTGGCATCTGATGGATTGCATGGAAAAGAGGAATATTTCTTGCAATCATAATGTACCCATCATTATCTCTGTTCGTTTCGTATCGGGTTGGTGGAGATTTCAGATCTTCATCTTTATCAATCTGACAGAGACAACATTTACTCCAGTCTGTCTCTAAGTTTGATGACAATGGTGTCTCATCTGCCATTGTCAATAGTAAAAGGTCATAGATGTATCAATGTATATATATTGACTTTTTCTTATCTAGAAACTGAAAATATTTAAGGTCGAGGGTTTATCCTTTTACCACCTTACATTATCAAAAGCACATTGAAATATGGGATACAACTAGGTTCATGGTGAATTTACCCCTACTCCTAGCCCGATCGTTCATCCAACATTATTTAATTCCCGTGCGATCTGTACACCATCCGGGTAACAATTGCCCCATTACCCTTGGCTCGGCTCTCCCGCGCTGGCACACCCTGTCTATTCAGGTGCGGCTACCTTACTAATACTATTTTAACACCTTTATAAATGGATTATAAATAGTAGGGGCTCATAAGATAGCATTTGGGACACTTTACATTACAACAAAAGTAAAGCTAATGTTGGACCCCATGCTGAGTTTCACAGCAGTGACATCACCAGTGTGCCCTGGTTGTGCTTCAACTGTCACTCTTTTAATTAAATATCTATTGAAGATCGAAACTGTATAAAATACGCCTTCAATAATAAATAGCACTGTTTTTATTCAATTCAGAACAAACGCGCAATAGAAATGCTGGGAACTGAACACTTACGCTACATTTTTCGGCGCCATTTTGAAAAAAGCTGCCATTTTGAAACAAAATGGCCGGTATTTCACAACGTAATTATTAAAAAATGTCTTTCATCATGTTTGAAGTACAAAACAACCATGATTTACGAAAATATAAAACACAGATCAGTTTTCAAAAACAATGTAGGAAGGAATATGCAATAATTTGGTGTAGGTCGCCGCCATCTTGGAAAATGGCCGCCATATTGATTTTTTTGGGTGGCTAACGTGCTTTTTTTATTCAACTATGTTTGGACAATATATGTACCAAGTCTGATACTTGCATCACCAACTGAAAGATTTTTCCATATATGGACGTAATCTGCTGGGCTATTAGTGAGACAGAGTAGTTGCAAACAAGACTATTATACCGATCATAAAATTTGCGAAATGTTGACATCAAATGCAATTTTTTATATACCTGTGTCAATAATTTGTCAGTGAGTAGTTTACCTCTGCATATAAAATCTTCATATGTTGAACACGCCCTGTCATATCTGATCATTTGTGAAATATAAAATCCGGGTGATTGTGGGATACTACTACTTAAATGTGGAAAATTAACGATTGGAAAGCTGAAATCATTGCGTACAATGATTTTCTGCAGTGTTATGGTTCTTGGACTTGGACTCTTATACTAATATAAATCCAGTTTTTTAATCATTCTTAAGATAATGATTTGATATTTGGTTTATAGTTTTATTAGTATAGTTATTCCTAATTGTTGATTAAATTTGTCTGTGCCATATTGAAGTCATTTTGTCAATTTATATATCTTAGGGATATGCTTATTGTGTGTCTGGGTGGCTGGGGGGGACACATCTTTTGTCAATTCCTATTTCTTGGTGATATGCACAGTGAGGGACTATAAATCTTAGGTAGATGGAGTGATTTTGTCAATTCCTATATCTTGACGATATGCTCAGTGGTTGACTATACATCTTAGGTAGATGGAGTGATTTTGTCAATTCCTATATCTTGGTGATATGCTCAGTGGTTGACTATACATCTTAGGTAGATGGAGTGATTTTGTCAATTCCTATATCTTGGTTATATGCACAGTGGGGGACTATACATCTTAGGTAGATGGAGTGATTTTGTCAATTCCTATATCTTGACGATATGCTCAGTGGTTGACTATACATCTTAGGTAGATGGAGTGATTTTGTCAATTCCTATATCTTGGCGATATGCACAGTGGGGGACTATACATCTTAGGTAGATGGAGTGATTTTGTCAATTCCTATATCTTGGTGATATGCTCAGTGGGGGACTATACATCTTAGGTAGATGGAGTGATTTTGTCAATTCCTATATCTTGACGATATGCTCAGTGGTTGACTATACATCTTAGGTAGATGGAGTGATTTTGTCAATTCCTATATCTTGGTGATATGCTCAGTAGGGGACTGTTAACATGCTTAATATTTCTAATTAGCCTTGTTTTTATAAAAATATTTCAGCACTAATCATTGTCTATTTTCAGATCATTTCAAGGGAATATTTGACATGTACCCTACCACAATGAAGAAGCTGTATGTGGTGGACGGTGGTCTGACATTTAACTCTCCCTATCCATTACTATTACGTCCGCAGCGAAATGTTAATCTCATATTATCTTTTGACTTCAGTGGAAGGCCATCAGATACAACTCCACCATTTCAGGTAAATGTTTTTCTAAAACAAAAAAAGTGGAATATAGCTTTAAACTTTATAGATTTATATTTTTGGCATGACTAGTGATGGACAGTTCAGAATACTCTCATGAGTTCGTCATTTTAAAATCCAAAAGTCTGACTTCTTATATTTGACAAAAACAATATACATACATGTAAGTATAATTTACAACCGAAATTTTGTAAAGCTTAATCTCCATTGTTTCATCCTTGATATACCATTTGAAGTACTAATGGTAAAAACTCCATAAATATTAAAAGATCTTGGTGGTATGTAACACAACAACAAAACAAACAAAGCTTTATATGAATCTTCTTCCTGGTTATCACTATTACTGAATCCACCTCGCAAATTTTTGTTTTTTGTACATTTCTTATTTCCACTGTAATTATTCTGCAAAATGTCACGCATCATTGTTCTTAGAAGTTAATTTAGTTAATCTATCCATAAACAGATTACAGGAATTTGCAGTGCTGACAGATGTTTTTATTAAACTCTAGAACATTCACTCTTAACAATAAAATGACATATATTCTGTTTTCATGTCGACAAGTTTAACACCATTTACATCAGCTTCACAATTCAAAATATCCATAAATGTTGATTGTATAGTGAAAGTTTATCAGGCTTGTTATAATTGGATAGTCTCTCTACATTGTGTAGTGATGAGTTCTAGATATTTCAGGTGATACATCGAGTTGAAATTTAATTATTTTGTTCTAATATTTTGTTCCCTTTTTAGCTCACCTGAATCGAAGGTTCAAAGCTTTACTGATTGCCTTTTGTCCATCGTCTTTCTGTCCGTCCATCAGTCTGTCTGTAAACTATTCACATTTTTGACTTCTCCTCCAAAACTGCTGAAGGAATTTTGATGAAACTCTATAGGAAGCAAGTACTCGAGGTCCTCTACCAATTTTATTCATTTCAGCCCAATTGGCCCAGGGGTGGATCCAAGGTGGGGCAAAAGAGGCCCAAGGGGGTACCCCTCTTTAAAAATCTTCTCCAGTACCTCTGCATGAATTGAAAAACTAACTATATCTGAGTGATCTACATAGATGTTTGTTAATTTCGTTGAAATCGAAAAATAAATGTTTGATAGATTTTTTATGTCCTTTTTAGACTTTGTAATTTTTATTAAGTTTTGTATCATTTTGATTTTCTCCACAATTATTTATTGTAATGCATGTATTTTATGTGTTTTACCTGTGGTTTGGTAGATTTAATTTTTTGAATTTTTTATGAATTTATTAAGACTGCAAAAATGAAAGGGGGAGGGTAATTTTCAACATTTTCAACTTCTTCTCCAAAACCGCTGAAGGGATGTTGATGAACTTTATAGGAAGTAAGTACTCAAGGTTCTCTTCCAATTTTGTAAATTTTGGCCAGATTGGCATAGGGGTGTATCAACGGTGGGGCAAAAGAGGCCTCGAGGTGTACCCCTCTTTTAAAATCTTCCCCTCCAGTATTGAAAAACTAATTGTATCTGAGTGATCTACATAGATGTTTGATTAAAGTGTGGTAATTTCAGAAAACTAATTTTTGACATGTTTTTGACATCTTTCCCAGCTTTGTCATTTTCATTCATTTTTAAGTCTAATCCATTCCTAAGGAGTGTTAAAATAATTTGTAAATTTGAGATTCCCATATTTGTAAGATACCAACACAATTCAGATGAGCAATGTGGCCCATGGGCCTCTTGTTCTTTGTTCCATATACTAATTCACAGAGCTAAGAGATTTAACCTAATTTTTGATTATTTACATCTGATTCTTTTATATTTTCTTGCAGATTTTCTTGTTTATTTTTATTTCGTATACAAATTCACAGAGCAAAGATATTTTATTCACCTTGATAAATTACTTTCAATTGTGTAATTGTGTTATTTTTTTTCTTTCCTTTTGCACAAATTTTGACTAGATCAGACTTGGATCGTTTTTTCTCTATTTGTTTGATGTAGTATTGTAGTATAATCTACAATTTACACATTATTTATTGTTATTTCACCAGAACCAAAGGTTCAAGTCAGCTTTTCTGATCAACTTTTATCTGTCATTTGTCCATCTGTCTCATGACTTTTCACATTGTCATTTTCTTCTCCAAAACTGCTGAGGGGATTTTGATGAAACATTACAGGAAGGAAGTACTCAAGGTCTTCTACCAGGTTTATGTGTGGCCATATTGGTTCAGGGATGGATCCAGGATAAGGCAAAATAGGTCCCAGAGGGTACCTTATTGAAAAATCTCCAGAACCATTATGCATGATTTGAAAAATGGATTGTATCTGAATGGTCTACAGTTTTTTGTATAATTTGGATAATAAATTTGAGTGTTTTTCAGGTCTTGTCAGACTGTAATTTTATTTCATTTTTGTGTTATTTCTTTGATTATCTAATTTCTTTCGACTTTTTTGCAACTCCAATTAAATTTAATTTTCTGATTTTACAGTATATATGTGTATATATTTTATAACAGGAAATAAAACTTGCTGAGAAATGGGCTTTATTGAATAAAGTACCTTTTCCAAGGATAGATCCAAATGTGATAAACAGAGAGGGTATGAAGGAATGTTATGTCTTTGAAGAACCAGATGATCCCAAGTGTCCAGTTGTCCTACATTTTGTACTGGCAAATATCACTTTCCATGACCAGATTAAACCAGGTAAATATTATTTCCAAAATAAATTTAATAGCTTTATTCTGTTGATGAATTTGATGTGATTCTCATTATAATCCAAGATTCAGGCAGTGTTTAGATAACTCAGTTCTTGCTTTTATAGCTCACCTGAACTGAAGACTAAAGTGAGCTATTGTGATCACTCCCCATCATCCATCTGTCTGTAAACTTTTCATATTTTTACTTTTTGTCTAAAACCACTGAAGGGAATTTGACGAAACTTGAAAGGAATCAAGTGCTCAATGTCCTTTACCAAGTTTGTAGTTTTCAGCTAGATTGGCCCAGGGGTAGGGGCAAAATAGGTCATATAAATTATTCCTCTTTAAAAATCTTCTCCAGAACTGCTGCATGAATCGAAAAACAGATTATTTTTAAGTGATCTATATGATTGTATGATTCAAATTGGTATTTTTCATAGAAAGCGGGATATTAATTCTTGATGGTCTTTTAGGTCTTTTCAGACTTTAACATTTTCATTCATTTTTACATGATTTCCTCAATTACATCCCCTTGCATTTGCTGTGATGCATTCATTTCATGTGTTTTTCTTGTTATCTTCTAGGTGAAGAAATGTTTTTGTGCAAGAATTTTGATGAAGTTTAATTTTTAGATATCTTTATGAATTTCTTAAAACTGCAATATTTATGTTTCTTGGCCAGATCAGCCTACATGTACATATTATTCTTAGTCTTCTTTTCACATTTGTAGATGGTTCTCAGGTGAGCGATTGAGACCCTCTTGGGCCTCTTGTAATTCTTCATTTGTTGTCTGAAAACATTTGAATATTTTTAACTTTTTCTTGAAAACTACTTTGCCAATCATCTTTAAATTTTTTATGAAACTTTATTACTGAATGGTAACACATTTTTTTTTTTGTGATCCTGGAACAAAAAATCAGTCCTAAGAAACATGATGTTGACAGAGACCAGGCCGAGGTTAATGTCATGTTTATTAGACTGATTAATCACCTAAAACTAAAGCCAGTAATTGTTTTATTATCTCACCTGAACTGAAGGTTCAAGTGAGCTTTTCTGATCGCCTTTTGTCCGTTGTCTAATGTCTGTCCATAAATTTTTCACATTTTCACCTTCTCCAAAACCGCTTATGGGATTTTGTTGAAACTTTATAGGAAGCAAGTACTCAAGGTCCTGTACCAAGTTTGTTCATTTTTGCCAAATCAGCCTAAGGATGGATCCAGGGTGGGGCAAAAGAGGCCCCAGAGGATACCCCTCTTTAAAAATCTTCTACTCCAAAATGGCTGCATGAATTGAAAAAACTAACTGTATCTGAATGATCTACATAGATGCATAATTTTTTTTTTTTTAATTTCGTTGAAATCAGAAAATAAATTTTTGACTTTATAGACTTTGTAATTTTCATTAATTTTTGTATGATTTCTTTGATTTTCTCCCCTATTATTCATTATGATGCATTTATTTTATGTGTTTTACCTGTGGTTTGGTAGATAAATGCTTTCCTGAAAGAATTTTGCTGAAATTTAATTTTTTGAATTTTTTATGAATTTTTCAAGACTGCAAAAATGAAGGGGGGGGGAATTTTTCACATTTTCGACTTCTTCTCTAAAACCATTGAAGGGATTTTGATTTACTTAATAGGAAGTAAGTACTCAAGGTTCTCTACCAAGTATGTTCATTTTGGCCAGATGGGCCCAGGGATGGATCTAGGGTGGGGCAAAAGAGGCCTCGGGGGTTACCCCTCTTTAAAAATCTTCTCCAGAACTGCTGCATGGATTGAAAAATTAATTGCATCTGAGTGATTTTTATGGATGCATGATTCAATTTCCTGTTTTTGGAATAAATTGAAAAACTTATTTTTGACATCCTTCCCAGCTTTGTCATTTTCATTCATTTTATGTCTCCTCCACTCCTAAGGAGTGTTAAAATAATTTGTAAATTTGAGATTCCCATATTTGTGAGATACCAACACAGTTTAGATGAGCAATTTGGGCCATGAGCTTCGTGTTATATGACTATTCATAAGCCCAAATATTCTCAATTTAATGTTTTAACTCAATAGGCTATATTTGACAGACTGTCCTTTTTTATGCTTTACTAGTGGAAGACCCGTGTTCTCTTCCTGGAACATTGTAAGCAGGTTCTCTCCACCACCATTAAAAACTGGCCATCACCATATAAGTGAAAAATTGTTGAGTGTGGCGCAAAACAACATTCAAATAAAAAAAATCCTTTTTCACGCAAACATGATCTAAATGTTCGTACAGCCGTTTCCGTGGCTCTTCTGATACTTTTAGCAACCATTTCTTTTAAAAGGAAGATTTTGTATCTCGGTATCCCATTATACCAGACGGAAATGGCTGTTTTGATTGGCTATCAGGTTCATATAATTAAAGAAGAAAAACCTTGTATCAAAGAATAACAGAATGTAATGACTGTTTTGATTATCTGATCGGCTTATACATGAATTGGAATGGGAATGCCAATGTTTTGGTTAAATCGGCGTCCCATGTGGGTAGGGTTAGAGTCAAGTATTTCATTGAAACCTTGGCTATGTATGAATTAAAATGATTAACTCTGACTATCAATTTCAGTTCAGACCTCAAAGCTCACAATAGGCTGTGTTATCCTTCTCAATACTGCTGTTTTTCTTTCTGCATTTTCATTCAGTGTCACTTAAGTTTTTCTCTCAAAAGTTACATGTTGGGTGATTTTGTTTTGCTCACCATATTGCTTTGATAGCAGGTCACTGGTAGGTGGTTCTTTACATTACATTAACATGTCATTATAATAATATCTTGTGAACCAAAGGAAATTACAACTTCCAATGGGATTCCATTAATAAGACAATTTTTTTAAAAATTACATTTCTTTATGTCAGAAATGAATTTATATAAAAAATGTCAAATATTATAATAACATCCCGATTGAGACTTTAATTGGCATGATTGAAATTTTTTTCAGATGTTTCAAGAATGACAGATGAAGAAAAAGATTTTGCAAATTTTGACATATTTGATGATCCAGATAGACCTTACTCCACATTCAACTTTACCTATTCCAACAAAGCATTTGAAAGACTTACCAAACTAACAGAATTTAATACATTGTTATATAAAGACCTTATAATTCAAAAAATAAAGGAGTGCATTGTGAGACAAAGAATTAATTTCAAAAATGTTAAACGGCCAATTAGACTTATTGACATTAAAAAACTGAAATTGGTAGATAAACGGAATGAAGAGAGGTTAAGAAAATTTTTAAGATCTTTTGATGATGATGATGATGATGATGATGACAGACATGATAAACTGTATGAAACAGATAGGTAAATAATGGAAGAGAAAGTGATTCAAAGAGTACAAATGTAGGTTATTTAAAGAATCCAATTTCCTTTTATTGTATTTGATGACGGCAGAACTGGTTTTACTTTGATTCTGATTATGAAATTTGTGTAGTTGAATACAAAATTAGTGCACATCTCATTCCTCTGGTCTGAGGAGCCAAGTGAGATCCTTTTTGTAAATTAGTGCACATCTCATTCCTCTGGTCTGAGGACCCTTAAGTGAGACCTGTGTTAGTAAATTAGTGCACATCTCATTCCTCTGGTCTGAGGACCCTTAAGTGAGACCTGTGTTAGTAAATTGGTGCACATCTCATTCCTCTGGTCTGAGGACCCTTAAGTGAGACCTGTGTTAGTAAATTAGTGCACATCTCATTCCTCTGGTCTGAGGACCCTTAAGTGAGACCTGTGTTAGTAAATTAGTGCACATCTCATTCCTCTGGTCTGAGGACTCTTAAGTGAGACCTGTGTTAGTAAATTAGTGCACATCTCATTCCTCTGGTCTGAGGACCCTTAAGTGAGACCTGTGTTAGTAAATTAGTGCACATCTCATTCCTCTGGTCTGAGGACTCTTAAGTGAGACCTGTGTTAGTAAATTAGTGCACATCTCATTCTTCTGGTCTGAGGACCCTTAAGTGAGACCTGTGTTAGTAAATTAGTGCACATCTCATTCCTCTGGTCTGAGGACCCTTAAGTGAGACCTGTGTTAGTAAATAAGTGCACATCTCATTCCTCTGGTCTGAGGACCCTTAAGTGAGACCTGTGTTAGTAAATTAGTGCACATCTCATTCCTCTGGTCTGAGGACCCTTAAGTGAGACCTGTGTTAGTAAATTAGTGCACATCTCATTCCTCTGGTCTGAGGACCCTTAAGTGAGACCTGTGTTAGTAAATTAGTGCACATCTCATTCTTCTGGTCTGAGGACCCTTAAGTGAGACCTGTGTTAGAGGCTTACAGACTAGATCAGTTCCAACAAAACTTATGATGAAGTAATATTTCTAATTCAGATGAAAAAAAATTACATCATATTGCAAGGGAAAATGTCATTTTAGCTTATTTGAGTTCATCAGCACAGAAATTACAAGTCTGTATTTCGTGAAATACATAAACCTACCAAGACAAGGTAGCCGCATGTTTGTTAATAAATAGATCACAATGGCTAAGACATGTGTTCAACATGTTCAAGTTGTAAGCTGGTTAAATGTTGACCTGCAGAATCAGATCCAACCACATTTGCCATTAAGTAATATTTTGAATTTAAATACCTATCATAAAATGGGACAAAATTGTGTTTTTCTTTGTAATAAATCAAGCTTCCACATAAGTCATTACAATTCTTTTGTTAATGAACAAATGATTAGGTAAGGATAATATTTGTACAAATGATTGTTGTATTACGTAGTGTTCAAATGCTTTACAAATATAAAAATATCCAATCTCTCAGTTTCTAGCTGCATTAAATGGTGTGTTTTTGGTCACCTGTCATATTGTTATATGAGTGCTAAGTGAGTATTTCGTCCCCAGGTTCTCTTGCCAGATATAGATGATACAATAAAGTATGTGAACTACAAAAATAAGACCAAATAATGCCATAGCCTAGAAATGGACAAAATAATGACATACATGTAGCTTAGAAATGGACCAAATAATACCATATCCTAGACATAGACCAAATATTACCAGAGCCTAGAAATGGACCAAATAATGGCATAGCTTACAAGTGGACCAAATAATACCATAGCCTATAAATAGACCAAATAATGACATAGCCTATAAATGGAACAAATAATGCCATAGCCTATAAATGGACCAAATAATGCCATAGCTATAAATGGACCAAATAATGGCATAGCCTAGAAATAGACGAAATTATGCCAGAGCCTAAAAATGGACCAAATAATGGCATAGCTTAGAAATGGACCAAATGATACCATAGCCTAGAAATAGACCAAGTAATGCCAGAGCCTAGATATAAACCAAATAATACTAGAGCCTAGGAGTAGACCATGCAGCATTGTTAAGAATTCACTTTTCATTCCTGAGGGTTTTGCTATTGTTTTTTATCTTTCATTATCTGCAGGGTTCGAATAAGAAATCGTTTTGGGTGAGTAAAAGTACGACACTGTACTTTTAAGTTTCAAAAGTGATCTATTTCTTTCTATTTTTAGTTCAAATACATTACAAAAAACCGAATTTTAAATAATTATTTTATTGACAATTAAACATGTTAGTCTTTACCTCATTCCCAAAAATGTCACAGAACACATCGTGTGTTGACTGCAGTTTGTGGAGGAAGTGGAAGTTAAATGTGTAATAAAAGAACTGATACCAAACAGACCTGAATTTCAGGATTTGATAAAATAATCATAACACTTATACATTGTATAGAAATTGTAAAATCTGAATTAAATGTAGTAAAAAAAGCTTTAATGAAATACACAGAAATGGATAGCTGTTGTTTTCATCTAACAATAGTGAAAACTTACATTTGTAATTTATATTGATTTAATCACAAAGTAGTAATGTAATAATAATTGATAATAATAATGATGCATTTACAGCTAATTTAGATGTAAATGCATCATTCAGAGACAATATATACATGTATTGTCTGTAAATTTATCTATTAAAGCAGCATTAGCGAAGTTAGGAATATTTTTTCAGAAAGTGTGTAACAATCATGAAACGATTGTATACTTTAGAAAGATCACCCATCATTTACCATTGAAAACAGAGTGCAGATACCAAAAAATGGTCAATATTTTATGTGCTTATGTGGAAATGAAACAAGACATGCCATCTGAAAACTTTCTTATCATCTTCATAGATGACTACAAGATTTGCTGGTTGAGTAAAGTTACAAGATCTAGCACCCAAGACAAATCGTACCAAGACAAAGATCTAAACTGACTGACTGACAAACCTCCCACAACAATTAATAAAAGAATACTTTTGTATTTCCATATTTTGATATCATATAGAAGATTTTATGTATCAAGATACTATCATTCATGTTTAAAATAATGACATCATACTATTGGTGCCATTCCAGGATGAAAATGTGAAGGACATGTATGCAGCAGTTACATACAAATAAATATGTCCTTACATCATAATTAGTTATTTTATACTAAAGTGATATTTTGAGGGATTTTTCTATTTAAATTCCAAATTTCTCTAAAGCTAAGATAGTCATCTTTTAGAGTGAGTATTGTTAGATAGATTTGGCAATAAATTTAAGTTTATTATTTCGCCTTGTATGATATCACCATATTTTTGCTTTGAATTCCCTCCAGGTAGAATGAATGAGGATAGGACCTCACAAAACCACATTTTTTTCATTATCACAGTAATTACAAAATTAATGGTTCCTTTAATTGTCCGAATGCCTGCTTGGCTAAAATAATGTTTTGATACAATAATGGCTTTATCTTCAAGAAAAATATATGGAATGTAAGTTAGTTCGGGCGAATCATGACAAATTGGTCTACATTAGGCATTTTACTGGATTGCTGGGTAAAACATGATAGATCGGTCTACACTCTGCTGGCTTACCTGATAGATTAGTCTACACTGTGCTGGCTTACCTGATAGATCAGTCTACACTGTGCTGGCTTACCTGATAGATCAGTCTACACTATGCTGGCTTACCTGATAGATCAGTCTACACTGTGCTGGCTTTCATGATAGATTGGTCTACACTGTGTTGCCTTATATGATAAATCAGTCTACACTGTGCTGGCTTTCATGATAGATCAGTCTACACTGTGCTGGCTTTCATGATAGATCAGTCTACACTGTGCTGGTTTACAAGATAGATTGGTCTACACTGTGTTGCCTTATATGATAAATCAGTCTACACTGTGCTGGCTTTCATGATAGATCAGTCTACACTGTGCTGGCTTTCATGATAGATCAGTCTACACTGTGCTGGCTTACAAGATAGATTGGTCTACACTGTGTTGCCTTATATGATAGATCAGTCTACACTGTGCTGGCTTACATGAGAGATCAGTCTACACTGTGCTGGCTTACCTGATAGATCAGTCTACACTGTGCTGTCTTACATGATAGATCAGTCTACACTGTGCTGGCTTTCATGATAGATCAGTCTACACTGTGCTGGCTTACATGATAGATTGGTCTACACTGTGTTGCCTTATATGATAGATCAGTCTACACTGTGCTGGCTTACCTGATAGATCAGTCTACACTGTGCTGGCTTTCATGATAGATTGGTCTACAATGTGTTTTCTTATATGATAAATCAGTCTACACTGTGCTGGCTTTCATGGTAGATCAGTCTACACTGTGCTGGCTTACCTGATAGATCAGTCTACAATGTGTTGCCTTATATGATAAATCAGTCTACACTGTGCTGGCTTACCTGATAGATCAGTCTACACTGTGCTGGCTTTCATGATAGATCAGTTTACACTGTGCTGGCTTACCTGATAGATCAGTCTACACTGTGCTGGCTTTCATGATAGATCAGTTTACACTGTGCTGGCTTACATGATAGATCGGTCTACACTGTGCTGACTTACATGATAGATCAATCTATATTAGGCATGGCATTGCACTTGATTGCTGGCTTACATGATAGATCTGTCTACACTGCTGGCTTACATGAATTTTTGATAGAGCAGTCTACACTGTGCTGGCTTACATGATAGATCAGTCTGTAGGCATTGTACTTTTTAAAGGGATTATTTAATTACACCACAGATGTACAATCTATGTCACCATTTATCTCAGTATTGTAAAAATGTTCTTAATTCTAGATGTGTATTATGATTTTTTATACCATATCAAAATATGTGATGTATAAATATAGAACTGGGGCATATTAATTTTAATTCATTTTTACAAGTTGATGTTACATTAACTTAGTTATGCCACCATTCAGCCCCAACAGAGACAAAGTTAAAGCGCATTATTTTTTCTGTAGGCTGCATGCACATTACAATAACGGGTTATGTGCAATGTCAATATTATCAAAAACTAAAACTATATGTTGTTTTAGTACTTATGCATTGTAATGTATTTATATATTCTTTGTTTTGATTATCAAATATTTTCACAGCGATTAATAAAAACACTTTTTAACATTTCTACAAAATATACTGTTGTTTACTTAGATGCAAGCAATGTAGCTGCAGGGGCATATTCTGTTGAATTAAATCAAAAGGTTTATCATTTAATGTGAGCTGATGATGAATCTGGCATGAACTAAGGGCTGTAAAACAGATTTTTATTTGTTTAAAAGATTAAGTCCAAAAATTGAAATGGTTCACTGACGACCAGAGTTGTACCAGAATAGTTCAGTGTGGTAGAATGAAATGTGAACATGCCTCTCAGTTCTGAGGAATGCAATTCCTGAATATTTCTTGGAATCAAAAGCAGATGCTGTTAATTTTGTTTACTGCATATGGTGTTGACCATTCAGTATCAATGTTTTGTAATGCCATGATCAATATATATGTAAAACCCAGACACTACTAATTTTACCTATTTGGATATATACACGGGTAGGTGGTATATATTGTGCATCAAATATACATACACATACATACACAGAAACATATATATGCACATACAAATATATACATAAATACACATAAAGTTATACACACATATATACACATACATATACATACACATATTCACACACATAGGCCTACACCTAATATGTATGCAGATACACACATAGGTCTACACACATATGCAAGTACACACATACAGATATTTGTATTTATGTTTGTACATATGTGTGTACATGTATATGTATGTTATTCTATGTGTTAATATATATTTATATGTGTGTATGTATCTATGTATGTATCTGTATATATTTTTGTGTATTTATATGTTTGTGTTTTTGTGAGTGTAGCCTATATTTAGATGTATGTGTGTATGTTTATGTGTGCATATGTTTATACATATGTATGTTTATGTGTGTACCGGTATGTATGTGTGTATTTGTATGTTTATAGGTATATGTGAGTATTTTTATGTGAAAATGTTTTTGTTTATGTGCATGTATATATGTACATAGGCGTCGGAAGCAAATTGAAAGTGGGGGGGGGGGGCTAAACCAACTTCAAACAAACACAAGCCCCAATTTTCAACACCTATGTCTATCTTTGCAAAAAAGTGGGGGGGGGGGGGGGGGGCTAAGCCCCCTAGCCCCCACCCCTTCTGACGCCTATGTATGTATAAATATTTGTATATGTTTAGATTCTTTTTGTGTACAAATATGTGTTATGTAAGTGAATATGTATGTGTTAATGTATATGTGTATATTAATGTGTTTGTGTATATGTATGTGCTCTTGTGTTTGTATGTGTGTATGTTTATATGTATGTGTTTATCAGGTATGTACACTGGCAGATTTAAATGGGGGCCTGGGGGTGCATCCCCCCCTCCCCCCAAATTACCCTTTTTTTCAAATAGAAAAAAGTAAAAACGTTTTAGTGTCTGGAATCCAGAAACTGGCCTTTATGAGATTTTAAAATCAAAATTTTTCTAGACTGAATCCAGACAAAGGCTTCCCAGATTTTTTAAAATAAATATTGCTCTTGAAACACTTGTGTTCATTGAAACTCAAGAATTTTTTTGTGAATAACTAGTCAGTCAATTTATTGCAATAAAAAATAAAGAAGACAAAATTGAGACAAAAAAAAACAACAAAATAACCAGGATCCAGAGGTCCGTGTTTGTCCATTTTTACCGGATTTGTATCTGTGTCCTGGACATTCTATTGATTTATACTTTGGTATCTGAAATTTTTTTATATTTTATCTCTATCACCTTTTAGCTCAAAAACGGCTGGGCTTATTTTGTTCAGATTTTCAGCAACTTTGAAGCATCAGAGGATCTAGCATCATATTTCTCATTTTCTCAAAATTCCCTCTATTTTCAGAGTTATCTCCCCTTTTCACTTTTTCCATGCCCCATTTTGTGGCACAATTTTCTCAGCAACTACTGAAGCTAGAGTAAATCTGTTTGGATTTTCTGGAAGGGTTTCAAATTAGATCCGAGTGTCCCCTGAAAAAAGCTCACTAGGGGCTGAAAAAAGGGTTCATATTTTGTCAGCTAAAAATCAGATAAAAGTCAAAATATCTCGGAAACCAAGAATCTTAATTATAGACATACGTATGAGAAAGTTGTTCAGCTTCATGAGCTTCTCGAGAAATGCACAGTGAGTTAATTATCACCATCTGCAACTTGTTCTTCTCCCAAATAATGCATTACATTGACAGACTGATTATTCACAAAAACCCTTGAGTTTCTACAATCACAAATGTTACAACTGATTTCAGTCTAGAAATTATTTTTATTTCAAAATCTATAAGAGGCCATTTTTAGTCCACCATCAATAGATGATGGGCTATTCAAATCGCCCAGCATCTGTCATCTGCTGTCCGTCGTCTGTCCATAAACAAATCTTGTTATCGCTCTTTCTCTGAGAGAACTGAAGGGATCTTTATGAAATTTGACATGTAGGCTCTCCTTGAGGTCTAGTTGTGCAGTGTAAATTTTCATGCAGGTCGTATCACAAAATGACTGCCAGTTGTTCATCTTGGATTTTGACAATTTAAGTTTGTTATCGCTGTTTCTCAGAAAGTACTAAAGGGATCTTTATGAAATTTGACATATACGTTCTCCTTGAAGTCTTGTTGTGCACTCTACATTTTCAGGTTGGTTGGATCACAAAATGGCTGCCAGGTGGCCATTTTGGATTTTGACAATTAAAGACTGTTATCACCATTTCTCAGAAAATATTGAAGGGATCTTTATAAAATTTGACATAAAGGTTCTCCTTGATGTGTATTTGTGCATTGTACATTTTCAGGTGGGTAGATCACAAAATGGCTGCCAGATGGCCATCTTTGATTTTGACAATTAAAGTTTATTATGTATTTCTTGAAAACCACTTACCGTACATATCTACCACCGAGCCATTGGTGTATGATCATTGGGTGGGAAGGTCCTGTCCCACATCCTGAACTTTATATTGATCGTTTTTGGGAAATGCATTCAGTGGTGTATGGGGGTGGGGGGGTTCCTGCCCGACCCACCGGAAATTATATTTTTGCTTATAACTTAAAAACCGTTTGCAGCCCCACCCTTTAACCATATATATTATTGATTGTTATTGGGAAACACATTCAGTGGTGTATGGGGGATTCTGCCCCACTCTCTGAAATATGTATTTTTACTTATAACTTTAAAAACGTTCACAGATCAACCCTTAAACCTTTTATATTTTGGTTTGTTATCAGAAGACATATTTAGTTGTGCATATGCCAATCCTGTCCCACCCACGGAATTATATTTTTGCTTAAAACTAAAAAACTGTTCACAGCCCCACCCTTAAACCATATATATTATTGATCGTTATTGGGAAACACATTCAGTGGTGTATGGGGGTTCTGCTCCACCCACTGAAATATATATTTTTACTTATAACTTAAAAACTGTTCACAGCCCAGTCTTATACCATATATATTTTGGATTGTTATGGGGATACACATTTAGTGGTGCATATGCAGGTCCTGTCCCACCCCACCCCTGGAATTATATTTTTGCTTATAACTAAAAAACCATTCACAGCCCAACCCTTAAACCATATATATTATTGATTGTTATGGGGAAACACATTCAGTAGTGTGTGTATGTGGGGGTACTACCACACCCCTGCAATATACACTTACTACACTTTGCTACATTCGATATCAAAGCAGAGACCAGCGAGACATATTATTGTGTAATTCTTGTTTTACTCCATGCAGGTCACGACCAGCATACACCGTCACGTGTTCATGTATATGTACATCATCTCCCTTCAAATATAATCCTATCGGGCATGTCATCACCGGCGACGTTTCTATTGTTGAAAACAAGCCCCTAAAAAACTTATTTTAAGAGGTCCAAAATACCGCGAAGCCCGTTCTTTTAATTGGCGACAGAATTTTAGTTTAATTATGAATTCTGTCGAAGATTATACCAGACGATGGGCCAAGCATGAAGACGTGGGACCAGACACTTTGTCTGGATGGCTAAAAGCTATACGATGATTAATAAAATCTCGTATTCGGAAACTTAAAGGAACTATGACAACACATTATCCCTCTGTATTTAGTGATCCAGAAGTGGTAACCGAGCTGGATAGATTACATGACCAATATGTACTGGTCCCAGCAGACAAAGTCTCAAATAATAGTTTTTATTTGTAAGGCACATTACTATAACTGTTTATTAGAAGAACTAGGATTTAATACGAATTCTAGTAATCCTACATACACACGTGGTCCACTTTCAAAGGAGGAGATCCTTCAAATTCACGTGTCCGTATTATGTTCTTTTGATGTACCTACAACCGATACTGATATTGAGCTACCATATTTTACTGGATACTTAAACTTCACAAAACCCCATATAAGCAGAAGTACATAGCAGGTTCCAGCAAATGTTCTACCAAACCTTTATCTTTACTCCTTACAAAGATACTAACAGCAGTTAAGGAGAAACTTCAGCAGTACTGTGCAGTTCCTTATTCCAGAAGCGCTGTGAATCAGATGTGGATAATTAAAAATTCTGAATAACTTTTAGAAAATTTGAAGGCACACAACTGTTTTCACTAAAATTGGTATCCGGAAATTTGAATACCTAGTGATTGGTTATCATGATACTTATTTTGTCAAACACCACTCTGATTCTACATATAAATACATTGAAGTTGATATAAAAAAGATGCTGGAATTTCTAACAGACAATATATTTATAATGTTCGGAGACGCAGTCTTTCAACAAACTGTCGGCATTCCTATGGGAACCAATTGTATTAAATTATTGGCGGACCTGTTCCTTTATCCATATGAAGCAGACTTCATCAAGAAACTGCTGAATCAAAAGAAAAAAAAAGTTAGCGGTGTCATTTAATTTAACATTAAGATATATCAACAACGTTTTGTCAATTAACAATGACAATTTGCATACATATGTCAATGCGATATATCCAGATGAACTAGAAATTAAAGATACAGCAGAACCAAGCACAGCACACACGCTTCATACTTAGACATTGTACTTACCATAGACACGGACGGGAAATTAACAACTAAGTTATACGACAAACGCGACGATTTCGGCTTTCCCATCGTAAATGTTCCACATCTTAGTAGAAATATCCCACAATCACCTTCATATGGAGTTTATATTCACAAATGATCAGATATGCCATGAACATTTCATTTGCAAAGGTAAACTGCTTACTGACAAATTATTGACACAGGGATATCGAAAACCGCGTTTGATGTCAACGTTCCGCAAATTTTACGGTCGGTAAAATAGTCTTGTTTGCGACTACTCTGTTTCACTAAGTGAAATGTTGAGTTACCTGTTCAATGGCAGTGGTTGAGACGTCTGTACCAATTATGACAAGGACTTGTTCCTCATGTATTTCATTTTAATTTGAATGTGGACTCATGGCGGGTGTGACCGGTCGACAGGGGATGCTTACTCCTTCGTGGCACCTGATCCCACCTCTTGATTTTAAGAGGTTCGTGTTTGTTAATTTTTTAACAGATTTGTACCTATATCAGGGACATCCTAGTGATTTATACCTTGATATCGGATGAATATATGAATAAATACATCAGATCACTAAAAGAACTTTTTCCGATCTTTAATGTTACCCTGATTGCTGACGTTGACAAAATCAAAACAATATAACTGTGAAAAGTATGCGTACCTCATGTTTTACAATCGTGCTGCCATGTCTGTTGGAGCTGGGCAGTTCATGATCATATGTGTCAAGAATGATAAAGCAGGGAATGCGATGGGACGAGTTAAAAATGGGTCGAGATCACCCGATATACCCGGCACGTGGACAATTTCAGTTCGTTTGTTTGTTTATTGTTGTTTAACGTCCCACTCAAGAATCTTTCAAGAATCTTTTACTCATATGGAGACGTCACCAAATGCCGGCGAAGGGCGTCAAATTTTGGCCTATGCTCGACACTAACGGCCATTGAGCAGTGAGGGTTCTTTAACGTGTCGACACCAACTGTGACACGGGACCTCTGTTTTTACTTTCTCGTCCGCAAGACAGGAAACCAACCTGCCGCCGGCTGGACTCGAACTCACGACCTCACGATCAAGAGTCGAGCGCGCTACCGACTGAGCCAAGCCGGTTCGACAATTTCAGAAACGAATGTTTTGAAACGACGAAAAAGACAAACTTTGCCTGTTTTAAGTATGAAATGATGATGTACGAACATAAAGGCAAAGGGTAATAAGAATAGAATGTATATTAACTGCAAATGGTCACTCGGTAATCTTCGTAAAAAATTACCGCAAGTTAATTTGCAATGCTCGAAGTATGGCGGACAAAAAATAACCGATATTACGGGTTACGTTTGACAAGATTGTTGCAATTTTACACATACATTTGTTATTCTAACCACCAGATAGACTATCACATAAAATGGGCATGTAAAATTGTTCACCTACTACAGCTCATATCGCTTTAAAAAAGCAATTTCAGGGGACGGGCGCTAGTCTATGGGGCGCCATTTTACTTTTTAATACCAGTTAGTGATATCACTCTTTCGAATAGGTGATATCACTCATTTGAATAGGTGATATCACTTATACGAATGAGTGATATCACCTATTCGAAAGAGTGATATCACTAACTGGTATAAAAAGTATCACTTATGAATCAATGCCAATAAATGTTCCCTACACAAGAATAAAATATATTCCTGGGTCTAACAAAAATATAATAATTTTTTTGTTTCCTTACATGTGGTCCAAAGAATTATATAGGGTGCTTTAAGTTCAACCGCTTTTAAAACAATTTTGTGCAGAAATCGGACCCTAGTTCAAAATGGCAGGAGTCGGTGGTATGGTTTCGGCGACTCTGTCTGCTTTGAATGCTGAACTCCGTCCAAATCCTACAACAGACACGGGAGATAATTCCGATTCTATCAAGTAGTATATGTCACCCACTTTACGGCAACCCCCCCGGTACATGGTCCATTTAAACCGTTGCTAGATCTCCTGGTATCGCTGTTATATATATAGATGATTATATATAACGTATCCACGGTCTGGTAGTCACCAGGTAAATTCCATACCCGGTGATATAGATAGATAACTTATCCTGCTTTTCGGCACGCGCATTCAATTTTCCCGCAGTGTACATAATAATGGCAGCGTTAGATGGGGTGCAGGTGTCCAACGACATAGTGTAAAAATTTTGAAAATGCTATAAACAATTCAACGGCTATTTAAAATGTCTATTACGAATCAATATATCGAACCGTTATTGGATTTACCAACCCCACCTATCCGTGTTTTACAAAAGTCTTTAAAACCGTTACTGGATTTACCAATTCCACCCGATTTTAAAAAAACTTTTTTAAAACCCAAACGTGTATACACGGGGCAAACCTATCGTTTTGACAAAATTTCCTCGGAATACAGGTTAAAGTTTGGTACCACCTTTGACGAATATAAAGTAGTTCTATTGAGGGAAAGGGTTATCGATTTAGACCGTTTATTTCTACACCTCGTGAGGTCGGTGATAAACGATAGAGGTTTACAAAACGGTGATAAATTTCGCATCATCATCAATCACCCGAAATTCCCGAAAATGTTCAGTACGAAATATATAACCGTCTCGGACGATTTAGCCGAAGCTTTATTCAAAGCACTGGAAGAATATATAGAATATTACGAGGTACCCATAGAAGAAGTAGAAATATTCGTCCAGTCTACGACAATGCCAAGAGGCACGGGGAGACTCAAAGAACCGGTGACAAAGACAACTTCGTCGATGAAAAGAAGTATTATATCGATTAAAAACGTCGATACTAAGTGTTTGGCACGAGCCATCGTGACGGCGGTTGCCAATAAAAATAAAGATAAATGGAAAAAATCCTAACTTCGCGACGGTTTCAATAAGAGTCGTAAGTTACAGAGGGACGAAGCGTTAAAACTTCACGAAGAAGCGGGTGTTCCCGTCCGGGATCACGGTTCTACTTTAGAAGACGTGAAAGCGTTTGCCGATCACTTGGGCGTGCAGATTAACATAGTGGACGGTGATCAATTTAACGACATTATTTACACGAGCGAAGGAAGTGATGACGACGCGATATATCTGTACAAGAATAAAAATCACTTCGACGTGATTACGAGCATGACGGGGTTTTTGGGTAAAAGACATTACTGTCATACTTGTAAAAAATCGTACGCTAAACGAGATCGCCACAGATGTTCTAAAAAGTGTTTATCGTGCTTCGGTTCTAATTGTCCGGGTGGAGAAAGGAAAGTGTGCGACGATTGTAACAGAACGTTTTTCGGCGAAGAATGTTTTAAGGAACATAAACGTGACAGAGGAATGAGAGACGGTGAAACGGATATGGTTTGTTTAATCGTTCAGAAATGCTTAGAGTGTGAACGAATAGTCAAAGATTTGAAAAACCATATATGCGGTCATTCCGAATGCACGAATTGTAAAAAATATGGCGACATGACGACACACAAGTGTTTTATGCTCAAGAAAGAATGTAAGGGTGGAAAGTGCAAATCGTCAAAATGTACTAATGATAAAAAATGTTACAGTTGTAAAACGCGAAAGACGAATTATTATTTTTACGACATAGAAGCGACTCAAGACACCGGTGTTCACATACCGAATTTAATCGTTTGTCAAGATTTTAACGGTCGACAACACGAATTTTCTACCGTAGACGATTTTTGCGAGTTTGTTTTGGATAAAAAGGGCACGTTCATAGCTCATATTGCGAAAGCATACGACGCGCAATTTTTGTTAAAATATTTCGTCGAACATAACGTTAAACCTTATTGCATTTACAACGGTGCGAAGATTATGTACATGGAAGTCGGAACCATTAGATTTATCGATTCCATAAATTTTGTCCAATCTGCTTTGGCGGCGTTTCCGAGAACGTTTGGATTAAAAGAATTAAAGAAGGGTTATTTTCCGCATTATTTCAACAAACCGTGTCACCAAAATTACGTGGGACCGTTACATGTTAAAATTCAGGGAAGACTTTATCGAGTTGGAAAATATAGATCCGCTACAGTACGTGACGATAGTGCATGACCGTTTATAAAAGCAATTACATGACCAAAAACACGATAGCCGTCTATAAAGATAACATCGATCACGAAACGTACAGCGCGAAATCCATTTCTTGGTTGGATCACGTGGCCGAGAGAGACAACGTCGTCATTCGACACGCTTTGAACGACGGCGAAGTCGATCTACCCGATATCGGTAAAGTCGACGGTTATTGCGAAGACACGAGAACGGTTTACGAATTTCAAGGTTGTTTCTGGCACGGGTGTGAAACGTGTTACGCGCGAGACACCATCAATAACAAGAACCAAATAGACATGGAAACGCTTAGAAAACGAACCGACGTGAAAAACGAGAAAATAAAACGTGTCGGTTACAATTTAATAGAGGTTTGGGAATGCGGTACAAAAGATATAAAAAATAAAGAGATTGTAACTCCGTTAAATCCCCGAGATGCCTTTTTCGGCGGTAGAACAAACGTCACCAAGTTAATTTACGATTTCGACGGAAAAGAAAAGGGACGATACGTAGATTTTGTTAGTTTATATCCGACGGTTCAGTTTTATAAGACATACCCGGTCGGACATCCCACTAAAATATATAAACCCGAACGCGTCGATCGAAATTGGTTGGGGTTCATAAAGTGTAAAGTCGTTCCGCCTAGAAAATTATATCATCCTGTTTTACCCGTAAAAATGAAAATGTGGAACTGCCGAAAAAACTCTTGTTCCCGCTGTGTAAAACGTGTGCCGAATTACAGATGAAGACGTGCGAACACGTCGACGAACAGAGGTCTTTTGTGGGAAAGTGGTGTACTCCCGAGTTATTTAAGGCGTTGGATAAAGGGTATAAGATAGATAAAATTTACGAAGTTTGGGATGACACGGATCTTTTCAAAGAATACGTTAAGAACTTTATGAAAATCAAGATGGAAAGTTCCGAATTAAAGGTGGGTCCCGGCACACCTTACGAATCGGAAGAACAGTATAAAAAATTGGCCAAAGAACGATTAGGTATCGACTTGGGTAAAATAGATCATAATCCGGGCATACGTGCGATATATAAATTATGTCTCAATTCTCTTTGGGGTAAATTTGGCCAAAGAGTTAACATGAAACAAACTAAATACGTTAACGAACCGACAGAATATTATGCTCTATTATTGGACGACAAAATAGATAATCTTAACAGTCTGTTTATAAACGACGACATGGTCCAGATGTCTTACGATTTAAAGGGACAATTCGTCGACAAAGGTAAGGATGTTAATATCTTCATAGCGTGTTATACGACGGCCTCATGCAAGAACCATGTTATACGACGTGTTAGATAAACTCGACGATAGAGTTTTAGGATTTGACACCGATAGCGTGTGGTACATAGATCGCGACGACGGTGTCGCGATAGATACGGGTGATAATTTGGGTGATTTGACAGACGAATTCAACGGCGATTTTATAAAATCTTGGTGCGCCACAGGACCTAAATCTTATTCGTACGAAACAAACGCGGGTAAAAAGGTGTGTAAAGTCAAAGGATTTAGTTTGAATTATGAAAATTCTCTTTACATCAATCGAGACACGATGACCGACATCGTCAAAGAAACGCGTAAAAGGATTACGACCGTCAGAGAAAACGCCATCACGAGAGATTCTAAAACCAAACGAATAGTGAATCGATATCAAGAGAAAGAGTTCGTGTTATGTTACGATAAACGAGTGATGACGGACGGGTACGACACACTTCCCTACGGATATTGGTCGACGACCAACAATTCCTCTCTGACGAAAGTTCTTTGCGGCGCCGGTTCCTTGAGATAATACATGTCGATACCCTGCATTCTAAAATGTCTATCTATTTCATGTTTATCGACACTCCAGATGGGGTCGGTGGCTCTTTTTTTACCACCTTCCAATTCACCCGGTTGATACAGATATCTTACTTTCGAAAAAGGGCTGATGGGCGGTTGAACTTTATCGACGGGTTCTACCTTTTCGGGCGGGTTGGTTTCTTCGTTAATCGTTTTTACGACTTCCGGTAACCGTTTTACCCATTCTCTGTTTCTGTCCTTAGATTTCATCTCTTGATCGTATTGATAGCTAAACAGCTGTTCTCCCAACGTTCTATTAAATCGTTCGACGATGGCTTGGTCGCGATGAACGTCGACTCGTCCCCTTCTTATTCTCACGTCGTGTTTAGACATGAGTTTGGAGACGTTGCCCATGAATTCGCGACCTGGATCGACTTGTAATAATTTTGGAAACGTTAAACGTCTTTTGTAAATTTTTTCGAAAGCGTCGGCCACTTCTTTACTGTCTTTGCTCGTCAACGGTTCCGCTTCTTTGTACCGAGTGCCCACGTCGACCAGCGTTAACGCGTATTTATACGTTTTTCTACCCACTTTATCGTGTGGTAAAAACAATAGATCGGCTTGGTGAGTGTCGTTTTCTTTCGCATTTTCGAATTTGGGTCGCACGATTTTCTTGGGTGCGGGTAGATAGATTTGCCACACGTCTTGTTTTTTCAAGAAATCGAACGCTTCCTTTTCGCCGACGTTAGCCTTTTTGGCCAATTTCTCGATGGCAGCCTTTCCTTTCCAATAGTGTTTGTAATAGATCTCTTCCATTTTACTTTATGCGACATATTTTTTTACGCCATAGAACACTAACCCCGTTCCGATCAACACGAAGAGGATTTCTTTATCTTTTTGCTCTTCGGAGGGCTGATAAAAATCGCTCAATTTCGGTTCGGGAGACATCTCCTCTTCACCCATCATCTGCGAGTAGAGAGACATGGCGGCGTCCACTTCTTTATAGATGTATAACGCGTGTGCTTCTTTTTTCAATCTCTCGTTTAAAAAATCTAATCGTTTCGTGCGTTTGTGATTCCATTCGTCTCTGGCCTTGGTCAGTTTTTCCATCGCTTCGTCGTGATTCGAAAATAAAAATTGCGATCCGGAAAACGCCAGGGCGTTGACCATGTGCACCCACCATCATCGCTATCGTTGCCATTTTTTATATAGAGGTTTTATTTTATTTCATGATATCGGCGGGAATGATTCCCTTTTTGACCAACATGTCCTTGGTGTAATTGGCGAGAGCAAATTCGAGAAGGATCATCCCGAAATCCTTCGGATCTAAATCCATCTTAGGCACCGGCATCTTTAAAAATTTCTTGGAGAGTTGCGCGTATCCGATGGCAATTCCCGTATTGACGGCTGCGTGATACGCGGTGTTGACCAAATCTTTTTCACTCATTCTTTTTTAATACGTGAGAAAATTATTTATAACATTTCAAGGGTGTTGGGTTTTGGAATTACTTTGAGTTTTATGTAGACCACCCGCTAACCATTTCCAGCTATCGTTGCTAATAGCATTGCCATCGTTGCTATTACCATTGCTATTACCAATGCCATATTGACGGCGGTGTTGACCAAATTTGTTTCACACATTCTTTTTTAATAAGAGAGAAAATTATTTAAAACATTTCATGGGCGTTGGGTTTTGGAGGTTGAATTACTTTGGGTTCTGGTGGAATTACTTGGGGTTGAATTACTTTGGGTTCTGGTGGAATTACTTTGGGTTCTGTTTTTATGTAGACCAGAAATCCAACAACCGCGAGTCCGCCCGCTAGCCATTTCCAGTTATCGTTACTAATAGCATTGCCATCGTTGCTATTAACATAGCTATTAGCATTGCTATCGTTGCTATTAGCATTGCTATTCCATCTACGTTTGGCACCCTTCTTCCCCGCTTCCTGACGTTTTGGATTCTTCTTCTTTATTTCCATCTTCTCTATTAATTCCTCCGGATTCATCGTGTTTTTCTATAACGTCAGATTTTTTAAATCTGATAATGTGACGGCTAGTCGTGGTGGCTATACTGAGAGGTGCTAAATACGCACCGTATTTGTAATATAAACTACAACACACTTCGCCGATGGCTGCGTCCAAGAAGGGGTCTTCGTTCAAATCCTCGATCAGTTTGGGTTTCGTCTTTGATGTCGAAAAAATATTTAAGTCCTTGCGAATACAGACAGATGACGGAATTTGCTATCGATTTGGCCATGCGCATGTTGAGTCGAGCGTGTAACAGACGACTCAGGGTTTCGACCTCCTTGTCGTTCATCTTTTCCAATTCGGAAGGCGTGACGTCTTTTCCTAGAAAATGACGCGCACGTCCGGAACCGACGATGGTCGATAATCTGTCCTTGGGAGATATATCTTTGACGGGTATATCGTTCGCTAATACCTCGTCTGCATTCATGTTTTTAATAGAGATACATTTTTTTATATTTTGTAAAAAATATTTTTTACAAAATAATTCTGTATCGGAATCTAAGTCAGTCAAACATTTTTATTCTGTATCGGAATCTAAGTCCAAGTCTTCTTGACACTCGGCCAAATCCGGTAGACGCTCACGGTCAAACATTTTGATGACGATTACCTGGTCTAAAATGTTTTGTACGGATACACCGGTATTGCTGACATAAACGCTTTCTATATGTAAAGATCCAATTGTCAAACATGGTTTTTTCGCGTAATTGAGTGGATCGGTTTCAACGAGTCGGTTTTTATCTTTCGGGTCGTCTTCTGTTCTCTTTCTATAAAAAATAGGTTTTATTTTTTTATCTTTATCGATTTTCACTTTCGGGTATATAACAAGATTTCCGCTTTTATTTTTTTGACAATAGTTATATCATTGGTATCAACGGGGGATTTTCTACCTCCTTTTTTCAATTCCGGTGCGAGTTCATCATCTATTTTCGTTCTTAAAAAGACCGTAATTTTTTCCATCATATCGGCAAACTCTTTTTCACATTTAAAATTCATAGAATAATCGCGTAACTTTTCAGTAGAAGTGTCCTTATTTTCCCACAATCCGGACGATTCCGTTTTGGGAGTGCGTATAACTAACGGTTTCACACCGTCCGAATACTTATACTCGATGTAAACTTTTTGATAACGTACTGGTTTCGTAGCCACATAATGGTTTCCAATTCTTAAATTGTTTACGTCAAAGTTCTCAATTGTCACAAAGACCATGTTTTCCTTTTTATAACGAAAAATTTTATTTAAGTCAATTTTATTTTTTTCAAAAGGATCGTAAAATTTTTCTTAACCATTTTTCCGTTCTGTGATAACGTTCTAAGCGTAAAATATATGTAACCAGGTGTTCATATAAATTGAAATTAAAATAATATAAAATAACAAAATGAAAATACATGTAAATAAAATAATATAAAATAATAAAACATTTATTTATCATTAAAATAATAAATATAATAATAAATAAATCTGTATGATATTATTATACATGTATGTCTGTATGTTATATGTCTGTGTACTTTGTTTGTATGTTACCTGTCATTTGTTTGTAAGCACGTGTCTTTATTTACTTTCTGGGTGACTGACGATGACATGGACGTGTATCACGGATTTCTTACCTGTACATACATTCATTTTTCCCGCACTAAATTCCTGCCATACTGACCATTACTGGTCATTCTCAGCTTTTCCTCTGTACAACACAGACGGGAATACGTATATTCACGTATATACATTGTATCTACATCGGTATCTCTTTATTTTATAGAACTGGTTAAGAACATATTTCTTTATTATATTCAGATTCTAAATTCAGTGAATTTAGAATTAAATAATTTCGCATTTGCTTCGGTGTGCTTTCCGTATTTGTATTGTAATTTTTATTTTGTCGCTTAGTTGCTTTTTATTTTATTGTTGCTTTGTTGCTTATGTGTTGCTTTGTGTGCTTTGTAGGCTTTTTCGTTTCGATTGATTTTGACGAAACGGTGGAAAGTAAAGGAAATAATAAAATCATCAATTACCCACTACAGTGTTATTTCTGTTTCCCGGGTTATATATATAATATCGTGGATAATATTAGCAAAAACCATAAAACGATAAACGACAACAACACGAACAATACTATCTCGGTAAAACGTTTCATTTCTTAACGTAAAAAAAATTGTTAAATGGTTTAAAATATATATATATAAATAAAAATGTATATTTTACTGGACAACGTGTTTAACGAACGCGGAGTAAAACAGATTTTAAAGAATGATGACATACAGTGTCAACAGTTGAACAACCAAGTATTAATGTATTGGCCCGAAGACGAACTAACGTGTCAAATGCCGCGCATGCGTAGAAAATACCCGTGTAAACATTCGGGCATCGCGAACTCGTTGTTTTGTAGCATTCATCACAACTACGTGAAAGAGCGCGGTATCGATACGTTGAAATATTGTACCTCTTGTCGAAAATGGATGACCAATAGTACTAAATACGAAACGTGTTATGCGTGCGGTGGAAAAGAACGCGCAGACGAATGGCATAAAACGCATAAAAGGTCAGAGAGAAGACGCGGACGTCTAAAAAAAAACCGACGATTTTTAAAATATAGTTTGTCTTAAAAATCTATAGTTATCGCGAAGTGGATTTGTTTACGAGGTCTTGGAGTTGCTTGCGTAAATCCTCCGTCTCTTTGTCCGACTCCTTTTTTAGGACCTTGTGGTAGAATAGAGTTTGTCTTTCATCTCGCGATACTTGGTCAACTCGTGGGATACGGTGGCAAATTCTTCGTCCGAGATCTTCCCGTCCTCGAGCGCTCGACTCACCAGATCCGATATCGAATTAAGTTTACTCTCCGCGAGTTTGGTGATCTTGAGGTGTTTTTCCGATTTTTTCAGCAGTAATCGTCTTATCCCTTTCATGGCCAACCCCATCGAACCTACGGTCAAGACTATAATTTGGAGAGGTAATCCTGCAATGGGAACGAGAGATCCAAGTCCGCCGACGACGATGCCTCCCGAGATGAGAGCCGCGTCGACGCCGTCTGCGGTGTTCACCGTTCGTTTATACTTTTTATGGATGCTCTTCCGCGTTTCTATCTCTCGACGAAACGTCTGTTCGATCTCGCCGATTCGTTTTAAACGATATTGTTGCGGATCGCTTTCTATTGTTTCTAATGGTGGATATATGTTTTTACTCATCTCTTTTTTTATACGCGAACATTTTTTATATGGCTAATACGACGACGCCGTTGACGGTTCCCGATTTCGAACCTGTATTCACTCCAAAATTTAAAACGTCTCCCGATGTCACCCGTAACGGAGGATTCAACGTTACGATGTCGCCGTTTTTCGTTTGATGGGTCGTTTGTTCGACGTCGTTCAAGATTAACGTCACGTCTAATTCTCCCAAGAGTCCGAGACGAAAGACGTGACCGTCGAATAACATCTTCATGCCCAGCGACGGTCTGATTCTTCCGTTTTTATTCACGTCGAATTGGAACGTGTTCATGATGCGGCGGTTTTTTGGTCAACATGTTGACCTCTTCTTTAATGTCTTCCAAGAGTTCTTCTCTTTCTAAGTCAACGTAATAGAATCCCGATCTAGACATCCCTTTTTATTATTTAGAACTAATTTTCTTAAACTCTAAGAGCACGTGATTGTCGACGGGGTTTCCGTTCTCGTCTTTTAGGTTTATCGTTAATTCCGAGATGCGATCGCGTTTCAACTTTAAGAAAATGGGGCGTTCGATGTTTTCGACATACAACTCGGAAAATTTCACGTTAGGGCATGGCAGGAATTTGACGATGTCGTTCGACCTCCCGTCTTTGAACGTGTCTCCCTCGGCAAGTTCTTCGAGATGAACGTTAAGTAGTTCCACCGGTTGCAGGTTTATGCTATTTGTCGGGTAGATGGTCCCGACGAAAGGAACGTTTTCACCGATTCCGAGAATCTTGGTGAGTTCCGGCGGAAGCTGCAACAAATTAGACTGTTTACCATCGAGTCTTACTATCATCGTGTTTTTGTCCAATACTACTTTCTCGAGATATTTAATGAGAATTCGTTGTATGTCTTTGAACGTGTACGATCCGGCGTGCACGGTATGGATTCTCGGTCTGTCTCTACCTTTGGCGTGTTGTATCTCGACATCTTTTTTTATGTTGTACAGACCGTTCCAAAAATGGACGGATTTTACACCCACGCGCCACTCGTCGTTCGCGTTCTCGATGTATCGAGATAGTTTCACGGGTTTGCCGATTTCCGTCACGAGATGAAACATGTCTTTTTATATAACTATTTTAAATCTTAACTAAAAGATGAATGTTTACGAATACAGGGAGGATTTGGATTTGTCGTCTTTCGACGTCTACGTCAATACGACTAAAAAGTTTCGCGCGTCGTTCGAGAATATTTTCGTCAAGTATAACAACCCGAACGTCTTCGAAGACGGAACTTCGAAATATTACGCCATGTTGCGCCGGTGGTATCAGCATTCCGTGACGGGAGGGTTCTGGCAGAACCAGTTAAATTTTGCTGTGTGGTGCGCCACGACCGGATGTGGCATGACGTTGGGAATGGGAAACGACAAACTGTCGACATCGTTCTTTCAGTTTCACGTTTACTATCAAATCAGAAGGATCTTGAAGGAAATATCAGTCCCCTTGCCCAGCGATTCCGACTTCGATCACTACACGAACACCGTAGACGTTTCGGCGTACGAACGAATCTGTCGCGAATTCGGAGTGTCGGTCCACACGAATTGGAAAATCAAGGGGACCATCTTCGGAACGTATAACACGAAGTGGTCCACGTTCATCGCGAACCGCTCGGAGGGATTCACGCTTCCGGGTCTGGCCAGATTGGACGCGTCCATTCGCGTCTTCGCCTGGGCGGTCTTGGGCGCCCAAGGACAAACGAGGGCCTCGATCGTGGACGCCGGTGCCACCTCACTCGACGCACAGAAACAATTTTTAGTCAACGTCGAGGATGCGATCAACAGACCTCTCGATCTACCCGCCGACATTTCTCGCTACGAAAATTGTCTAAGATATGCAAATTCCAAACTCGACTTCGTCATCCATCCGGGGCTTTACATGCTACCCAGCAACATGGAGATGAAAATCGGTGCCAACATCGCCAATTATAATAACGAAATCTTTATCGCATCCGAAAAGACAAAACCGGGGACGAACGTCGACCTTAACGCGAAAAGCTTCACCCAACCATCACCACCTAAACAGATCAAACCATCACCACCTCCTAAACTGATCAAACCACCGTCTAAACAACTGCAAAAACAAGACGATCACAAAAGTCAAAAGACTGCCGTTTTCGCTCTATCGTTATTTTCTTTTCTTCTCTCCGTCGAATTTCGTTAACAACCAACCGACGACGACCATGCCCAACACCCACAGATGTTCACCCAACCAAACAGCGGTGTTGCCGAGCGTCGACAAGATCCAGGAAAGGATGGAACCCAATATACCCGGTAACGCCTCGCCGAATTTGGCGGCCAATCTCGCGAGCAGTTTTCCGACCGCGTCTAGCTGTTTCTTGAGCCATTCCTGTAATCCACCCTCTTTGTTGGGAGGAGGTGATGGTGGTGAGGGTATTGTTGTCGTCGTTCCCGGAAGGAGTAATTCGACTAAGAATCCCACCGTCATACCGATGGCGGTCAAGACGCTAAAGATGGTGATGCCCTGTTCTTTGAACAGAGTGGCAATTCTTTCTCTCAAGGAGATATTGTCGTCGAGCAGCCTCTTGATCGACTATTTTATAGTAGTCAATTGCGATTTTAATTTTCCTTTTATGATGTCGAGACTTTCGTTCACACCGTCTAGTTCGTTTTGGGTTTTGGTTATCTCTCTCTCGATGTGTTCTCTGTCACCCGGATTGTTTTCGAGGTCTTCTTTCCACTGCGACAACGTGCGTTCCAATTCTACTTTTTTGGATCCTTGAACGCGTAATGAACCGCGAATGGTTCTTAAACTTTTATCCAAACCCAACAATTCTCTCATGGGTAATAATAATTCCGCATCTCCGTCTTTCGTTGTTTTCTTGCGGAGGTCTTGCAGACTACCCATTAAACTATCTACTCCGTCATTTACTGTTTTTAATTGCGTTTCTCCGTTTCTGTTAACTACCTCTAGTTTTTCTTTTAAAACAGTGGCATTATAGTCTACATTTTCTACCTCTTTTATTGGCGGATATTTTAAACCCAGGACTCTAACAAATGGCACACCTCCTCTACCTGTTTTTACAAATTTCGTATCATCACGTATGTCGTTTAATAAAATCCACCCCCTCTTCTTACTATATGCATATAATTTATCTCCGCCGGATTTAAACTTTACGTTTTCATTTGGTTCCCCACCCGTTGCTTTTTTCCATTCGGCCTTGAGTTCACTGGTTCTTCGCTCTTTTTGTAGCTCTTTTTGTAGCTCTTCTACCTCTCGTATAGACCCCGGGGGAAGCTCGTGGGAAGCATCTGGTAAATTAAAAACATCCTGCGGTTCCGTATTTTATCCGCAGGCGGGGGTTCGACGGTAAGTGGTGTTTCTTGATCACCACCGTTATTATAAGTCGTATCATCGTTCCTAGGAATCTCAGGCATTTCTATGGGCTCGTCCATTTTTAAAACGAGTTAAAATTTTTTATCGCATAAATTAAAAAGATGATGAATTACGGACACATTCTCGATCCCGATAGAAAATTGCGTACTCCCTTCGGTGTGAAGGGCATTCGCCAAACGGTGACCAATTCCCATCACCCCTCGAGTATCGAAGAAAACCAAACGTTGACGGTTCGTTTTCCCAATTTGAGCGACAACGACGTCATCGTTCCCAGAACTACGAGACTATGCTTCGATATGGAAATCGGCGTAGAGGGTGGCGATCTCACTAAGGCGGGTGTTTATAATAATCTGGGGCGTAACATCGTCAAAAAAAATCGAGGTGAAGATTTCGGGAAATACCGTTCAAACCATCGACGATGCCGATATAATTTTTAGTCTATAACGATCTTTGGAAAGTAGAACGACGTAACATGGTCTATCAGGGAGTACAGACTGACAAGCTCAATATAAAAAGGGCAAAACCCTTCAAACATGTAATGCCTCTCGACAGTAGTGAATACTACGAAATTGCCGCGGCGTACGGCAATCGATTTTGTATTCCCTTGGATTTCGAAATCTTGGAAACGAGCGAACCCTTTTATCAAGCGGGATTACAAGATAGATTAGAATACATGTTGACATTTAACGATGCTAAACACGTCGTCTCGCCGGACCCCGGCGATGTCGATAAAAGGCTTAGTTATAAGGCGACCAACATCACTTTGGAATTCGAAAAAATTACCGACGTCAATCTCGCTCGCAGCATCAGACAGAGGTATGCGGGAGACCACGTTTATTACTTCAACCAAATATTGCGATATCGCAAAGATACGATGAGTAAATCGGAATCCGTCCTCAATTATGACATCAACACCCCCACACGTTCTCTCTCGGGTATTCTGTTTCTCTTCAAAGATATTTCTAAAAACGATCCGGAAAAATTTTATAATCCGAGAATCACCAAAGTGGATATAACCATCGAGGGACAACCGAACCAACTCTTCACCCACGGAATGAGACCTCATCACCAATTCGACGAAATTAAAAAGTTTTTCTCGGCCTCCCTGAATCGCGAAACCGTCACAGAATTAGTCGCCAAGGAACTCGACCTGAGTGAAGTGACTCTGGGGAAATATCTCAAAGATCATTACGCCCTCTGGTTAGACTTACGAACGACACCCGAAAATCATCTCCACGGCACGGGTCGTAAGCTTCAAAACATCAGCCAAGGCGTTGCCGTCCGAATCGAGAGAACTCCCGAAATCGATACCGATCCCTTGGACGTTTACATTTTCGTCGTCAAAGACGGACAGATCAACATGTTGAACGGCCGTTTCGCGAGCGTTATATCTTAAAAAAATTTGAAGTCATTAAAAAATGTACATTCAACAACCTCATTCCGCCATGATCGTGGGTGCCACCGGTTGCGGGAAGACGGAGTTTGTCCTCGATCTGTTAGAAGACGAATACAAAGATTTCTTCGAGCACATCGTGATCTTGTGCCCTTCGATCGATTTCAACAAGGCCTATAAATCGAGAGAATGGATAGGCGAAGATATAAAACATCCTAAAGACAAACGTGTCGTCATCATCAATCCCGTGTCGAAAACGGGTGGGGGGGAGAAATTGCAGGACCTGTTGCAACTCTTTTACGACAAATACAAAGGGACGTCCACGTTGTACATCATAGATGACTGTTCGGCGACGAGGCAGATAAAAAAGAAAGCGGACGCCTTGTCTATGTTGGCGTTTTCGGGAAGACACGCCAACCAATCCGTGTGGATATTGACGCAAAGATATAATAGCGCGTCTAAAGATTTTCGCACGCAGGTCAATTGGGTCGCGCTCTTCTATACCAAAGACAAGTTTAGCTACAACGAATGTTTGGACGAGAACGACGTCGTCACGGAAGACAGACGAACCCTAAAAGACATGCTGTCGCAGCACAAACATTCTAAATTAATCTTGTGTACGGAACAACCGACGGGGTATAAGTTTATAGAATAATTTATATTTTTGTAAATATAAATTAGTGCTTTTTTACATAATAATAATAACGATTTCGTTGTTTTCTCTTATCACATGCACCGCATACGACGTACCGAGTGGAATCAGACATCCATGTTCCGCACGAGTCGCAAAATTTAAATCTTAAGCAATTTCAATTCTTTAATGTCATTGAACACCTTGGGCGATGTCGTAGACTGGACGAATATTTTTACTTCTTCTATGGGAGCCTCGTAACATTCTATATAGTCTTTCAGTGCTTTGAATAAAGCTTCGGCTAAATCGCCCGAGACGGTGATATATTTCGTACTGAACATTTTCGGGAAACTCGGGTGATCGATGCTGATGCGAATTCTATCACCGTTCTTTAACAATCTTTCGCTTATCACCAACTTCACGAGATCTAGAAATAAACGATCTATAACGATAACCTTTTCTTTCAACAACACCACCACTTTGTATGTATCATCGGTAATGCCAAATTTTAAACAGTGTCTCGAGGAAATTTTGTCAAAACGATAGGTTTGCCTCGTGTATACACGTTTGGGTAAATCCAATAACGGTTTTAAAGACTTTTGTAAAAAATCCAATAACCGTTCGATAGACATGTTTTTTAAATAGATGTTAAATTCTTTACCGCGTTTTCAAATTTTTTAACACTATGTCGTTGGACACCTGCGCCCCATCTATCGCTGCGGGAAAATTGAATGCGCGTGCCGAAAAGCAGGATAAGTTATCTATCTATATCACCGGGTATGGAATTTACCTGGTGACTACCAGACCGTGGATACGTTATATATAATCATCTATATATAACAGCGATACCAGGAGATCTAGCAACGGTTTAAATGGACCATGTACCGGGGGGGGGGTGGGGGGGTGGGGGGGTGGGGGGGGTTGCCGTAAAGTGGGTGACATATACTACTTATCACGATACCGTAATATCATCCTTTGCGCTTTGTTCTTCCACAGACATAGGCCTAGTGATATTCACTACAGATCTACATGTAAATTTAAAAACATTGCTGTAAAATTCAAATTTGATGATTAAGTGGTATTTTAGAAATTTACCAAAACCCCCGTTTCAATAGAGAGCAAACGGACTACACAAGATTGAAAATTAAAAGTGCCACTGTGGTTTTGTCATTCCATGTCCTATTATTCTTGTGATTTGATTCTGAAACACGATTCAATGGCATATATTTGAAAATTCATTAACTATATAAGCCTACACAAAACATTTTAAAATTTACAAATTCCAGTTTTTATGAGGCGGATTCTAATTTTTCAATTTTACCCATGCTATGTATGGTTTCGGGTTTTGGGGTTTTGAGGATTGTAGTATAATTGAAAGCGTATATTTGAGTTTTACTCGCGACATACTTAAGAAATACTCCATTTACATGATCTAAGGTTAATTGGGCAGATTTCATCTTATTATATATATTAAAGCTCGTGTTTTTAATTTTTGATGTAGAATTCTCAATGGAAAAAACACCAAATCGTCTTATATCATGTATAATGCCGTACATCATGACTATGTAACAGGTTTTTATAACCACAAATTATTAGCATTCGTAGAGAACATTTTAAACGAAACTGGTTTCATTTGTATCTGGTTATCACAAAATAATAAAAACAAAATCGATGTGGGTCAAATTATCAACAATGGTGAGATACTTTTTATCATTCTTGTAGTTCCAGTACTGGGACCCTCCTTTCTTTGGCTTCCGTACTGCCACGTGTTTTCCGTCCAGTGCACCCAAAAGAATGAAGAAACCTTTAATTCTTCAAGTGAGGTAAATAAATATAGAAACATCAAAAATATTATAAGAGTTGTTCTCACCCACCACCCAACTCTTTTATATATATATATATATATATATATATATATATATATATATATATATATATATATATATATAGTTTCTTTTTCAATTAATTTCTTTTTTTTTCCTTTTATTTAACTTTTATTACAATATAAAAAACATGTATGTTTTACATGAGATTACAGATCAAGAGGAACTTTAAAATAAACATTATTACAGGTGCGACAGTTTTTGAAACTGGGTGGTATTAGAACAAATCGGAATCTATTGTGGCGTTTGACAGTCCTCGTGCACAAATGAATTCACTTCCCTGTCTCAATTTCCTTACCTCTGTCACTCTTCAGGATATTCGGAGAGCTACGGTCCCTGGGCTTCTTGGATAAGTCCATCCTTGCCCCAAAGCTCGCGGCACTCAGGCTTAGATTAGCCCCCTGAGACCTGTCAAGATTACCAGCATCAAGGAAGGATGAGAGACTGGCTTCACTTATGAATGACCCCGCTGAACCTCTGCCACTGGTAACAGGCGTCGGAGACAAACCAGGCATTTCCATGACCACGCGAAAGGAAGGGAAAGTCTGCTGAAAATGTTGCAGCATTGTAACCTTGTGACCCGGTAGCGATTTGTTGCTGGGAAGGCAAGGGACTGCTGACCAAACGCCCCTTGGCCTTGTTGTCTATACTGACCACAATTCTGACCCACGACCTGGGTCAGTAACTGGCCTTGCTGTGTCTGAGCATGCGATTCGGCGATGGTGATGGTCTCCAAAGACTGTCATGGATGAATGGATGGACGGAGGTAAGCCACTGACCCCAGGCCACCTCAGTGCTCTTATCAATCTCAGATGTGTTACTCAGAAGTTTGTCAACCTTCTGCTGGAGGGTCTGAGAAGCCTTTTCACGCTTTTGTAATTTATGCACCAACTTGAACTGCGTCTTGGGTCCGCTGCTGGTGTTACTGTGACTACGGCCCAAGCCCTCTTGGCCGGCCGTGGCCCTGTCTGACCCTGCGACCCTGAAGTTCCTGGCTAATATGGTCGACGTACTGGAGGTAGTCCTGGTTGTCTTCACTGGTGTCCATTTCGTCCTCCTCCTCCGTGTCACCAAGGCCTAGTTTGCTTTTCATCTACAAAGATATAACAACATATACACTCAAAATAGGGAATTATCTTTATATCCTATCAAAAATGTATTGTTATTTAGAGATGCTGGCAGTTTTATTTGTGTAGGAAACCGGAGTACAGTACTAAACTTTCGCCACGAGCGGTAAAGATTCGAACTCGCACCTATGAATTTGTTATCAGTCTGCGACTTTACCATTGAGTCATTGCGGCCCCATATCCGAATTTTTGCTAATTGCGTGTACGTCTGGTAAAATATACATTGAAATTATTCTGGCAAAAGCGCATAAATTCTTAAAATAATCTTAAAATGAATGGCAAGAAGTAGATAATAAAGGAATATCACGCGATCAAGGGGACATACATAAAATAAAAAATAAAACAAAATAAATAAAAATAGTAATTTCCACATTGAATATCATGGTGTATGCACTTGTGAGATCTCTTCACACCGGTACCGTAAAGTTATTGTTTAAAACGATACAAAAATATACCCACACTGACCATCTGGTGACCCCTGGATTGGGTTAAATGGTCTTTCAGTGACCCGAAGGTCTCGAAAATCCATTTCTTCTTCGGGCCTAGGACGGACCCTCTCCCTGCCCAAGACTTGCACTTCTTCTCCACCTCTGCTTTGGCCTTTGTATACCCGGTCCTCAATCCTTTGTATCACTGTTCCCTGAGTCTGGCAGCTTCAAAGCACGATATAGAAATGATATAATGATTTAGAAAGTAAGATACGTTTTTTGTAGATGAAGGTTTGGAAAATTGCAAAATTAAAAAATATATATCGGTCACTGTATGACAGATTGAAAAAAAAAATCCAAAAATGTCAATACCAGTCGCTGTCTGGCTAGTGTGCAGAGTTGCTAGTTCAATCAATGGCCTTGTCCTCCCAGAGCTGGTTCTTGTCTGGCATGTGGAACTCGTCCAGACTTCGGTCATAGAGATTCGGATGACACCTCAGCCATTTTGCCATTTATCTCTGAATTTCCTTGAAAAACTTGAGAGGGCATTCTTGCCTCTGTCCTTCCGATTTCTAGCAGCCATAGGGTCTTTGAGCATAGGATTTTCCTCGGCCTCTGGTAGGTCTAAGGACTGGTTAGGAGTGGTCTCCTTGTCTTTCATTGGAGACCTCCTGGTTGGTGGCTTTTTCCTTCCTTTATCTGTCGTATTTTTTCTGTCCTAGGCATAACTTGGACTTGTTGTTTTTACATGAACAGAAGAAAAACTGGGCGCAACCTATCACTGTACACATATTTATACCCGTCGTTGCAAACCTCGTTTGCAGTCGTAATTTGAACGCAAAAGTGTCCCAAATTGTCACTAAAGGGTTCGCTATTGTCCTCTAAAATGTCGTATTTGTTTGCAAATTGTTGTTGGTATATCGTCAGAGGTCTCATAAATGTCATAGTTTGTCGATAAAAGTGTGCCAGTCCGTCGTACTTGGTTCGTTAACAATTCGCATATCATTTGCAAACGATCGTCAAAGAGAACGCATTACGAATACGCCACGACAGTTTACAACTCTTTCAATCACATACGACACATTTGGGAATCGTTGGAGAACAACTTGCGACAGAAATCATTTTTGGCAGTCAAAAGAAATTCGAAAAGCATGGCGATCTTTGTACGCACCCTTGGGGAATTTTAGAAGATTCAAGTACGACGATACAAGATCACAATCTTTTGCGAATAGCGGTTCGTAATTTATTCGCCAAAGGTCGTGCTCATGTGTGACTGGGGCTTAAGCAACTACTCCCGCAAAAAGCACGTCTACACGTCGATTTCGCCCATAAGTGGAGGTCTTCCCCATGTCATAGTTTGTCGCTAAAAGTGTGCCAGTCCGTCGTACTTGGTTCGTTAACAATTCGCATATCATTTGCAAACGATCGTCAAAGAGAACGCATTACGAATACGCCACGACAGTTTACAACTCTTTCAATCACATACGACACATTTGGGAATCGTTGGAGAACAACTTGCGACAGAAATCATTTTTGGCAGTCAAAAGAAATTCGAAAAGCATGGCGATCTTTGTACGCACCTTGGGGAATTTTAGAAGATTCAAGTACGACGATACAAGATCACAATCTTTTGCGAATAGCGGTTCGTAATTTATTCGCCAAAGGTCGTGCTCATGTGTGACTGGGGCTTAAGCAACTACTCCCGCAAAAAGCACGTCTACACGTCGATTTCGCCCATAAGTGGAGGTCTTCCCCATGTCATCATGCTACTTTTTTTCCGAGTGGCAACTGTTTTAAACCTGTATGGAAAATGCGTCCATTTCAATATGTTAAAATAATAATAATAATAATAATAACATCAAATTCACTAATACTCCTCTTTATATGAACTGCCCCCAACTGCAATGAAATTACATGTATAACACTATACATGTTAATATTCATTTTCCAATTGTGTTTAAACTTGTCAACAAATGTATACGAACACTGAAAATAAAAAGGTCGTGCTCATGTGTGACTGGGGCTTAAGCAACTACTCCCGCAAAAAGCACGTCTACACGTCGATTTCGCCCATAAGTGGAGGTCTTCCCCATGTCATCATGCTACTTTTTTTCCGAGTGGCAACTGTTTTAAACCTGTATGGAAAATGCGTCCATTTCAATATGTTAAAATAATAATAATAATAATAACATCAAATTCACTAATACTCCTCTTTATATGAACTGCCCCCAACTGCAATGAAATTACATGTATAACACTATACATGTTAATATTCATTTTCCAATTGTGTTTAAACTTGTCAACAAATGTATACGAACACTGAAAATAATAATGATAATACGGTAAACAAAAATAATCGTCGATGGCCGAGTCGTACCTCTGATTCTTTTCTGCAATATAAACGAACAAACAACCAAAACTATTACGGTAATTTATAGGCTTCCGTAAGATTTTGGTTACATGTTATTCTTTTAGCGACCTGTATCAAGTAATGCCGACGGCGAGTGGCTTACTTTTAACAGTCCTGTAATACCATGCATGTATAGCTCGTGCATTATAAAGATCGGATCGGTCAAACGATCGTGATGCTTTTGTGTGTATTAAAGTCATTATTTTACCAGTGTTTCAAAACAAAGATCCAACCTTTTGAACGTTTATTACAACATAATTATAAAGGTCAGTCTAGTTGTAGCTCCCAGCAATGTCAAACAGAATATTCAAATCAACTGACGTGCGTTTATGAATATGATGCCATAGAGGTCACTATATCTGTAGGTAAATAAAACAAGAAAATATTGAATCCACCCATTTGAAACCTGGTGTTTTCGTTTTAGTGTGTCTAGTGGCACATTGTTCACAAGATGTCCATGTAGCATGTATCTAGTTACAACAACGCTAATTCTAAGAACCCCCACCCTTCCATCGGTGCATATAGGAAATACATAGATAGGTATCAGGAATTTATGAGAGAGAGAGAGAGAGAGAGAGAGAGAGAGAGAGAGAGAGAGAGAGAGAGAGAGAGAAGTTAGAACTGTCTGTTCGATAGTAGCGCGAATGATTATAGCGCCCTCTTACGGTCAAATTTCCTTCAGTTAATGTAGTGATCGAAGAGAGCGAAATATAACGTCTGGATTATTCAGGTTAGTTGATAGTTGTTGTTGATTCGTCAGTAATACCGATTATAACGAAAAATCATTCCTTGATTGTTTTAATTGAACTGTGGACTCACGGTGTAGGTGACCGATCAACAAGGACTGCTTACGCATCCATGGCACCTGATCCCACCTCTGGACTTTCACAGGTCCGTGTGTGTCCAAATTTTCACCTGATTTGTATATTGTCTCTTGAACCTTATTTGGCCGATAAATACCGTTGGAGTCTGTGAATAATATTTACAACATCCTTATTTTCTTGAAATCAGTTTTATTAAAAGTATAGATATACATCGGACTAATGTGTAGACAAAACGAAGTCAATTCAGTTAAACTGGTCAATTTTTATTAGGCGTGGCAGTAAGCCTCCCGTAAAGCCCCTGTCACACATTGACGATTTAGCCTGCGTGTGAAATAATCATAAATCGTTGGCATACGTCGAACTTTCACTGTATCCCTGCATGTCACACATTAACGATTTGTTGAACTTATGCGGACGTATGAAAAATTTATCAAATATTTATAAAACGTTGGCAATACGAGGATACGATGGCCATTTACAAGTATTATGTAGTAAAGTGTGTTAACGATCGCATAACGTACCTAAAACGTATCTACTACTTACTCCAGCGTATGCATACGTCGAAAAGTTTTGTGCATTGTCACCACGCAATTTGTAATAATTACGCAATTTGTTATAAAAAATCGAAGTCCGAGATTCCTTGCAAATTTAGTGAGCAACGTTAGAGATGGCTGTGTCAAGATGCATTATGACCAATTTAATTAAAAAGATGAACTCGAACCCACCATGTTCTATTTTTGGAAAACGTTATTACAAATTGCCTCGATGTGCTTTTGTCAACAAAGACAGAACCGACGCAATTTGTAATAAATCTTTAAAACTTCGTTCCTGCTTATAAAAGTCTACATGCCAAGGGTTTATTACAAATTGCGTTGATTCGATCTTTCGCAAAATACAAATCCGACGCATTATATAATGAATCTCGAAACCTTCGATTTTATCACAATCTACAACCTCTAGATCTAGACATTTTGACTGACATACATTATGACCTTATTAGATGATTAAAAAATAATCAAACACCTATTAAGGGTTTTTTTTAATTGTATTACAAATTGCGTCGATTTGCCTTTTTCAACAATGACAAAACTGACGAAATTTGTAATAAATCTCCAAACCTTCGATTTTATCGTCAACACAACCCACAACTTTCAGTTCTAGATATTTAGACATATATTATGACCTTATTGGATGATTAAAAAACACTCGGACCCTTATCAAGTGATTTTTATAATTTATTACAAATTGCGTCGATTTGCATTTTGCGAAAGACTACATCAATGCAATTTGTAATAAAATTCTAAAAGATATATTCAAGGTATTGAATTAGTTTCATGTTATCTTCTGAAGTTATATAATATTAAGAAAACCCAGATCCGTCCTTGTTACGTACAGAAATGATTTAAAAAACTGTTACAAATTGCGTAAGTCCTGTCTTTGTGGAAAAATACACATCGAGGCAATTTGTAATAACGTTTTTCAAAAATAGAACATAGTCGGTTCGAATTCATCTTTTTCATTAAATTGGTCATAATGTATCTTGACACGGCCATCTCTAACGTCGCTCACTAAGTTTGCAAGGAATCTCGGACTTCAAAATTTTTATAACAAATTGCGTCGTTATTACAAATTGCGTGGTGACAATTAGTGCATGCACAAAATTTTCGACTATCTTGGCGTACTTCAACTTATGCCAGCGTATACCAGCGTGTTGTTAACTTATGCAAAACATACTTAAAACTTACCCGACGTATGCCAGCGTGTTGTTAACTGGGTATCGCAAAGGGGCTTAAATCAAAGTTTTAAATTGGATCTTGCGTAAAGGTGCGTGGAGTTTGTTTGACAAGGGACGAATTGAAAAGTTACAAAATGATGTGACGATAGAATTGTTATGGCGTTAGTCTGACGAGTGCTGAAATGCCGAGCCGACTCCGTTTCTAACCAAATATTTATTCATACGTGATATCGGAATGGGTGATATCACCCATGGGAATAAATCGTCTCATTGAATAAGTGACACCTATACGAATAGGTGATATCACCTATAAAACGTATAAAGTGATATCAAAGTTTTTATAATTGTGATATCACCTATTCGTAAAGTGATATCACTGGAGTTTGTATACGTTTTATAGACAAGGGATATCACCTATTCGAATGGGCGATATTGAAAAATGAGTTATCAAAAATGATGCTCCACATGTACTAATTCTTTGATAAGAATTGTTATGGACGAATATATTTTATTTTTGTGTAGTCATGACATTGAGTGCTGAAAATGTTATCACTTTACAAAACGAATGACGTTAAGTGATATTTATTTCGACGAGTAAAGCCGACTCGTTCATTCTGTGTAAAGAATTCCTCAATGATATTTTCAGATCGGATAGGTGATATCACTAAATTTTCATATCAATAAGTGATAATCAAAGCCCAAATCCATAAAATCCATACAGGCACAGCCAGGGTGGATCCAGTTTCGATTATTAGTTATGGTGCCCCGATATTTTATGGTGCATTATCCCAATGTTTCCTAGTATTACTATGCGAAAGCACAAAAGATCGCTAATTAGAGATTCTAAAATCTCATCCAACGAAAGGACGACAATTGAGAGAAATAAAAGCTCGTCCTTTAGGGGCGTAACAACGAAAGGACGACAATTGAGAGAAATAAAATCTTGTCCGTTTGGAGCGAATCAACGAAAGCGAGCCAATTCAGAAGAACTAATTTTCGTCCTGTTGGGGCGAAACAACGAAAGGACGACATTTTTATGCGAAATGACGAGATTTTGGGGTCGCTAATTAGCGTCCAATATTGTCGCCCTTTCGCAAAACAATTTTGTTGTTTCTTCCCTACGGAGCGGCGAAATAACAAATGGTCGCCAATTAAGTAGTACTAAATCTCGTCCTTTCAGGACGAAACAACGAAAGGTCGTCAATTAAGAAGCACTTAATGTCGTCCTTCCGGGGCGAAAAGTCGAAACAACCGGAAATGGCACAAAATCAGCCACCGTAGTGATATGCAGTTTACGGCGGTCTTAATACACTCATTATTAGACCAAATCTATTGTTGATCACATACATATATATCCAAAACATTGAATAAAAATCGGGACTGTGCTGTATTTTCCGCATATTTATTCTAAATATAAATATATATATGTATATATATATATATATATATATATATATATATATATATATACATGCATATATATATATATATATATATATATATATGTGTGTGTGTGTGTGTGTGTGTGTGTGTGTGTGTGTGTGTGTGTGTATCAGATATGAATGCAATACTGACACGCCCCCATGCATTAATTATTCTGGTAATGCACCCCCATGCATAAAATATTCTCGTAATGCACCCCTTGTTCGGAACCTCTCTATTTATATTGCGATCAATGAAAACAAAAAAGAATTTCGAGTGTCATTCGTTTCCGGTACATTACATCGTCTGCTCAGAAGTATGTTGTTATTGTTGTGTCATATTATGTGTTATAAGATGTAATTTAGACACATGACAAAAAGTTTATAATATGACCATTTTGACATCACACTCCTCCTCAGCCCTCGGTCCCGATATATATATATATATATATATATATATATATATATATATATATATATATATATATATATATATATATATATATATATATATATATATATATCTGTTTCCTTCTCGTTGTTTATCGTCTCGCCTTGACTTTCAATATACTTTTTCCAAATATAAACCAATCAAAATATGTTAATTTTGTCTGTATAATTACTGTATAGAAACCTGAAATATTATTGAAACGTTCTTGACTCTGATTTATTTTCTTGTTGGCTCGGACGCTTCCACGCATAATCTTGTCGCTATTTAGTGAGACCGCTGTTAGAGTGATCGTTCCTGTGTAGGCATACAGTATATGGCCATATATAATCTGAGTAAATTTGCATTTTTCCAATAACTCGTGTAGAATTTGTAGATTCCAATTTTAACAAAATTTCTTCCACAGAAGGGTTGAGGTTTTGGTACTGAGAAGAAATTTCATTCCAATCTATTTATCATTTCAGTTTAAAATTTAGCTTGGGTTCCTGGCCCAATCTTACTTCGTCGATATACTGACAGCGTTAGCATCAGTGAGCCAGGATCCCAGGCTAAATAAAATTCTAGTGAGGTCATTTAGATGTATATTACAAAGATAATGAATGGATCTGTGACGTAATTCATAAACATAAAACCATTGATAATAAAGTTATCTTAATGGATGTATACTAACAAGAGTTAAATGTGTCATTTTCTTCAATTTTGGGTGTCTATCAAATTCAGTGGACAAAATGAAATAAAAGCAGAATTACTAAATCTAAGGTTATATAGTTAAATTTATTCTTTATGAATGCGAATCTCTGCAACCTTATGAGACGGAAGTCGGCACTCACTTATGGCCAGGTACTGTAGTTCGTCAACTTGGTGTCAGTCAGACAGTCAGTGTCTACCGAGTCTCAAAAATACACTTTAAAACATAATTTCGTGTATTTTTTGTAATATAATAAATAGTTGTAGCATATTAAACACAAGTCAGAATAAAGATTTCTGTACAGTAGGTTTCCCGTTGATCTTCAGTTAGGCAAGACCTTTTAAGTCTATCGAGATACTAAAATCTGCGCTGCTAAAATTAAAACAAAATTATAATTTATAAATTATTGGTTAAATTGGTATTTTTTTTATTTTGATTTTCACAACGATATCACATTATTTCTCTTTTAAATGGATATAAAACCCATTCAGGGCAATTTCAGGTCTTTAGTACCCCCCTACTGTACATTGATGCGATACATGCGAAGACTGAGAACAGAATAAGTTTTAAAATGACAGCGCAAGTTGGTGAAAGTTCTGTTACGGAACTTGGCATAAATGTTTTACAGAATTCTACTGGAACCGAGACGAAAAAACACAAAGCATACAATCCGCGTATGAAAATCTTAAGGTTAGATTTAGTCAATTTTAAATCAGCTGAACTGGATGAGTGTGGGACGTTTCGACCCAATTGCTTTTCGCCCTTATACTAAGAGTAAGATATATCACTGAAGTTGGAATTTCGTCTTTATATAATTTAGGCTGTAAAACGTGTTGTTTTCCTACGGGTTATTGTCATTTTTTTTAATGTCCGGAGTTGTTTTTTGTAATCTTTTTGTTCAATTTAGCTATTGTGGGAGCAGGGTATTTCGGCCATACTGCCACTTCGTCCATAGGCCGTTTCGGCCTTACATTTTAAAGACGTTTCGTCCATACTTTGTGTAGACGTTTCGGTCCAGCTTTCTTTTTTCTTATTAGATAGGTTTGGAAGTACATTATATTTCCCCATGCTTAGCTATATAAAAGGGGACATTTTTCACAGCAACATATTGATCTTTTAGTTTTAAACTATCAATTTTTTATTGCTTTTGTCTGAAATTTGGTAAAAAAGGTGGCTGATAATTATAATTTCTGATAAACATAAACTACAAGAATAATGATAGCAATGGGACTGATTCATGTACCACATGATATTAACATGATATTAACCGATAATGTTTGTGCCATACTAGTATCTCCAATAATGATGGAACATTACTCTACGCTGAAATGAGCGGGGATATCATCTTGAATCTTCCAGCGTCATTTCATCACTATTAGAAACAATAGTCCCGACAGGGTTGGAATAATTAGAGTACACTACAAATTTTAGGAAATATATACATTATCAAGAAAACAATTTACCATTTTTTTGTATTTTTATATTATTTCAAATCCGTTTTAGTGATTTTAGAATGATCCAAAATTAGATAATTATTTTTCATACCTGTCAAGTCTACCGATTTCGGCGGTAGTCTACTGATTTTTCTATTCATCTACCGCTTGTCTACCGCCGAGAAAAAATCTACTGATTTCTACCGATTTTTCTAATTTTCAACCAATTTCCCTATATTTCTACTGCTTCTTGTCCATTTTTCGGCGATCGGTAGACATTTTTGTCAGGATTAAATGTTCTAAATCGTAATTTTCACTCTATTAATTGGTGACAAAAAAATAACTTGAAATTTCTGGCGCCTCCATATCATTGAAGTATTAAGACATCTATTCTAGGTTATATAAGTCCCCGTGTTTCGTAATTTTTCCACGGATCACAGTGGGAAGATGCCCCGTGGAAAATCTGAAAAAACACTGTGTTTTTTGTCCCATGGTTGTGTATAAGGGGTCATAAAATACTGCGAGCCAACACTTGTCGGCACCTTCATCTCATCGGGAGAGAAGCAAAAATCGAGGCGTGAAGACACTTGTTGATAATCTAGTAAAACTGTTGTCCACTAATTTATGGGTCTTACTAACAGGCAACGAAAAGTTTGTGGAATTGTGTTTTTATTTTTTAAGAAATTATTGATATTACACATCTTATTTAATGTGAGATTCTAGCACCCGTAAAAATTAACTCAGAAATACTTACGATGGCGCTACTCTCATTTACAAATGAATTAATCGGGGAAATTTTATAACAATATATTATTTTCGACATCTAAATTACTAGGTAAAGCAAAAAATCTAAATGTACGACGTTGCACCGGCCTACAGTATGGTGAATAACTTAACCAAGATCTATTTCAACTTTTGTCATGATTTGAAATTTCTGTCGTCGAGAGAAAAAAAATAAAATAAAAATCATAACAATGTTTTCTGTTTAATATATTTATTATCTATAAGTTATAAAGTAGGACTCGACTTTTCATGCAGACAACCGTCATTCGAGTATTGACTGGGTAAAAACGACCGCCGACATCTATTCCGAGAACCATTGTCGGAAAGAAACCACGAGTTAATAAATTAAATCATATCTAATCATTCAAATATCTGGTACCTGATTTTCCACGCTGTGGTTACGAGTGATGTACCTTCTCCCTTCCGAAATCACGTGATCTACCTGTACCATAAATGCGATTTCACTTGTCGCCGGGGAATATTTACGTTTACGACTTAAGTTTACTGTAAAATATGAAGATTCCCGACATTTTTGAGATAGATATTTTCAAGAAGGAAGAATGTAACCGACTACGAGCAGTCAGGCGGATATTTCTGATTTAAAAACATTGAGTCCGAGAGAAAATTATATCGTCATTTTCAATTTTTTAGCAATGTAGTATTTTTCCATCACCAAAATATCATTGACTGTTAACTGATTTTATTCATCATTAATAAATTATAGAATCCAGATGAAGCAAGTTCGTACCGGTGCGCCCAAAACTGTTGGCTACATATCAGTAAAAAAAAAAACTTGCATCGTAATATATGATTTTACCCGGATTATCAAAATATGTTGTTACATGCTTCTTACTTGAATCAAAACAGAATGTCGAAGGGTCGCTTGGTTGAGATGGCCTGTAGGTGGGTGATTTTTATTGTTTTGGGGAATGTCATTCAAATTGAAGATTTCTAATTGTCTCTAATTCAAGTCCAGCCACTTGTACTGCAACTAGACATGTATAAGTTACATGCATTTCCAAATTAAATTATTATTAATCTATTGTTACTTAATTAATTCCAAATTAAGTTGCTTACTATAACCCCTAAATAGATAAATTCAAATTAACAACAAATACATAACACATGAAATAATTAATTAAGCAAAAAAGACGGCCATACAGTTTTAAAAATTATATATATATTTTTTTTTTTTTTTCCTTCCTACAACCTCCCCTACATTTTACTATAACATGTATTGTATATTTAAAAACAAATTAGAGATATTTAAGCAATATCTTATATTTGTAACAATGTAAACAAAATTCAAAATAAAATATAATAATAGAAATTGCATAAATAATAGCATAAATAAAATTAAGACTGAAGTCTTTCTATTATGATATATCACTTTTTCAGATACTGTGTTTGTGTTAGTTCTTCAAAACACAGATCATTATTAATTTTATTTAACTCAGGATAATCATGTAAAATATTAAACTTTGTAAAGAATTTTGAATAAATTATAAAATTAGATTTAATCAGACGAAGATTTGATTTATAAATTTTAAAAGATACAAAATAAAATTTGTAAAATATAAAACATCACCATCATGTTCTTTTTTTTGAGAAAAATGATTTACATTGAAATAAAAGTGTAATAGTTGCTATTCTCTGAGTGAGTCTGTTCCTCAGGTAAATTACCTGTAGAGTGGGATGACATTTTAATCACACCAGGGGGTATACCTGTACCTTGAAGGTGTGTGAACAACACAGAAAACCACTTAATGTTTTCAGGTGAAATGTGTTTTGTGTAAAATCTACAAAACACCTGAGCTGTACTGTATATCTTCCAAATAGTCATGAAGAACAAGGACTAATAACCCTGTTTATTAATTAATGTTATTAGACCATACAGAGGTGTCATTATCGGACGTGGGCCAAATTACACAATGACCTTACTGTGGACAGGTACCTAATATACAGATCGATTACAATCTAAAGACTAAACATCACTCCTAAAACTATCCATAATATACAATTAAAAGATTAACATCAATGTTATAAATTCATGAAGCTTCTGTATCAATCCTCAATGATTTTACTTTAAAAATTTAGCTGAGAAATATCGAAGCGAGATCGTGGTGTCTTCTATCGTCGGCACTACATACTATACAGTGTTATACAAATCTTAAATTTAGCAAAGCAAAAACTGTTTTATTTCATTTACATAATTTTTATACAAAGATAATAATATCTTCTTGTAACACATTGAATTGAATTTAATAAAATATCAGTAATGACAGTAAACACATTTATATAACCTCATAATCTTTTTTTTTCTTTTTAAAAGCATTTGATTTTTCCAAATCTTATTTTTTTTTAGTGAACATTCACATGTTGTTTTATCTTGAAAAATGTACATGAAGATAAAAACCTTCAGATAAATATTTGGGTATGCAAATATTTTGGTAATAAATGTTCAAATCTCAAAAAATAAATAAATAAATAAATAAATAAATCAAGCCTTTGACTTTAAGAATTATCATACTAAATTTTAGCAATCAAACTGAGATTATATTTTCTTCCAGGTAAGTCTAGTTATTTATATTCCAAATCCAACTGTTATATTGGAATATTCAGAATTTTGTATATTTTAAAATTTATTAAAACAAATTAAGAAATACAAATTTTAAACATTCTAATATAACACAATGACCATAACATCATTTTGAGTCTCCCAAGTTGTGTGTGTACATGTATATATTACATGTATTAAAACTTCAAAATAAAGCCTATATCTATTCCTTATAAATTTCAAAGTCGACTAGAAAATTAAAAGAAATGTGATATATATATCATCAATATTATTGACAATAATTCCCTTTTAGATTCATAAAATGGCAGATATTGAAGTTTGAAATTACAATTTTTTCTTGTTATTTCGGAAGGGCGACACCCCCTCTCGTACCCTCCCCCTTTCACTTATTTTGATGCAACTGGTACACACATATATATATATATCAGAATGACAAAGCATTCGGAAAAAGTTCGACTGTTGTACGCATTTTCTACCCCAGACAAATTTCCAAATGTTGACAGGTATGATTTTTATATAGGGACTTAAAAATTTCAGCCATCCGTTTGTACATGTATGGATGTTTCTGGATCCTAGGACATACATGTAGAGGTGGTTCTACCACAGGATCCTTTATTTATATATTTAGTTATCTATTTATTTATTTCTGAGTGATTGACCTAGATGTATGATTCAATTTTGTGTTTCTCCATTATATTGGAAAATTAATTTTTTACATCTTTTTGACATCTTTCGAGATTTTGTCATTTTTATTCATTTTAGGTCTCCTCCACTCCCAAGGAGTGTTATACCATGTAATAATTTGTAAAATGAGATGCCCATGTTTTAGGATACCAATACAGTTCAGGTGAGCAATGTGGCCCATGGGCCTCATGTTTTTTGGTGTCAATCCATCATCCCATATGGCTGCTAATTGGGGATTTAGTTTAACATAAAATGCAATGAGAAATACATACAAAACCTTTTTTTTTTATTGCCCAGATTGCTCAGTATTGATGTCAGGGTTGGGCCGTGAGATCACCACTTTACAAGGTACAATTTATTATTTTTAAAATCTAAGCATATTTTTTATGTTACAAAGACAATACAGAAACAATCTCTCTCTCACAGACTCGTACCTATTCAGTTGTTGATCTATTTTTAAAGCGGTATAAGCTGTCACAATGCTTATTTTTGTCCCCTGATATGTAGTTGAGAATATGATAAAATATGTGTTCAAATACATTATCAAACACGTGAAATGCTGTAAAAGGTCTTATCACCCTTTGCGTTTATTTTCGTACATCATCATTTCATACCTAATGGTGTCACTAATTAGTAATTTCTTGAGAAATTTTCAAATGTGAAAAATTTTCTTTGTTCATTAAACAGGTCTTGAATTGTGGTTTTGTCTTTATTGTACCATTTGTTGTAAAAAATATCAATGTTAATTTTTATTTCAGAGTTGTTCCATAACGATTTCCTGAAAATATCTATTAATTCATTATTTGAGACTATTTTCTGAAATTCTGCTAAGATTATAAGAATTTCTTTCCAAAAAATGTTTTAGTTACGGTAATCTAGAAATGTTTAAAATATATCTATCACCTAATTTTGTAAAATATTCAAAGTTAATTCTGCTCACATCAAAGAATGAATTATCCCATTTATAATAACTGTTGGCTACAAATATTCTTCTAATCCATGTAAGTTTTAAACTTTTAATAAATGTTTCTATATGTGTCAGACAAACTTGCTTTATTATTATCTTTACCCATTTTAAAAAACTCATGTCCAAAGTGAAAATACTTTAATACTTTATATATACATGTACATGTATAGTTCCAAGATATTGAGTCATGATCTTTCTCAAAGTTGATTATAAGTTACATACCTGGAATATTATCATGTTTACAAGCGTCTATAATATCATATGTTTATCTGATCTTTTCCCCAACATATTTCCCAGTAAAAAATCCTTTTTGATCTTTGTTAATAAGATATTTGAGAACAAGTTTTAATCTATTAGCTACTCAACTAGAATTTTGTAGGAAGTATTTTAAAAGTGATATAGTGACTTTTTCTCAAGAACCAATGGGCCAATTTTAACCAATCTTGGTATATAGCATTCTCATTTGAAGCCAGATAAAGTTTGCGAAAGAAAAGGGGTTAGCACCCATAGGGACCCCAAAATGGGCCACAAAGGACCAAAACTTGGTACATATTTAAAAATCTTCTTCTCATGAACCAATGATCAGATAAGTTTCAAATTTTGTATTAATGATTGTTAAGTCAATATCTACAGAGTTTGAGATCTGTCCATAAATGAGCCAATAGTGGGCGCTTCAGTAATGCAGGGTACAATTGTATTACAAATTGTTTAATAACCCAAATCTGATCGATTTTCTATATACAAAGATATATGAGAAAGTTGTTTGGCATTAACTAACAATCATTTTTACAAAATTTCAAGGTCATGGGGTCAAAGGTCAAGGTCGCAGACACCTAAGTAAATGGAAAATATGGGTTTTTTTTGTGTAAAATTTTCAACATTTTTGACTATTTCTCCAGAACTATCAGGCCAATTTGAATTAAACTTGACAGAAAGTTTAATTAGTAAAGCTACATTACATTTATGGAAAAAAATGGGGTAGGACTAAACATGGCTGTCATGGCTAAAAATAAAATAAATGAGTCAGCAGCTTTTTTTAATTAAATACATGTATCTCCAAAATTATTAAAGCTAGGGAAAAAATCATTACCTTAAAATAGCAGCTTGCAAAAATCTACCAAAAGTTCATTTTGGTGGAAATTGTTGGGTGGACCCTTATGTGAGTTATTTCCCTTTTTTGTGGATTTTTCATGTTTTTGGATGTTTTTTGACATTATCTTGAAAAATGTTCAGCACGCAAAGATCTACAAAAAAGTCAATAGGCCCGTAATTGTCAGGTCGACCCTTACATGTATGTCAGTTATTTCCCATTTTAAGTGGATTTTTCGAGCTAGAGTAAAATTGAAAGAAGCAAAGATGTTCAGCACACAAAGATCTACAAAAAAAGTCAATAGGCTTGAAATTGTCAGGTAGACCCTTATGTGAGTTGTTTTCCCTTTAAAGTGGATTTTTCATGTTTTTGGATGTTTTTTGACATTATTTTGAAAAGTATAATAGCTAGAGTAAAAGAGAAAAAGCAAAAATGTTCAGCACGCAAAGATCTACAATACATCAAAGGAATGAAATTGTTGGGTCGACTCTTATGGGAGTTATTTCCTTTTTTTTGTAAATTTCTTATGTTTTGGACAGTTCTGTCTTATTACATGTATCTTGTATCTAATATAATAAAAATGTTAAGTACTCAAAGATCTACAAAAAAGTCAAAGGTTCAAAATTTTCAGGCTGTCCCCTTATGGGAGTTATTTCCCCTTTAAGTGGATTATTCATGTTTTGGACTGTTTTTGGACATTATCTTGAAATTGATCAGAGATACAGTAAAATGAAAAAAGCAGAAATGCCCACAGGGGCAGTTATTGTCATGGTAGTGCTTATGGGAGCTAATTATGTTGTTCTCAGGTGACCGTCAAGGCCCATCGGACCTCTTGTTAGGTCACCTGAGCCAAAGGCTCAAGGTGACCTACAATGTACATGTAGTATTGTGATTATCTTTCATCGTGCATCGTCTGTCAAATTTAACATATTTACAACTTCTTCCCAAGAACCAATGGGACAATTTTAACCAAACTTGGCAAAAAATATCCTTGTGTGAAGCCACATAAAGTTTGCTAATGAAAAACCTGGGTGAGAAAAATGTACTCGTCCTGGACAAGTGAAAATGTCTCGGGGACAAGTAGTTATGGTTGGGTACTCGTCCCCAGTGACCAGTAATCTTTCTTTTAGATAACATTATACTTTTTAGCTTCTAAAACATGACAATTTTAATTTATAAAAAGACCCATATAAGAGAAATACATGTAGTTAGTCTTAATAGTTTTAAAATTTTATGAAAATTTGTCAAGGGATGGGTGGTTTTCAAAATCACTCATTCCATAGGACATGTGATTTTTAGCTTGCCAGGAGAGCTAATGCCATATCTCCGGCGTCGCCATTGTTGTTGGCGTCCATGGACAAAAACATTAACCTGGCCTATAACTTTTTAACCGCAAGGGAAAGGGCTACAGATTCATTATGACAAGAGCTTTCATTTGGTACCTTGACTTTTGACCTAGTGACATTGAGCTTGGACTTTGACTTACTTTTCAAAAACTGTAACTTTGGCTATAGCTTTTAAATCATGAGGGATAGGGCTTTGATATTTCACATATAGATTTCTTATGACCAGAGCTTTTATTTGGTACAACGTACCTTGACTTTTGTCCTAGTGACCTTGACCTTGACCTTTGATCTACTTTTCAAAAACTTTAATTTTGGCTACATATATATCTTTTAAACCATGAAGGAAAGGGCTTTGATATTTCATACAAAGATTTCTTATGACAAGAGCTTTCATTTGGTACCTTTACCTTTGACGTAGTGACCTTGGACTATGACCTACTTTTTAAAAACATTAACCATGGCTACATGTATATCTTTTAAACCATTAGGTGGGAAAGTTTGCCAGTTTACTTGCGGAAGGGAGGTGGTCTTTACCCGGGTAACCGGGGTTTCTCATTCACCAATAAAAACTGGACGCCATCATATGACTGAAAGATTGTTGAGTATGGCGTAAAACAAAAAATCAATTCAATTAAACCATTAGGGATAGGGCTTTGATATTTCACATATAGATTTCTTATGACAAGAGCTTTCATTTGGTACCTAACTTTTGGTACCTTGACTTTTGACCTAGTGATCTTGACCTTGGACTTTGACCTACTTTTCAAAAACTTTAAGCTTGGCTATAGCATTTAAACCATGAGGGGTAGGACTTTGATATTTCACACATAGATTTCGTATGACAAGAGCTTTCATTTGGTACAATGTACTTTGACTTTTGATCTAGTGACCTTGACTTCGACCTTTGATCTACTTTTCAAAAACTTTAATCTTGGCTACAAGTATATCGTTTAAACTATGAAGGAATGGGCTTTGATATTTCACGTATAGTTTTCTTATGACAAAAGCTTTCATTTGGTACCTTTACTTTTGACGTAGTGACCTTGGACTATGACCTATTTTAAAAAAACTTTAACCTTGGCTACATGTATATCTTTTAAACCATTAGGGATAGGGCTTTGATATTTCCCATATAGATTTCTTATGACAAGAGCTTTCATTTGGTACCTTGACTTTTGACCTAGTGACCTTGACCTTGATCTTTGACCTACTTTTCAAATTTTTTAACTTGAGCTGAAGGAATAAAAATTTTACCAGTCCTTTGACCTTAAAACCTGACAGCTGTGGGTCAAATATCTATTTTGAAAATTTATTGGGGCGAGCTTTGTTGTCTTCTGACAACTCTTGTTTAATTTTTTATGTCACCCTGAAAGCGTTTTGAACCCATAGGGGCTCCAAAAGGGGCCAAATCTGAGTTTTATTTCACTCAGGTGACTGTTATGGTCCATTGGGCCTCTTGTTGTTTGATTCATTGGGCTGAAAGGACTAAATGTAGTTTTTGCATAACTTTTATAACTAATATTTCATTTATGACAAGATTTTGTGAAAATCCAACACATTCTATGGAGAAATGAAATTGACATTTTAAAAACGTCACCTGCTAGGCCGAATTTTGTCTCGTGCTTACTATGAGGTTATTAGTAAACATCAGGACCCAAATAATAAAAATGGTAAGCTATGCCTATCAGATGTTAATCGGAAAGTACCATAAAAATTTCTGGTGGATAAAAAATGAAAATTACTAAAAGAGTAAAGATATACATATATATCAGTAGAATTTCAAAAACTTTGAAATATTTAGCACAAACATTTTTAATTTGAATGTATCTGCTGCATTGATAACCTTCACATTTTTAGTATAATGCTCCCAGAGTATGGCGTAATGATTCATAAACATGAACGTGTTTTGACATACATGTAGGAAAGATGTATGATATTAAAATTTGGTGCCTCAAAGATATGCTTCTGTGAATAGACACTAAACCTCTATTTTTAGTTATACATTTAAATGCAAAAATGTACATGATGTTTTTCAATATTTTGAGAATAAACAAGGAAAGATTAAGATTTTCCAATTTCTTAGGTGTGCAACATGAACAGTATCAGAAAAATCACCTTACACTTCTGTTGAACTATATATATGTATCTGTTGATTACAGACTCCTGAGAGCCTCTGCTATTAACATAAGATTATTTTATATTCACTACACTCTACATGCTCTATTAATTGTGAAAAAATGTTAGGGACTGCAAAATGGCTGCAAAAAGGAGAGTGTTGGTCAGGTAACCGGAAAAGCACACCGCTAAATTTTATTTTTACCTTGGCCATAAAATTAGTTCAGAAGGCAACTATGAGTAGATGGTATTTGTGTTATATAAATGTACATATAGTAAAATTGTTTTGGACTTTGTCAGTAATTTGAATCGGAAATATGGGGAAAATTTACTCATTCAAGTTTGAATCGTCCAAGTTCCACTGTACATGTAGATTCTATATGATTAGTTCACTGAAGTCTTTGTATTTTCAGAGAAGCAGTTTTGTGTATTCTAAAGCAGCATATTATTGAGAAGAAAACAGAGAGAATTAATTGTGTTGATGCTATAGGTGGCTCAGGTTAGTTTGTCATAGATTCAATTTCATGAAGTAATGACCAGGATCTGTTGTGAACAAATTTGTGGAAGAAAAAGGTTAAAGGAAGAAGCATAAGAATAGTAATGATAAGTAGAAACAGAGCAAAAACAATTGGTCTCCTTGAACTTTAGGTAACCTGAATGACTCAGGTCTTCATCCATTGTCGTGCGACGTGTGTCCTCTGTCATCTATAAACTATGCCAATCAAGTTCAAATTTTGCAAAAAACTTAATTGGGGTAAGGGGAACATAAATTCTGAATTTAGTGAACCTGCCCTGGTACCCCCCTGGGCTGTGTTGGCAGGTTCAAAGCTCACAAAAATAGCCCCCCCCCCAAAAAAAAAAAAGTCCAAAAAAGTCTTCTTTATCCCTGCACATCAAGCTAGAAAGAGTATAAAGATTTCTACCAAAATTGTGAAATTTATCATTCAGTTGGCCGGGGTCCAGGGTCTGGGGCAGGGGCAGTATGGCCAAATAGTGATTATATAATGTCTTAGAAAATTATCTTCTGTACTTCTATGCATTGTACAAAATAAATGAATACATTTTTATGAGTTGATGTTCCATCAACTGAGTAATTTTATGGTAAGTTGTTTATTGGGATCAAGTCAAAGCACATTTTACAATATGGGGTTAATTACACATTATATTGACAGGATATTACAGATGTATGTGCATTTCAGGAACATAAACTCAACTTCAAGATTGAAATTTTCAAATCACATTTTTATTTGATAATTTTTGCTTTTTAAATTGACGAAAATAAAGTAACAATTCGTTGAAAAATATAGGTCTAGAAGACTTGTTGAAATATGTGCTATTAAAAGTCAGTTCGGCATCCTTAATGAGTTTCAAGATGTTATAAATTTGCTTTAGAATGTTGCTTCTAAATTATTTTTTAACGTTATACACTTCTAACAGAATTGACGTTAAAAGTGATTGACTGAACTTTTTACAACTCTTGCCACAATTAATATGCAAATGAGTTTTTGGTTGAGTTGCGTATCTTTCTTTCCCTTACTATGTATTGGCAAGATCAGGGGGCTGTTTTACGAAAGATTCTAACTCCTAAATCCTAAGTCTTAGTCCTAATTGTCATGGGACTGACCAATCAGCAATACATTGCCATGGTAGTTAGGACTAAAAGTTTTAGGATTTAGGACTCGGGACCTTTCGTAAAACAGGCCCTTGGCTGTGAAGTTGGACATAAAGGTCGCATCATTCATGTGATCTTAACTGATAAGAAACTTGAGGCAGTCTTTGGAGTTGGGAAAATGTTTTACATGCACACGTATAGACATTAAAGATTAAAGGCTATTGATGGGAAGTATAGTGTAAGGGTACAATACTGTCCTGTTGCATAGAAATTTAATATCGATGAAACGATGTATATAAGCACAAGGTTTTATAATCATATCGCTGATCTATGTAGATTGTTGCATAATTTATAAGCCATCAGTACTCATGTTAGGCCGAATGTCTGCCCTGATTTTAAGTTACTATTTTTGTAAAACCTAATTTTATTGAAATAAAAAATTACTTGAAATCGTTGTAGAAATTTGGCCTATACTCAAATGTGATATAAATGGTAAAGAATGTGAAAAAAGTTGTGATGTTTTCATTGTCATTACTGTTCTTATTCAAAATAAAATTAGGTGATTCACAGGTTTTTGCTAATTTGGAAACTCTGGAGATAACATGCATTTTCTCAGTAAAAAGGCTGATGTCATATTGTGACAGTAAATTCAAACTTTACAACATGACAATGGGATCCTTTATTGAAATTTACCTGCAGTATGTTTCAAACATATGTACACTGGCACAATGTATATTTTTCAGTATACTGAGTGTATTATACCTCATTAAACCTTAACCATTACCATCAACTCATATCAGTACTTTCAGTACTTTGATTAGAAAGTGTGTATACCAAAATTGTGATATTTATCATTCAGGGAGCAGGGGCTTGGGCTAATTTGGATATAGATGTATACATATAGTAACTATATCTGAAAATCTTCTTCTACATCTGTTAATTTCCGTATAAGTTAAACTGAATACATTTTAGAAAGGTCATGGTGCCTTCTACCAAATTTATTTAATTATTTACGCTGGAGGCAAGGGTTCAGGGGCAAATACGGCCATATAGTGATAATGGATTTAATATTTCTATATTTCTAATCTATGTGTTTTAAGGAAATATTTAATACAATTTTAGAAAGAGCATAAAGCTCTTTACTTAAGTTGTAAAAGTTATTATCCAGGGAGCAGGAGTTGCGGGTCGTTGGTAGAGCCAATTTCACTGTTACAGTGCCTATATCATTCAACATGTACAAATTGCTTAATTATGCAAAACATATTGATTTGATGTATATATTTAGATATATGAGAAAGTTATAAGAAATTAACTAAGGATCACTTTGATGAAAATTTCTAGGTCATTTTGTCAAAGATCAAGGTCAAAGACATTTTAAAAAATAAGTTTTTCATCAAATTTTAGATATTTTTGATGTCTTTTCTAGAACCATTGGGTCAATTTTAACCAAATTTGACAGGAAGTATTCCCATGTAAAGCTGCATAAAGCATGTAAATGAAAAGGACAAAAACTTGGCACATCTTTATAAATAATTTGTGGTGAACTATTGATCAAATGACTTTCAAATTTTGTATTCATAATTTTAATGTCAATATCAACCAAGTTTGTAAATAAAAACAAATTTATATGTCTATAAACAAGCTACTAGGGTGTGCTCCCTATGACAAGGTACAGTTTTATTGAATGGCTAATTAACTCAAAATTGGTATACATGTACAAAGGTATATCAGGTAGTTGTTAGGAATTACTGTGTAAGTGTGTTCGACCCATTAAGCACCCATGTCCTTATAAGCGCCCCTTCCCCCTTTTTTTTACATACATTTAAGAATCTTTTCTAGATGGTTGACAATGAGATGTGAACATGAAAACCAGTTAGTAATAGTTTATCTGTTGCCCTCAGCAACTGAATTATGTTGATAGGTGTCCTCAGTAATAACTACATCAACTTAACAACTGTGCCTTATAAAACATCAACTGTTTATGTCCATTTCACTTGACTATCAATTGGTCCCATTAAGTGCCCACTCCTTTTTACTGATTTTGTAGCACCCTGGGCACTTAATGGGTCAAATACGGTATCTATGAATCACAAATGAAAAGGGGCTGGAACCAATAGGGGCCCCAAAAAGGGGTCAAAAGTTTGTAATCTTTAAAAATTCATGAACCAATGATCAGCCTGTTCTTGCTGTAACTGTACTTGGGTGACCGATAAGGCCCTTTGAGCCTCTTGTTTGGAACAATAATGGTAGTAATGATGATACTGTGTGATAACAACAACAACCACAATATTAATAATAATAATAATAATAATAATAATAATAATGATGACACTTAGAAAATAATTATGACAAAGATGATAATAATAATTATATAAGAATATAGTCAAAATCATGTAAAATACATGTACATGTACTAACATAACAGGTGATCTCTCAAGAGAGGTCACAGTAAGAGGATTATTTAACATAGCTATTTTCTATATATGGTCTCAAAACAGGTGGTCTAGATCTGTCATGACTAACTCAAAACAGGTGGTCTAGATCTGTCAGGACTAACTTAATCATTGCACATTTATTCATGCATAACAGTACATGTATGTGTATAGCATTAAGTTATATTATAAGTGATGAAAAGCAAATTCACAGATATTAGTGAGTGTTAATTTAAAATCTCATACAAACTGCACTTTTAAAGTGTGAAAATATACAGTGTGAATTATTATATGTATTATATGTATAGACACGTTAAGCGACATGGGACCTTCGTGAAATGAGGTAGTAAGCCAGAAACGAGCAGTTAAAGTTACGTCACAATCAGCACACAAGTTGTAAAATTGTGGGTGCACATTCTTGAACGACTTTACATTTTGATACAGGTGTTGTGATTGCTGTAGGTTCATTAAAAAGGTTTTTTAAGATGAAAACTTACTTGATCTAATTTAATAACATATGGTCTGAACGTAAGCATAATATAAATATTTTTTTGTATTATTTTAAAATAATCTAAAGGGATAATGATAGACTAGCTGTAATGCTGAGAAAAATTGTTTGAAGTTTAAAAAATGAAACAAAGCACACAAAGGACAGACACATTAAAGAAGATCTATCATAGGTAGTCTTTTGATCCTGTTCTTGTAAACGTTTTGTTTTAGATCTAAAGATTTATGAATAATCATTGAGAAAGAAATCGAAATAAGTATGAATGTTTTCAGCAAACGGTTATACAGTACGGCTCACGTGTTTCGTAATTTTTCCACGGATCACAGTGGGAAGATGCCCCGTGGAAAATCTGAAAAACCACTGTGTTTTTTGTCCCATGGTTGTGTATAAGGGGTCATAAAATATTGTGAGCCAACACTTGTCGGCACCTCTCATCTCATCGGGAGAGAAGCAAAAATCACTGAGGCGTGAATACTGACTTGTCTTATCGATAATCTACCTGTAAAACGATTTATCCAAAAAGGGGGGTCTTACTAACAGGCAAATAAAAGTTTGTGGAATTGTGTTTTTATTTTTAAAGAAATTATTGATATTACGTGTATATGGTTTTTTTTTTTTTTTTTACTTATTTACATGTCAGATTCTAGCACCCGTACTAGGCCTGTATACATACGATTGTTAAAATAAAACAAACTACTCTACATTTACTTTAAATGAATTTATTGGGGAAATTTTAAAACAATATATTATTTTCGTTTATTATTAATAAATTACTCGCTAAATCAAAAAATCTAAATGTGACGACGTTGGACTTCTCGGCCTACAGTCCGATGATGTATAACATAGATCTATTTCAACTTTTGTCATGATGTGAGATTTCTGTCGTCGAAAGAAACAAAAAAATTAAATAAAATCATAACAATGTTTTCTCAGTTGAATATAAGCATCTATAAGTTCGTATAAAGTAAAGGACTCGACTTTTCATGCGCCGAAATTGACAACCGTCAGTAAAACGACCGCCGACATCTTCATTCCGAGAACTAAAGTCGAAATTGTCGTCGAAAGAAACACAGAGTTTATAAATTAAATCATATCTATGTTTTGCTCATTCGAATATCTGGTAATATAAAATACAAAACTCGATTTTCCACGCGCCGAAGTCGTTCTAAGTTACGAGTGATGTACCGCCATATTCTCCCCCTTCCGAGAATCACGTGATCTACCTGTACCATGTATGCTGTAGCCTACACGACTCATGACTCGGGTCGCCGGGAAAATGATTTATGTTTACGGCTCATAATATCAGTTAATTGTATTAAAATATGAAGATTTCCGTCATTTTTTAGATAGAAAGTTTTCAAGAAGGAAGAATGTAACCCGAGAGAAAATTAGGAAATATCGTCATTTTCTGTTGAGTTTTTAGCAACGTATCTGTATTTACCCATCACCAAAATATCATGGTGACTGATGTAACTGATTTTATTCATCATTAATAAATTGTAGAATCCAGATCGAAGTCAAGTTTGTGCCGGTGCGCCCAAAGCTGTTGACTACATATCATTAAAAAAAAATTCGCATGGATCGTAATAAATTAATATATGTAGTTCACCCGGATTATCAATGTCCTTTGTTACATGTACTTCTTACTTGTCTTATCAAAACAGAATGTCAGGATGGGTCGCTTGGTTGAGATGGCCTGGTAGGTTTCACGCATGGGTGATTTTGATTGTTTTGGGGAATGTCATTCAAATTGAAGATTAAAGTTAATACACTGTCTCTAATTCCCAAGTCCAGCCAGCTTTTTGATGCAACTTAGACATGTATAAGTTACATGCATTTCCAAATTAAATTATTATTAACGTATTGTTACAGTAATTAATTCCAACTTAAGTTTGCTTACTATCACCCTTAAATAGATAAATAAAATAGCAAGTTAACAACAAATACATAACACATGAAATAATTAATTAAGCAACAAAGACTGGCCATACAATGTAATTTAAAAAAATATTTATTTTTTAAAATTTGTTTCTTCCTACAACCTCCCCTACATTTTATGTATATTGTTGCTATTTTGCAACATGTATATGTATATTTAAAACAAATTAGAGGATGTTTCAAGCAATATTTATTTTTCTATATATTTGTAACAATAGAGTTTTGGAAACAAAATTCAAAATAAAATATAATTATAGAAATGAACAACAGCAACAAGTAAACAATAGCATAAATCAACTGTATCGAGACTGAAGTCTTTCTATTATGATATATCACTTTTTCAGATACTGTGTTTGTGTTACTTGTTCTTCAGTAGAACTGCACAGATCGTTATTAATTTTATTTAATTTTTAGCTAGTGGATTATTGAGATTTTGGAGGTTAAAGTTCAGGATATGTACATGTAAATATAACTAAATTTTGTAAAGAATTTTGAATAAATTATGATTTATTTATTAAATTTAATTAGACGAAGATTACACGTCTGTGATTTAATATAAATTTTAAAGATTACAAAATAAGATTTGTAAAATAAGCTAAAACATCACCATCAAACATGTCAAACCCCTTTAATACATTTGAGAAAAATACTGATTTACATTGAAATAAAAGTGTAATAGTTAAATCTAGCATCTCTGAGTGAGTAAGTGCTGTTCCTCAGGTAAATTACCTGTAGAGTGGGATGACATCAATAAACAATGAATCACACCAGGGGGTATACCTGTACCTTTAAGGTGTGAACATTTACACAGAAAACCACTTGGATTTCCACAGTGTTTTCAGGTGATATGCCCACTGTGTTTTGTGCAAAATCTACAAAACACCTGAGCTGTACTGTATCTTACTCCTATATATCATTTCTTTTCTTAAATTTTAATTCAGTGAATTATTGAATAATTTTCACTAACACATCTATGAGATGATATAATATATCAGTTAGAATTTAAAGAGCTCATCATTTTGTAGGACTGACAGGTCTACAGTGGAAGAAACATTTTGGCCAACTTGTTGATGTAACAATTGCAGACATTGATAACACAGATGAGATCCAATTGAACTGTATCAGATCTGGATTGTCCTATAAATATTTAGATTTGAAATTGGATCAAGTTCCTGGAGACCAACAGTTACAACAAAGCGTTAACGAAGTCCACATAGCCAAATGTGCACCCAAAGTTCTTCTCCATCTAGAAGCATATGATTTTATGTAAGGAGATATAGTTAATATACATTTTTTTAAAATATATCACCCGATTTCAAGTGTAATCTATTCTATATGAGAGCTACATGTAATACGAAAATTACATATTTGTTCTGATAAATTGTGATACATCACATCTAGACACTATCAGGCTCAGACTCCTGTGATCATGTCAAACATGTACCTTGCTTCAATATCCAGATTACATCAATATGTCTAAAGCAGGAAACCGGACATATACATGTATTGTTAGAGACTTCAATAATGGACCCCTTTCCGCCCAATTACTTTAACCACCAACTATATCCACTGACAACTGGACTGATGCAACTTCATGTACAAACATTTCATTATGGTAGTAGTACGGGCTCGGCCACGGAGATTTATTCAGCCATGTTGGTTATTGTATATGTTTAACTAATTGCAGCTTTGTTTATACAATACACTTAAAAATTTTGATTGGCTGATGCAATATGATATTTTCAAAAAGATAGTAAACAACAAATACAAGTTTAAAGTAGAAAATATATACCATACTTATATTTAAAATATAAAGCAAAATAGTTGGAATGTGGACTACAGTATTCTCTTAATGTCATTTTTGCAATTTATTCATACATTTGTTATAATTTAGCTGATGTATATGTACCATATGCTGTGTGTAAAATAGAGACTTCATTAATTCATCAAACAAATTGATGAGTGATGATTTTTTTAAAATAAAACTTTATTTTTTGGTTTAAGACAATGTCATTTTAGATATAAATTGGGGCTTTCTTTTAAAAGTCAAAGGTCCCTCATGTGGACTGTCAATTCGTCAAACAGATTGACAAGTGACAAAATTTTTTTGGGTTTAAGACAATGGTTCAAATATTGACATACATGTGTGTCATGGATTAAATATTAACATACATGTAATACATGTATTTTAAATATTTAAAGACATGTAATGGTTACACACATATTTAAAGACATGTAATGGTTACACACATATTTAAAGACATGTAATGGTTACACAATTGTATTTTAACAGTGGTATTTTGACATAGATGATCCAATGAGTTTATTATATATTATATATATAATTTGTGTCCCCCGATGATGTTTCTATACAGCCATGTCAAGTAAATAGTTTTGTCATAGACAGCAGATCTATCCTTGTAAGTCCAGATAACTTAATGATAATTCGACAATCTTATCTCTATCCTGACCCCTTGTCATCACAACATCACATGTGTTCTTATCTCTGTCTTGACCCTTTGTCATCACAGCATCATGTTCTTATCTCTATTTTGACCCTTTTACATCACAACATCATGTTCTTATTTCTTTCCTGAGCCCTTGTCATCACAACATCATGTTCTTATCTCTATCTTGACCCCTTGTCATCACAATATCATGTTCTTATCTCTATTTTGACCCTTTTGTCATCATAACACCATGTTCTTATCTCTATTTTGACCCCTGGTCACCACATCATGTTCTTATCTCTGTCTTGACCCCTTATCATCACAACATGATGTTCTTATCTCTATCTTGATCCCTTGTCATCACAACATGATGTTCTTATTTCTATCTTGACCTCTTGTCATCACAACATCATGTTCTTATCTCTATCTTGACCTCTTGTCATCACAACATCATGTTCTTATCTCTATCTTGACCTTTTGTCATCACAACATCATGTTCTTATTTCTATCTTGACCCCTTGTCATCACAACATCATGTTTATATCTCTATCTCGACCCCTGGTCATCACATCACAACATCATGTTAACAAATGCTACCTGTCACCATATATACACATACAATTGGAAGGAGCACTTAATATGAGATATTATTGACATAAATTGGTTGAGAATAAGTTATATTTATTTCAGATACTTGAATCCTGATGGTAACCTTGCCTTGTATCTGGATGCAGTATTTAGTAATCTGCGTAACCATGGTATTTTGTGTCTAGTGACTACAGATATATCTCATCAGTTTGTTCGAACATCCCAAGCAGTAAGGCGATACTTTTCAGCTAATGTCATTAAAACAGATTATATGAGAGAACTGGCTGTCAGGGTTGTTTTGAGTGCCATTGCACGGTATGATTTTCATTGTTGATTTCACAAAATAAAAAAGGAACTATGCATGCTAAATTTACAAATGATATTCATGTGATTTAATATGTTATATTATATTTTTATCTAATTTCAACATTTTTGATAATAATAGATAACATTGATGATTTTTGACAACATATACTGTGTCTGTGTGTAGGCTATCATTTTTGACAACATACACTGTGTTGTGAGTGTGTGTGTGTGTGTGTCAGTGTTCTCCCCAGGCCTTTAAAGCACCATGGTACCATGGTGCTAAAATATATGCCACAGTGCTATAATTCATACCACAGTGCAATATTTTGATTTAGGCACCATTATTCATTCATTGAAAAATCGTATAACAACAGTATTTTATCTGAGTGGTGTAAAATAATGACCAGAACATAAAATGACACTATCAAGGAGCTGAAAATTCATAATAAACATCGTTTATCAGCAGTAGTATGTCCATGTAGGGTTAAATTAAAAGACTGGATGTAAATTGACATGTGGTTGTTTTACAAAGACTCGCAGTGCTGATTGACCTTATTAGTAGCCAAAAGACCTGTGACTCAGGGTGTCCAATTGCAATCATCTTTTGTCTGTCATCGTTTGTCATGCATCGTCCTTCATTAACATTTACGCATTTTCGACTTCTTCTCAAGAACCAGTGGGACAATTTTAACCAAACTGGGCATATAGCATCCCCATGTGAAGCCGCATAAAGTTTGTGAATGAAAAAGGAATTGGACAAATAGGGGCCCTAAAAGGGTCCAAAAAGGACCAAAAGTTGGTACATCTTTAAAAATCTTCTTCTCATGCACTAATGATCAGATGACTTTCAAATTTTGTATGCATTATAGTTGAGTCAATATCTATGGAGTTTGCGAACGAAATTGAAATCTGTTCATAAATGAACCACTAGGAGGCGCTTCAGTGATACAGGGTACAGTTATATTACAAATTGTTTAATAACTCAAAACTGATCGACTTTTTGTATACAAAGATATTTGAGAAAGTTGTTACGAATTATCTGAGGATCATTTTGACAAAATTTCAAGGTCATGGGGTCAAAGGTTAAGGTCACAGGCACCTAAGTAAATGGAAAATATAAGATTTTTTTGTAATTTGTTTTTTTACATTTTTGACTACTTCTCCAGAACCATTGGACCAATTTGAACCAAACTTGGCAGGAAGTATAACCATGTAAAGCCGCATAAAGTTGGTGGATGAAAAGGGGCTGGGGCCAAACATGGCTGTCATGGCTATAATATAAATAAAACGAATGAGTCAGCAGATTTTTTGATTTAATACATGTATCTCCAAAATTATGAATGCTAGAGAAAAAACTGTTACCTTAAAATGAGTGGCTTGTAAAAATCTACAATCATCTCATTTGGGTGGAAATTGTTGGATTGACCCTTATGTGAGTTATTTCCCCTTTTTGTGGATTTTTCGTGTTTTTTGGATGTCTATTGACATTTTCTTGAAAAGTATAATAGATAGAGTAAAAATGAAAGAAGCAAAAATGTTCAGCTTGCAAAGATCTACAAAAACGTTAATAGGGCTGAGATTGTCGGGTTGCCCCATATGGGAGTTATTTCCCCTTTTTTGTGAACTTTTCATATTTTTGGATGATTTTTGACATTATCTTGAAAAGTATAATAGGTAGAGTAAAAGTGTAAGAAACAAAAATGTTCAGCTTGCAAAGATCTACAAGTAAGTTAAAGGGCTTAATTTTATGGTTGCTCCTTATGGGAGTAATTTCCCCTTTTAAGTGGATTTTTCATGTTTTTTGATTTTTTTGACATTATCTTGAAAAGTATAATAGAGTAAAAGTGAAAGAAGCAAAAATGTTAAGCTTGCAAAGACCTACAAAAAAGTCAAAGGGCTGAAATTGTCAGATTGCTCCTTATGTGAGTTATTTCCCCTTTTAAGTGGATTTTTCATGTTTTTGGATGTTTTTTGACATTATCTTGAAAAGAGTAAAAATGAAAAAACCAAAATGTTTCGCATGCGAAGATCTACAAGAAAGTCAATAGGGCTGAAATTGTCAGGTCACTCCTTATGGGAGTTATTTCCCCTTTTTTGTGAATTTTTCATGTTTTTGGACATTTATCTTGAAAAGTATAATAGCTAGAGTAAAAGTAAAAGAAGCAGAAATGTTTAGCATGCAAAGATCTACAAAAAAGTTAACAAGGCCGAAATTGTCAGGTCCTCGCTTATGGTTGTTATCTCCCTTTAATTGGATTTCTGATGTTTTGAAAATGGATTCTGTCAATAAACGGTTTACTAGGTGGCGCTTGAATAACACAGGATACATTTGTATACAAATGGCTTAATAACGATTGATTTTTTGTATACAAAGATATATCAGAAAGTTGTTAGGAATTAACTAAGGATCATTTAGACAAAATGATCAAAGATCTAATTAAACAGAAAATATAATTTTTTTTTTTTTTTTTTGGTCAAATGTTAGACATTTTTTACTTCTTAAGAACCAGTGGACAAATTTTAACCAACCAAACTTGACAGGAAATTGTTCTCAGGTGATCGTTAAGGCCCACTGGGCCTCTTGTTGTTTGTAGGTTAGCAGGTATACAGTGACTGTAGTCTATATTTATTGTTTGTAGGTTGGCATGTATACAGTGACTGTAGTCTATATTTATTGTTTTTAGGTCAGCAGCCAAATGTAACAAAGGTATAGAGTGTCTGTTGTCACTGTGTATTGATGACTTCTTTCTGATAGTAACAAGAGTTGTAAGAGGCCCAAAACATGCTGATAGCTGCCATAACAAAGTCTGTCCATTAATACATTGTCAGATGTGTGATGAACGTGCATTTTACCCCAACTGTATGTCACCAGTTGGTAAGTGTTGTCTTGTTTACAATTATATTATACACTATACATGTGTTGCACTTCATTTACACCAACAACAAAAAATACAGTTGAAGCTGGATATATTGAAATGGAAGGGGAATGTTTTCAAAGTAACCGGATTATAATGATTATAAATTAATTGGCCCTGGGAATCTAAATCGTTTCAAAAAAGTGGGATTTCAATGTAACATGGTTCCATATAAGTGTATTCTTCTTTGACAAAATAATTATATAATAATAATTTTTTTAAAGGAAATAATTTGTTCATATGAAATAGATTGAATGTGCAACACATCAATTTATGAGCTAATACAGTGTCATGTCATAAGTATTCGTGGAAAGCGTCATGATTTTAGCAAAGTTTCAATGTTGCCATATTCTTTTTATATTGTTCACCATTGTTTTGCCACTAATTTTGCTTTTGAAATAACCCCTGAAATGTCAAAGACATGATGCATTCCATGATGTAACTCAGTTGTCTGTTTCTGCAATACAGTGTGTTTTGCATAGGTAAACAAACATGGACCACAAATCAACTGAGTTGTCACCAGACATAAAAAGACTTACTGTAGAATTGAAAAATGAAGGACATAAAATCATTGAAATTGCATGATTGTTGAGGGTACCTGAATCAACATGCAGGTCAATTATAAAAGTTTTTACTTAAAGAGGAAATGTTGAAAATTCTCCCCCAACAGGCCATCCATGAAAAGTGTCACAGCATGGAGAAACCCATCTGTTACATATTGTCAAACAAAATTGTGGTAAAGCTTTATGGGACATTACAAGTGATTTTAGTTTTGGAAATAATCACCATAAAAAAGTCATTACAAAAACTGTTCAGGGAATTTTACATGGTAATGAAATTTTTAGACATGTTGTCTGGAAGCGCATGGTAGTAATGGAAATAAATGGAAGGAAGCGACTGGAATGGTGTTTGCAAAAAAGAAAGTGGACTGTTGCGGAAAAATGGAAACAAAAAATCGTATCATATTTATTGATGAATCGCAAGTTGTCATGGAAAAAACATTCGTGTTTATGTATGGCGAATGAAGCATTTCAGCTGGAATGCAAGGTCTACTGAGTAAACACTTTAGGTTTCTGTAATGATCTTGGGATGTACCTGCTGGTATGGTTCAGGAACTTTATTCTAAATACAAGGAAATATAAATGCTCAGAAATATATTGAAATACTTAATTATGGCCTATTTTAGCCCGTCATTTTGCCGATCAACCATGCATGGATGATAATGCTCCTGTCCACAGAGCTTGTGTAGTCAAACAATTTAAACATAACAATGATCTTAGAAGGATGGTATGGCCAGCCCAGTCCCCAAACTTTAAATATTATTGAAAATATTTGGCTTTGGATCACGGATGCCGACCAGCTGTTTCAAGCAAATCTATCAATATAGCAGAATTTATCTGTTGAGTATGTGCAATACATGTGTACATGTATACGATCCAAAAGACATCTAACCAAGTATTAAATGTAAGTATCATTAAGCAATTTGCTTTTACAGCCGATTTTGTATTCCAAGTGAAGTAACTCAAAGTAAAATGGCAGCCATTTTTCCCTGAATACTTTTGGCATGATGCTGTAACTATCACAACAGGAGAAATAATAATTGAAACAAAAGTACTAAAAAACCTAACAAATTCTGAGACAACAAAGTTTGCAAACTAACAAGTGATATTCAAGACCAAAGCTGATAAATAATATTTGAGGTTACATGAAAAGAATTAAGTAGAGAAATTATAACCATCTTAGTACTGACAAAAACTTATACCTTTGTGTAGATAATGGGTCTTATTTACACAAGAATTTAAGTCTTAAACTTAAGTGTACTCGTATGTCTAAAACTCTAAACTTAAGAAATATTCCCAAACAATCATCCGCTAGCACACTTGAGTGTATTCCTGGATGTGTCACAGCGGGTGCTTTGATAATGATAGACATATATTTCAGAACCCTACACTGAAATCAAAACACACAAATATATTAATTATATTAGTGTAGATTTAGTGTATAACACAATACAGACAAAAACTAAAACATTAGTGTAGACTAGAACCCTCTGACATATTGTGTATAATCCAGTACAAACAAAAACTAAAACCTTAGTGTAGATTAGAACCCTCCAACATTTAGTGTATAACCCAGTACAGACAAAATCTTTAACTTTAGTGTAGACTAGAAACCTCTGATATATTGTGTATAATCCAGTACCGACAAAAACTAAAACCTTAGTGTAGACTAGAACATTCTGACATATTGTGTATAATCCAATACAGACAAAAACTAAAACCTTAGTTTAGACTAGAACCCCTGACATTTAGTGTATAACACAGTACATACAAAAACTAAAACCTTACCGTAGACAAGAACCCTCTGACATTTAGTGTATAACGCAGTACATACAAAAACTAAAACCTTAGTGTAGACTAGAAACCTCTGACATATTGTGTATAACCCAGTACAGACAGAAACTAAAACCTTAGTGTATAGACTAGAACCCTTTGACATTTAGTGTATAACACAGTACATACAAAAACTAAAACCTTACCGTAGACTAGAACCCTCTGACATTTAGTGTATAACACAGTACATACAAAATTTAAAACCTTAGTGTAGACTAGAAACCTCTGACATATTGTGTATAACCCAGTACAGACAGAAACTAAAACCTTAGTGTAGACTAGAACCCTTTGGCATTTAGTGTATAACACAGTACATACAAAAACTAAAACCTTAGTTTAGACTAGAACCCTTTGGCATTTTGTGTATAACACAGTACATACAAAAACTAAAACCTTAGTGCAGACTAGAAACCTCTGAATATTGTGTATAACACAGTACATACAAAAACTAAAACCTTAGTTTAGACTTGAACCCTTTGGCATTAAGTGTATAACCCAGTACAGACAAAAACTAAAACCTTAGTTTAGACTAGAACTCTTTGGCATTTAGTGTATAACCCAGTACATACAAAAACTAAAACCTTAGTGTAGACTAGAAACCTCTGACATATTGTGTACAACCCAGTACAGACAGAAACTAAAACCTTAGTGTAGACTAGAACCCTTTGGCATTTAGTGTATAACCCAGTACAGACAAAAACTAAAACCTTAGTGTAGACTAGAACCCTTTGGCATTTAGTGTGTAACACAGTACATACAAAAACTAAAACCTTAGTTTAGACTAGAACCCTTTGACATTTAGTGTATAACACAGTACATACAAAAACTAAAACCTTAGTGTAGACTAGAAACCTCTGACATATTGTGTATAACCCAGTACAGACAGAAACTAAAACCTTTATGTACACTAGAAACCTTTGACATATTGTGTATAATCCAGTACAGACAAAAACTAAAACCTTAGTGTAGAATAGAACCCTTTGGCATTTAGTGTTTAACACAGTACATACAAAAACTAAAACCTTAGTGTAGACTAGAACACTTTGGCATTTAGTGTATAACACAGTACATACAAAAACTAAAACCTTAGTGTAGACTAGAAACCTTTCGCATTTAGTGTATAACACAGTACATACAAAAACTAAAACCTTAGTTTAGACTAGAACCCTTTGACATATTGTGTATAATCCAGTACAAACAAAAACTAAAACCTTAGTGTAGATTAGAACCCTCCCAACATTTAGTGTATAATCCAGTACAGACAAAATCTTAAACTTTAGTGTAGACTAGAAACCTCTGATATATTGTGTATAATCCAGTACAGACAAAAACTAAAACCTTAGTGTAGATTAGAACCCTCCCAACATTTAGTGTATAATCCAGTACAGACAAAATCTTAAACTTTAGTGTAGACTAGAAACCTCTGATATATTGTGTATAATCCAATACAGACAAAAACTAAAACCTTAGTTTAGACTAGAACCCCTGACATTTAGTGTATAACGCAGTACATACAAAAACTAAAACCTTAGTGTAGACTAGAAACCTCTGACATATTGTGTATAACCCAGTACAGACAGAAACTAAAACCTTAGTGTAGACTAGAACCCTTTGGCATTTAGTGTATAACACAGTACATACAAAAACTAAAACCTTAGTTTAGACTAGAACCCTTTGGCATTTAGTGTATAACACAGTACATACAAAAACTAAAACCTTAGTTTAGACTAGAACCCTTTGACATTTAGTGTATAACACAGTACATACAAAAATTAAAACCTTACCGTAGACAAGAACCCTATGACATTTAGTGTATAACACAGTACATACAAAAACTAAAACCTTAGTGTAGACTAGAAACGTCTGACATATTGTGTATAACCCAGTACAGACAGAAACTAAAACCTTTATGTACACAAGAAACCTTTGACATATTGTGTATAATCCAGTACAGACAAAAACTAAAACCTTAGTGTAGAATAGAACCCTTTGGCATTTAGTGTTTAACACAGTACATACAAAAACTAAAACCTTAGTGTAGACTAGAACACCTTGGATTAGTGTATAACACAGTACATACAAAAACTAAAACCTTAGTGTAGACTAGAAACCTTTCGCATTTAGTGTATAACACAGTACATACAAAAACTAAAACCTTAGTTTAGACTAGAACCCTTTGACATATTGTGTATAATCTAGTACAAACAAAAACTAAAACCTTAGTGTAGATTAGAACCCTCCCAACATTTAGTGTATAATCCAGTACAGACAAAATCTTAAACTTTAGTGTAGACTAGAAACCTCTGATATATTGTGTATAATCCAGTACAGACAAAAACTAAAACCTTAGTGTAGATTAGAAACCCTCCCAACATTTAGTGTATAATCCAGTACAGACAAAATCTTAAACTTTAGTGTAGACTAGAAACCTCTGATATATTGTGTATAATCCAATACAGACAAAAACTAAAACCTTACTTTAGACTAGAACCCCTGACATTTAGTGTATAACGCAGTACATACAAAAACTAAAACCTTAGTGTAGACTAGAAACCTCTGACATATTGTGTATAACCCAGTACAGACAGAAACTAAAACCTTAGTGTAGACTAGAACCCTTTGACATTTAGTGTATAACACAGTACATACAAAAACTAAAACCTTACCGTAGACTAGAACCCTCTGACATTTAGTGTATAACACAGTACATACAAAATTTAAAACCTTAGTGTAGACTAGAAACCTCTGACATATTGTGTATAACCCAGTACAGACAGAAACTAAAACCTTAGTGTAGACTAGAACGCTTTGGCATTTAGTGTATAACACAGTACATACAAAAACTAAAACCTTAGTGTAGACTAGAACCCTTTGGCATTTAGTGTATAACACAGTACATACAAAAACTAAAACCTTAGTTTAGACTAGAACCCTTTGGCATTTAGTGTATAACACAGTACATACAAAAACTAAAACCTTAGTTTAGACTAGAACCCTTTAACATTTAGTGTATAACACAGTACATACAAAAACTAAAACCTTACCGTAGACAAGAACCCTATGACATTTAGTGTATAACACAGTACATACAAAAACTAAAACCTTAGTGTAGACTAGAAACGTCTGACATATTGTGTATAACACAGTACATACAAAAACTAAAACCTTAGTTTAGACTAGAACCCTTTGACATTTAGTGTATAACACAGTACATACAAAAACTAAAACCTTAGTGCAGACTAGAAACCTCTGACATATTGTGTATAACCCAGTACAGACAGAAACTAAAACCTTAGTGTAGACTAGAACCCTTTGGCATTTAGTGTATAACACAGTACATACAAAAACTAAAACCTTAGTGTAGACTAGAACCCTTTGGCATTTAGTGTATAACACAGTACATACAAAAACTAAAACCTTAGTGTAGACTCGAAACCTTTCGCATTTAGTGTATAACACAGTACATACAAAAACTAAAACCTTAGTGTAGACTAGAAACCTCTGACATATTGTGTATAACCCAGTACAGACAGAAACTAAAACCTTAGTGTAGACAAGAACCCTTTGGCATTTAGTGTATAACCCAGTACAGACAAAAACTAAAACCTTAGTGTAGACTAGAACCCTTTGGCATTTAGTGTATAACACAGTACATACAAAAACTAAAACCTTAGTGTAGACTAGAAACCTCTGACATATTGTGTATAACCCAGTACAGACAAAATCTAAAACCTTTATGTACACTAGAAGCCTTTGACATATTGAGTATAATCCAGTACAGACAAAAAGTAAAACTTTAGTGCAGGCTAGAACCCTCTGACATTTAGTGTATAACCCAGTACAGACAAAAACTAAAACCTTAGTGTAGACTAGAAACCTTTCGCATTTAGTGTATAACACAGTACATACAAAAACTAAAACCTTAGTTTAGACTAGAACCCTTTGACATATTGTGTATAATCCAGTACAAACCCTTAGTGTACATATCCCAACATTTGTGTATAATCCAGTACAGACAAAACAGTGTAGACTAGAAACCTCTGATATATTGTGTATAATCCAGTACAGACAAAAACTAAAACCTTAGTGTAGATTAGAACCCTCCCAACATTTAGTGTATAATCCAGTACAGACAAAATCTTAAACTTTAGTGTAGACTAGAAACCTCTGATATATTGTGTATAATCCAATACAGACAAAAACTAAAACCTTAGTTTAGACTAGAACCCCTGACATTTAGTGTATAACGCAGTACATACAAAAACTAAAACCTTAGTGTAGACTAGAAACCTCTGACATATTGTGTATAACCCAGTACAGACAGAAACTAAAACCTTAGTGTAGACTAGAACCCTTTGGCATTTAGTGTATAACACAGTACATACAAAAACTAAAACCTTAGTTTAGACTAGAACCCTTTGGCATTTAGTGTATAACACAGTACATACAAAAACTAAAACCTTAGTTTAGACTAGAACCCTTTGACATTTAGTGTATAACACAGTACATACAAAAACTAAAACCTTACCGTAGACAAGAACTCTATGACATTTAGTGTATAACACAGTACATACAAAAACTAAAACCTTAGTGTAGACTAGAAACGTCTGACATATTGTGTATAACACAGTACATACAAAAACTAAAACCTTAGTTTAGACTAGAACCCTTTGGCATTTAGTGTATAACACAGTACATACAAAAACTAAAACCTTAGTGCAGACTAGAAACCTCTGACATATTGTGTATAACCCAGTACAGACAGAAACTAAAATCTTAGTGTAGACTAGAACCCTTTGGCATTTAGTGTATAACACAGTACATACAAAAACTAAAACCTTAGTGTAGACTAGAACCCTTTGGCATTTAGTGTATAACACAGTACATACAAAAACTAAAACCTTAGTGTAGACTAGAAACCTTTCGCATTTAGTGTATAACACAGTACATACAAAAACTAAAACCTTAGTGTAGACTAGAAACCTCTGACATATTGTGTATAACCCAGTACAGACAGAAACTAAAACCTTAGTGTAGACTAGAACCCTTTGGCATTTAGTGTATAACCCAGTACAGACAAAAACTAAAACCTTATTGTAGACTAGAACCCTTTGGCATTTAGTGTATAACACAGTACATACAAAAACTAAAACCTTAGTGTAGACTAGAAACCTCTGACATATTGTGTATAACCCAGTACAGACAAAATCTAAAACCTTTATGTACACTAAAAAACTTTGACATATTGAGTATAATCCAGTACAGACAAAAAGTAAAACTTTGGTGTAGGCTAGAACCCTCTGACATTTAGTGTATAACCCAGTACAGACAAAAACTAAAACCTTCATGTACACTAAAAAACTTTGACATATTGTGAATAATCCAGTACAGACAAAAACTAAAACCTTAGTTTAGACTAGAACCCTTTGACATTTAGTGTATAACACGGTACATAAAAAAATAAAACCTTACCGTAGACAAGAACCCTCTGACATTTAGTGTATAACACAGTACATACAAAAACTAAAACCTTAGTGTAGACTAGAAACCTCTGACATATTGTGTATAACCCAGTACAGACAGAAACTAAAACCTTAATGTAGACTAGAACCCTTTGGCATTAAGTGTATAACCCAGTACAGACGAAAACTAAAACCTTAGTGTAGACTAGAACCCTTTGGCATTTAGTGTATAACACAGTACATACAAAAACTAAAACCTTAGTGTAGACTAGAAACCTCTGACATATTGTGTATAACCCAGTACGGACAAAAACTAAAACCTTTATGTACTCTAGAAACCTTTGACATATTGTGTATAATCCAGTACAGACAAAAACTAAAACCTTAGCGTAGGCTAGAACCCTCTGACATTTAGTGTATAACCCAGTACAGACAAAAACTAAAACCTTTATGTACACTAGAAACCTTTGACATATTGTGTATAATCCAGTACAGACAAAAACTAAAACCTTAGTGTAGACCAGAACACCAGACATTTAGTGTATAACCCAGTACAGACAGAAACTAAAACCTTAGTTTAGACTAGAACCCTTTGGCATTTAGTGTATAACACAGTACATACAAAAACTAAAACCTTACTATAGACAAGAACCCTCTGACATTTAGTGTATAACACTAAAACCTTAGTGCAGACTAGAAACCTCTGACATATTGTGTATAACCCAGTACAGACAGAAACTAAAACCTTAGTGTAGACTAGAACCCTTTGGCATTAAGTGTATAACACAGTACATACAGAAACTAAAACCTTAGTTTAGACTAGAACCCTTTGGCATTTAGTGTATAACACAGTACATACGAAAACTAAAACCTTAGTTTAGACTAGAACCCTTTGGCATTCAGTGTATAACACAGTACATACAAAAACTAAAACCTTACCTTAGACAAGAACCCTCTGACATTTAGTGTATAACACTAAAACCTTAGTTTAGACTAGAACCCTTTGGCATTTAGTGTATAACACAGTACATACAAAAACTAAAACCTTAGTGTAGACTAGAAACCTCTGACATATTGTATATAACCCAGTACAGACAAAAACTAAAACGTTTATGTACACTAGAAACCTTTGACATATTGTGTATAATCCAGTACAGACAAAAACTAAAACCTTAGCGTAAGCTAGAACCCTCTGACATTTAGTGTATAACCCAGTACAGACAAAAACTAAAATTTTAGTGTAGATTAGAACCCTCTGACATTTAGTGTATAACCCAGTCCAGACAAAAACTAAAACCTAAATGTAGACTAGAACCCCTGACATTTAGTGTATAACCCAGAACAGACAAAAACTAAAATTTTAGTGTAGATTAGAACCCTCTGACATTTAGTGTATAACCCAGTACAGACAAAAACTAAAACCTTTATGTACACTAGAAACATTTGACATATTGTGTATAATCCAGTACATACAAAAACTAAAACCTTAGTGTAGACCAGAACACCTGACATTTAGTGTATAACCCAGTACAGACAAAAACTAAAATCTTAGTGTAGACCAGAACACCTGACATTTAGTGTATAACCCAGTACAGACAAAAACTAAAATCTTAGTGTAGACTAGAACCTTCCGACATTTAGTGTATAATCCAGTACAGACAGAACTCAAACCTTAGTGTAGACTAGACCCTTCTGATATTTAGTGTTTAACACAGTACAGACAAAATCTGAAACCTTAGTGTAGACAAGAAACCCTCCGACATATTGTGTATAATCCAGTCCAGACAAAAACTAAAACCTAAGTGTAGACTAGAACCCCTGACATTTAGTGTATAACCCAGAACAGACAAAAACTAAAATTTTAGTGTAGATTAGAACATTCTGACATATTGTGTATAATCCAATACAGACAAAAACTAAAACCTTAGTTTAGACTAGAACCCCTGACATTTAGTGTATAACACAGTACATACAAAAACTAAAACCTTAGTGTAGACTAGAAACCTCTGACATATTGTGTATAACCCAGTACAGACAGAAACTAAAACCTTAGTGTAGACTAGAACCCTTTGGCATTTAGTGTATAACACAGTACATACAAAAACTAAAACCTTAGTTTAGACTAGAACCCTTTGGCATTTAGTGTATAACACAGTACATACAAAAACTAAAACCTTAGTGTAGACTAGAATCCTCTGACATTTAGTGTATAACCCAGTACAGACAAAAACTAAAACCTTTATGTACACTAGAAACCTTTGACATATTGTGTATAATCCAGTACAGACAAAAACTAAAACCTTAGTGTAGGCTAGAACCCTCTGACATTTAGTGTATAACCCAGTACAGACAAAAACTAAAACCTTCATGTACACTAAAAAACTTTGACATATTGTGTTTAATCCAGTACAGACAAAAACTAAAACCTTAGTGTAGACCAGAACACCTGACATTTAGTGTATAACCCAGTACAGACAAAAACTAAAATCTTAGTGTAGACTAGAACCTTCCAACATTTAGTGTATAATCCAGTACAGACAGAACTCAAGACTAGACCCTTCTGATATTTAGTGTTTAACACAGTACAGACAAAATCTGAAACCTTAGTGTAGACAAGAAACCCTCCGACATATTGTGTATAATCCAGTCGAGACAAAAACTAAAACCTAAATGTAGACTAGAACCCCTGACATTTAGTGTATAACCCAGTACAGACAAAAACTAAAACCTTAGTGTAGACTAGAACCCTCTGATATTTAATGTATAACCCAGTACAGGCAAAATCTAAAACCTTACTGTAGACTAGAACCCTCTGACATTTAGTGCATAACCCAGTACAGACAAAAACTAAAACCTTAGTGTAGACTAGACCCCTCTGATATTTAGTGTATATAACCCAGTACAGACAAAAACTTAAACTTTAGTGTAGACTATAAACCTCTGATATTTAGTGTATAACCCAGTACAGACAAAAACTAAAACCTTAGTGTAGACTAGAACCCTCTGACATTTAGTGTTTAACCCAGTACCAACAAAAACTAAAACCTTAGTGTAGACTAGAACCCTCTGACATTTAGTGTTTAACCCAGTACCAACAAAAACTAAAACCTTTGTGTAGACTGGAACTCTCTGACATTTAGTGTTTAACCCAGTACAGACAAATGTATACCCTTTTATAAACAAGGGTTGTATATCCCATTATAAACAAGGGATATAACCCTGTATAGATAGAAACTAAAACCTCAATGTAGACTAGAACCCCATGACATTTAGAGTATAACCCAGTACAGACAAGCACTAAAACTTTTTGTGCAGACTTAAGCCTGCTGAGACACAGACAAATTCCCAAACCAACAGAGATACAGGGAGTCACTTAACAAAGACCTTGGTTTTTCGACCTCATCAATTTGTGTAGCTCCTCACGTCTGTGTTACTAGTCTTACACATACAACAAGACTGCTGTATTTATAAGATGTAGATAAGATATAAATAATAAAAATAAGTTATGTTGGTAGGTGTTTATTTTTATTAGGCCTATTGTTTATGTAATTGACGCTTATTGTCAGTTATCGGGGGTTGTCTGAAAGTCACTTAACACAAACTTATGTCACGTTGGGCGGACTTGATGGTGGTCACATAAGAGAAGGAGTCACTGAATACAGGGGGTTGCTAGGTCAGTGTCGACTGTAGTAAACATAACAACAGTTTAACTACAAAAAATATAGTTAAGAATACAAGACTTAAACTGGATTATTTTTTGTAGATTATTCTTTGTGCTTCTTGGTAATTAACTTTTGAAATTGTTTACATAAATGTACATGTACATACATGTATAGTCATTCTAGATCTTATAGCCTTATTCAATCTTCATAACTTATGATACAGTGAAAAATGTGATAGGAGAATAAAGACAGGTGATTGGGATGTTACAGAACATTTTATCACAGATAGCGTCACACCATTATGCAGCGTAAGACAATCCAACCATCTCCTTGAATAAATTATTTGATAAGAGATACCAGGTATACACTAATACCAGATCATTGCCTTTTGAATCAGCAGACCATGCACTGCTATCATATACTGACTACACTTCTTTTTCGAGGTGGAGCGAGTATGACAATAAACAAAAACCAAAAAAGCAATGTAAATTTGAAACATATTTATTTTATTTAATATTTTGGCGATACGTGGCCATGGTTGTACTCAGATTAAATATCGGAGCCAGTACCCAGGTTGAGTCCTATGGGCATCCCCAAAATTATAAATATGCAAATAGGAAAATGTTTAAAGTCTGAACTCCGAGATCGGTCGAACAGAGTAAACATAATCAAATAAATATAAATAGCATCTGCTAAGAAAATGAAACACTCAACGGAAAATGATGAGCGAAATTGCCACAAGGCTATGAAATAGCCAACGCCATCAGAGACGTTGAGATAAACGAGAAATAGCCAACGCCATCAGAGACGTTGAGATAAACGAGAAATAGCCAACGCCATCAGAGACGTTGAGATAAACGAGAAATAGCCAACGCCATCAGAGACGTTGAGATAAACGAGAAATAGCCAATGCCATCAGAGACGTTGAGATAAAGAGAAATAGCCAACACCATCAGAGACGTTGAGATAAACGAGAAATAGCCAACGCCATCAGAGACGTTGAGATAAATGATAAATAGCTCCCTAAATGGGGGATAAATTGCAGCAGACAAGTAAATAAACCAAAGTGGTTTCAAATAAATTATTAATCGAGATTCAATCATGGCCAATATTATCCATCCGGTACTGATACAACTACATTAGACGACAAAAATGCATAAATTTCTTGGTGCAAACGGTGCAATAATTTATCATTTCCTAAAGGGGACAAAAGTACCTTATCTTTAGCAAATAGATCTGTATTACCTGTATATAGTTCTGGGCATCAAACATAACCACCATTTAACTCAGTTATTTTCTTTGCACAAAAAATTATTAAGCCTCACTTTGGCTTTATTCAATAGTACCACATATATAGATAGCATCCAGCTAAAACTTTGAGAAAAATTGTGACCATATACTTCTAGTACGTGGTAATAACTTATGCAATTTCTTAAAGTCCTTTCAACTTTAATTTTTAGAAATATTGACCCATATCATTACCAACACATAATATCACAAGTATAACTGGCAGATCTTCAAATGTCAAAAGGTATAAATATAAATAGTCTGTGATATCAAGGTATAGAACATAAGGATGTCCAGTATATAGGTACAAATCTGGTAAAAAATGAACAAACACGGACCTCTTGAAATCAAGGTGGGATCAGGTGCCATGGAGGAGCAAGCATCCCTTGTCGAGTCAGTCAAATCAAAATGAAATATATGAGGAAGGAATCCTTGTCATAATTAGCACAGACTTCCCAACAACCACAATCGAACAGGCAACTCAACATTTCACTTAGTAAAACAGTAGTTACAAACATGACTATTATACCGACTGTAAAAGTTGCGGAATGTTGACATCAAACGCGGTTTTGGATATTCCTGTGTCAATAATTTGTCAGTGAGTAGTTTACCTCTGCATATAAATGTTCATGTTGAAAACACCCTGGCATATCTGATCATTTGTGAAATGTAAACTGCCTATGCGGGTGATTATGGAATATTACTACTAAAATGTGGTAAATTAACGATGGGAAAGCCGAAATTGTCACCTTCATCGTATAGCTTAGTTGTTAATTTGATTCTGTTCAACATGATTTGTAAAAAGTTTAACAGATTGAAGTTGCTGGTCATGACCTATATCATGACCAAACGCCCACACAACCTCTCCAACACTCAGAAATGCAAAATTGCTAATGTGTAAATTGAGCCAAATAAAATCAAGTAAATTTTCCTTGACAAATAAATCAATAAAATCAACTGCATTTGAAATTTTACTTCTATAAGACAATGCTGATATATAGCTCTTTATTGTAGAAGAAGCAAAATTATTTAACAAAAGGTATGATATGAAATCAATAACCTGTTTTAGAGATGATGGGAAACTTAACAATATGACTTTGACCTTCAATAAATCTTAACGTGCACAGAATACATTCTTGATGTGTTTGTAGACAGTGAAGCATAAGATGTTTTTGTTCAATTCTGCCAAGCAGATTCAGAAATGATTGTGGGACTGGCGCGGGCAACAAATTCGTCGTCGAGAAATGCCTTACGAAAAATGATCCCAATGCTGTCGAGATTGCATCAGCAGATAAATTGATTTTGCCCTCGATATGCTTACCTTTAAACTGAAAATCTAAATGCATGCTCAAAAGAGTAATAGAACGCAGATGTTGCAATACCCCTTTTGATTTTGACTTTATTTATTTATTTTTTAAGATCAGAACTGTGTGCAAGATAATTCTCTTTTGACTGAACATGTTCACCCCAAATATGAAAGGTCAAGGAAATGGACACTAATTCAAAAATTGATGTCTTTCAGTATTGGTTTATTAATCTATTCAGAAGCCAAGGTAGAAATACCCAATTGGTTTGAAATATAGCTGAACAGCCAAGATAAGCTGCACCTGCACTATCAGCCAATAAATGTAATCTACTTACATCCCCCCATTCATATTTGTCATAGTAGACATGCCATTGAAAAAAAATTAGAAATGTCATCTAAACTGTTGTATCTTCTTTAATTTGAAGAGAATTACGTAGTCTATGATGAGGTTTTAAAAACCCCTTCACAGAACCATAAGACCTATGAAAAGCTCATGATGGTCATATGGCTCTAGAGCAAAGGCTAGGTAGTCCTGTTACTGACTTACTTCATATAGAGTAGCTTTTTATATTTGGCTTACATCTAGAAGAGATACTTGTAATTTCAGTAAATTTCCTGTGGTATTTTTACTTTCATATTTACTGTGTCCAAACTCTAATCCCAAGAAAATCAAAGACATTGTTGGACTAATAATCTTTGCATTTACCAGAATTCGCTCAAACAGCTACCAAAATGCAAGATAATGAAATACATTGACCGAGGAAGACCTTCGTTTAAATAACCACTTTAAAAATGTTTCAAAATTTTCAAAAGAGAACAAGATATAGAACGGCCGAATGGAAGATAATTATAAATGAAAATTATTAGTTAATTTTGTAACCAAGTAACGCAAAGTCTAATGTAACAATAGGAACACACTTGATGTCAAGCCTGGCGGCAACAGCACCAGGTCCTAACTTCGACAACATTTCTAAAGCAGTATCAAGTGAACTTTACAGAAGTCATAATCACTATAATCATTGACGTTAACACCAGGTGGAAAGGATAAATGATGTATTTATCTCAAGAGCCGTCTTTTTTGTGATGATCCCGATAAGTGAAACTCTTAAATTCTTAATAGGCATATACCACAAAGTGGGCAGCTATGTGACCAAGGCCTACCTCTTTCAAAACTATTTTTATGCCTAATTCTCAAGTTAACATATAGAAGTTAGACTTTTTGCATATAATTGGTCCTCTGGGGCCCTGATAATGTATTTTGAAACCCTTTGAAAATCCAAAAGTGTGGCAGCCTCTTGGTTTGCATAATACTCTAGGTATTTGCCTAAATTACATCAGCCTTAACTGGCGTTTTGCAGTATAAATCACATTGAGGTTCTGATTTGACATTTTAATCGACTCCTGTGGAAAAAGTTATCGCCACTGATTCTTTGAGAGACCCTAAACTTTTCCAATAATTACATAGTTTTTACATTTGATAAATGAATGGGTTAAACGAACAATTTATACACCTGTGCGGATATTATGGACAAAACAGTCTTGACAAAAACCTTTATAGTCATAATCTGTTAACATTTGATGACTGTTACGACACAGATTGCTGAACCTGACCTATGTTTTTGGTACATTTATAAAAACCAAAGTTCATGGTCCATAATTTTTTTTTTTTTTTTTTTTTTTTTTTTTTTTTGGCATGTTTAAATTCTAGGTTATAAAGCATGACATTAAATTTAAACTGGCTAGAGTAATCGTTCTTTCTTGTTACCATACATAAGAGTATCCAGTAGGGAATAAAACGTTTTTCTCGTGTAGATTGACATAACCAAACATTCAGTAGGATCATCTGTATGATACTCAAAAGGTTACCTCATCCTGCCATCTTATGTAAATTGGACAATATCCTTAATTATGCTCATCCCTATAAATTTGCTGAATATTTTCGACTGAATCAATAGAAAAATACCTCACCTTAATCTTTTGGGACAGACCTGACACCATAGATAGATACAGGTAGATTCTGGGGTTGTGTGATGGTTTCAAACACACATTTGTGGTCTGATCGGCTACAAACTTTATCACATGCTGTCTGAAAGTGCCCGGTTGCCCAAGTTCAACATTGCGACAAGCTATGTAATGTACTTATCTGGATGGGTATTGAACAGAGTTGTCCCTCCTTTCGTTGAGACGTATTATTCTTAGGAGTGGCATTGCACTGTGGATCATACAAAGATACATGTGTAAGGTTACTTCAAATGAAAATAAAATTATTATCAAGCTCAATGTAAATATTTGTAGGCATTCACATATAACTTTTATGTGTAGATTTAAATTGCCGCCAGGTAAAATGACATGGGTGAATTAATACAACGAGCTTTATACAAAGTGGAGAGCAAAATAAATAAACAAATCCATTGTCATCCTTCAAATTCTACAACAAATTCAAAATTTTGTCTTTAAACACTAAACTTCAAACATATATTAAACGAAAAATACATATATTTTTGTCAAGTGTAGAGAAATTAATAAACAACTTACCCTTAGAAAATTTCCAGGTGAACTAACTCATGTCGCACAGCGACACCTCTTTATATACCAGCGGAAGTAACCGAAAGACAAGAGAAGTTTCACTTCCCGAATTGTATTCTATTAATGTATATGCATGCCAAAACAATTCGGACAAATAAAATTAGAAATAAATGTGTCGCACTTTGATAAATCGATATTGTTGATATTGATTAAATCTTCTTAATTTGTTTCAGAAGAACCTTACAAACTGTTACCCTGTGATTGTAAACTAAGCACTCCAGGTAAAACAGCTGTTGTACTTGGACCTGTTTGGTAAGTTTTTGATGAATCAAAATACATATGTAATGCTGAAATTTATTTTATATTTTAAAACATAAACTAGTGGGAAAATAAGGATTATTATTAAAATATTTGGATCATTTTTGTATTTTCAGTTAATAAATATTTTGATATAGATGCATATATATATATATATATATATATATATATATATAGAGAGAGAGAGAGAGAGAGAGAGAGAGAGAGAGAGAGAGAGAGAGAGACAGAGAGAGAGGGAGAGAGGGAGGGGGGTCTGATCTTCTAATATTTGTGCAGTTCATCTCTGAACTTGTATTAAATGTATTGTTTATATTGTAGGTCTGACAACATATTTCACATTAATTTTGTCAGTGGTTTAATGAAACACTCAAGAGAACTTAATTTGCATGAAAAAATTCAAATAGTTTTTACCACCATCAAAGAGGAATCATTGTGCACCTCTGAATGTGATGTAGATATGTCACAAAATGCATCAAATGAATTTCAAAATGGAGAACCTGTCAAAAAACGTCAGAAATGTCAAAAGCATGTGAAAGAAATTGAGGATGAAATTAAAAAACATATGCCTCCATTCTTTTATGATATCCACAGACGAAAATTGAAAGGAGTAAACTTACCAAAGTAAGTATAATAGATATGTTACCAGAGTGATTTGTTTTTAATTATTGTGCTTTTTGCCTTTTTTTATCTGTGATCATAAGTTACAGACTGTTATATAACAGGTGACACATTTTGATATGTTACAG
>BROG01000974.1:0-150000 GCA_030159075.1 Atrina japonica
GTAAGCTTATCCCTGTCTACAGGCCAATGTGAGTAGTCAGATATCTCGGCTAGAGATAATGGTTTCTCTTCTAAAAGGAACTCATCGACTGGAAGTGGGATGGTCTTGATGGCCTTCTGTGCACAGAGGTTAGCCAGCTGGCAAACACAGCAGATGACTTCTCTTGGGTCAGGATACTGTTGTTCTTACCAACCATGATTGGGCCTCCGTGGCCGAGTGGTTAGAGCATCATGCTTTGAACTATGAAGTCTTTCACTTCTTGTCAGCACAGGTTTGAGTCCAGCTGGAACCTAACTTGTGTCCTAAGCTGATTTTTGTAAGAAAGTTTGCCAGTTTATTTGTGGAAGACCGATGGTCTCTTCCTGGGTACACTGTAACTGAGTTCTCTCCTCCACCATTAAAAACTGGCTGCTATTATATAACTGAAAAATTCTTGTGTGTGGCATAAAACAACATTCAAAATTCAAATTTATATTCACCAACCATGACAATGCAGTTGTCTGATGAATTATCCCAGGGTAAATTATCCTATATGAACAGTTGCTCGATGGGATGTCTCTGTCACTGAGGAAGTAAAGAGGTTATTTTAAATCATAAATAAAAATGTTAAAATCAAAATAAAAAGTTTTTGACTACACACATGTATAAGTTAATAAAAAAACTACAAATAATTTAAACTCTAGTTTTATATTTTATTGTTTGATGGTATCCTTAATTGGATTTGGCCATAGTTTTGGATCCTTTCGTGTATTATTGTTTCATAATTTAAAAATAAGGACTTTTTATCTGTAAGCCTCTACCAGTACTTTTTGAATAGAAAACTGGTCAAAATCTATAAGTAGTTCTACACTGTACATTTATTTATATATACCAGTACTAATAAAATTAAAATTATTTTAAAATTTAAAATCATGATAGAAAAATATACTGGTATAAAAAAGAAACTGTAGTTTAATAAAATGTGGTTCAGTAATTTCATTTATAGATTCATATACAAAATATTATGTTGCATTATGTATCATGTGTATATCAGTATTTAATATAATGCATTGTCTTTCAATTCAAACATCGAATCATGGATTATGTCCATTATGGTTGATACGAACAGTCACTGAAAGTAAGGGGGGGGTGCAAAAAAGTTTCACAAGTTTGATAGCGTGTATGACCACCATTTGCACCAATGCATTTTTCACACCTACAATGCACTGAACAAATCAGGTTATGCAGAAATGCCTAGGGAATGTTCTGCCATATGCGCAATAAAGAATGACACAAAGCGTCCAACGTAGCAAGGGGATTTGGCTCTTGACGTAGACATCGTTTCATTTCATCCCAAACATGTTCTATAGACGATAAACACAGTGACATTGCAGGCCAGGGTAGCACATTCGCGTTTTGCTGCTGTAGTTAGTCACTAGCATTTGTGTGCAGTCCCGCGTTGTCCTGCTGCAGAATGATGTTATGCTGGTTGTTATGAATGAATGGAATGACGTGCAATTGTACAATCTTGTCATGGTAGTGTACGCCGGTTAAATTGCCTTCTATCAAACGAGTGAATAACGCAGGCGTCAATATAATGTTCTCCGGCACAACGGTAAGCCCGAACACGACCATCACTGCTGTTGAGATTTCATCTCGACTAGTCAGTAAACAGAACTTCCCGCCTAATCTCTGTTGTTGAAACAACGATGTCTCCTACACCACGCTAACCTCGCAACACAGTAACGCCAGAGCAGAACAGGATGGATAGCAGGACAATGAGATTGGATGTTGGCCTCTTGCAATCTGTTCCTTACAGTACGAGGACTTATTCTTCGATGCCCAGGGATGCTTCTAGTGATCAAAGAAGCCAATTGGAATCGATTACGCAAATGTGACATCCGTATATAGGTATCTTGTTGATGTGACATCACATGCGGGTGCCCTGATCGTGGGTGGTCCCAAACGGAGCCAGTTTGCTGGTATCGTCACGTTAAAACATTTATAGTGTTAATATAAATTCCGAACTGCCTTGCCACATTGCTTTGAGACATCCCTGCTTCCAGCATCCCAATAGCACGTAAATTATTATTTTCAGTCATGCAAGGCATCTCTCAATCAAAATTTTATTCCAAAAACCAAAGTTTTTCTGTTTCAATACATTGAATACTGTCAAAGAATGCAAGAAATTCTAATCGATTACTAACCACATGTCGTTTAGGTTTGAAACTCAAGAAAAGCTTGCTGTGGCTATCAAGGCATATCGAACGCGATATTTAACAAATTCATTGAGTACTCAAACACGCATTTAGTATATTAAACTATGCCTTTAAGAATAAAGAGCAATCAAAGAATACTTTTTGTTTTTATTTAACTTTAAGTAGCCTATACACATTTTCCTTTTTACGCTAGTATATGAACAGTGAAACTATAAAACTTTTATTTTTTAAATGTTAATTATTTGAACGTTTCAAAGTTATTCCAGATTGCATGTAGTATTTTGGATAATTTAAGAAAGTACACAAATTTTTAACAAGTTATGAAAACTGTCTTAGTTAATTAATTACTTACATGAACACTTGATACGGGCAGTCGAGGATGTTCTGGCTGGACCTAATGTTGTAGGTTGATAAGCCTACAGAGTGAGTGGAATTGGAAACCTTCTGTAATGGCTGATTATGGTAAACACTAACAAGTATGTGGAGTTTCCTGTTGTCCATTTCGTCATTGGACTCATTGATCATGATGGTGAACTTCTCACTCCATAGCATACTGTCTACCTTGTTGTTCCAGTGTGGAGCTATATATATATAAGGCTTGGGTAGCTATGTGGATTGTCTTCGTTCTCTTGCATGAACATTTCGGGGTAATCTCCGAGTCTGGGAAAATTGCTTTTACCAGGTCACCGTAGTGATCAGCCATCAGGAAGGTGCAGTTGTGTTTAGACATACAGTTGGCAAAGAGGAACCCTGCATAGGCTACTAGAAGAAAACATGGATGACAGTGTTGGTGTAAATGCAACTGAGCTTAAGTCTGCTTATGGGTGTTTGTTTCCATGTGTTTTGTTAAGTCATTGCTACCACCGTAGCAAACTTTTGAAGTCAGTTTGCAAAGTAGACCATTACTGCTAGCTTGGCACCACTTTTAAAATTCTATGTATCAAGCACTCTTGAACTTTGTCTTGGTACTTGGTCTTCTGCCGCTGGAGCAGTCAGTGATAGCATATGTGTCGGCATTTTGATGGTTTCTGATCTCCATCATGAAATATTGTCATATAATTTTACAGCTTCGGTTGCAAACAAGTCATAACAACATTCTTGGAGCTGAATTCTTTTTCTTTTCGTAATTTGAAGAATAGGCCTACTGTTTTCACATATAACACTGGACTGCATTATGATTACCATGCTTGTAATCACCTAAACGTGTGCCGCAAACACTCTCTTATCACCAATTAACTGCCAATCAGGAAAGAGTTGTTGTGTAATCATTACCAAATCATCAACATGCCTCCACTGGCTCCAGGCTATTATTTTACCTGTAAAAAAGTGTCAATCGATGGATAACCAGATATTTGCTAATTTTGTATCTCTTTTATAGGAGGTATATGTATTTTGTAAGCAACCTTTAACCATTGGTATATCTTCTGTGTTTTTCCGTAGGAGGATTTCCGAGTGAGGGGTTTACCAATACGTATTGATGGAAATGTGGGTCAAACATTTTTTGTACATGAAATATCAGTTGTCCGAAGATCCTAACATGTAACAGGAGGTGTGAAATGGACCCTGAAAATTGGGAGATTTTTCCTCCCATCGAGAGAATCACATATATGCCCATGGGAAGCCATATAATGTTTTCAAGATGGGGCTAGTATCCATAAGGACTCCAAAAGGTGCTGAATCTGGGTATTATTTGACTCAGATGATTATAAGGACTCATTGGGCCTCAATCTTTTTTAACATGTCTTCCTTATTTATTAACCATTACGGAGATGTCTGTGCTAATGCTTAATGATTCAAGTTTAGATTTCACAACTTTGTATGAGTTTTCTGCATTTGCAGATGAATTTTTTGAAATATTTTCAATAAAAAGGAAGTTAGTGTCTCAAGAGTTGCCATTCCAGAATTGAACATAGCAAATCATCTGCTCTATGGATGCTACATCTAAGGAATCATCTAACAAGACAGAAATTTTGACCTTTTTAACTATTATCTTTGTTTGTAGGCTTAATGCATTGAAGATATTGCAAAATGAATCAAGCTCTTGATCTGCCAGAAGTATTTCAAGTAATGCTTTTTTCCCCAAAGTTTAAGCAAGGTTAATTTTTTTTTCATTAGCAATACCATCCTTAGTCAACCAGTGCCTTGCAGAAAAAGCCATAAACAAGGCATCCTCTCTACTTTACCCTTTTCTGTCAATTCTATTTGAATAATTGACACTCTATACTTAGCATTTCACCTTTGATGAATTTTTTGTCTAACAAGATCTAAGTATTTAATTAGACTATTTTGAGAAGATTTGATTATTTTTAAGTGTGTTTTGTTTTTGAGGTATGACATTTGCACAGTCAATAAACTCAGATGGAAAAGTTTTTTTTTTTACTTGAGCATAATTTGAAATAAAGAAACACCACCTGCAAACACACACCAATAATCATTTTTCATTACATGTATGACAAGTATAAAATATTAATTTACCTGCTCTAGATGTCCAATTATAAATCTGTATGATGTAATGATGCAGGTTAAAGCAATTATCTGATGTGCTATCCATCTGATCTAGTTCCATTTGCCCATGTTGGAATGATAAGTTTATTGTTTTTCTTTTTGAGAGCATGAAATGTTCTCTGTAGCTTAGCTCGATTTAAGCTGCTATTGTTGTAAAATATATAAATCCCTGCTAACAGGACTCGTATCACCTTGTCATAAAGTGGCACCTTCTTAGCTAAATATTTGACTGAAAGTTCTAAAATTGATGGCTGAACTTTTCTTAATAAGGCCTCGATTCCTTCTCTACATTCTACCATGACAATTTATTTTTTAGAAGTTTCACAACAAAATTCAATTAATATAATATCAAATTATCAATTCATAATATGTTACTTTATCAGTCCATGATTAGATTTACCGACAATGTACGTAAGAACACAAGCCTCGCAGTTCAAATCCCCCAACATCTCAGATTTTATATTTGAAACTATTTGAATCGTTTCACTCAGTACAAAATAGTTGCGATTTTCTTCATCATCACTCCACTTGTCCAAAAATCACCAGTCACAGCATGTCGTGGGGAGCTCGCTTTAATTCATTAGCTTCAGATTTGATTTCATGTGTTCATATTTTGGCAATATATACTTGTCCATGATAAATGGCCCTCTGCTCGGTATGTTGTATTTGGGTTTGATTTTGTTAATCATAGACTGAAATCCAGTCCCCTCGATGATATTTTGATACAAAGAGGTTTTAGGTCACCCACTATAGACTTTCGCTTTATGAACAACTCCAAACTCCAAGGTAAAGTCAATTCTTTAATCACATACTTGATCACATGGATAAGTAGATCATAGATGCAAATGCAGACTGACTGAAAAAAAAACGTAAACAATAAAACACAATTTACTCTTGCTATCAAACTTGTATGCACCTGGGAAGTCTGAATAATGTCAGCATGTAATATACTGTCTTCGCTTGTATACTTAACCAAAAACGTTACAACTGCAAGATACATGTACATGTTATGCATGTATTAACTAGCAATATGCAAGCAAATTATCCATTATTAGTCGTAAGCATATTGGAGAATGTGACATCGTCAAACCGAGGTGACCCATACTTTAACACTGTACTGTATATGGATCAACAAAAATGCTAAATTTAGTACTAAAACATATGCATGCTTGTATTTACCGTATTATAGACCTTCATCGTGCTTATTCTAGTTAGTTAGCTGAAATATGCTGTGTTTCACTTTATAAATATAACAACAGTATCACTTTACGCGTAAGATGACAATTAACGGCATCACTTTATCACAAGTCATCATGTCTGCCGCACATGTGATACAGCGGTGCCTACCAAAAATTAGAAAATGGTGAACACACAAATTTTATGATAATATTAATTTGACCTTTACACACACAGTAAAATTCACAATGCCATTTGTAATTGATATCGCCCTCTGACTTTCAATAACGTAGCACTGCTTCCTCTCCAGTAAATTGACAACGTAGGCTGACTAAGTTTTGAATCTGATTTTACAGAATTCCTTTCCGTATAGTGGTACTCAGATTTGTTGTATTGCAGCTATATTTCAAGACTGTTGACTTTTTGTCTTTATAATCCCTGTTGCCATCACTTTCAAATCCAAAATATTTCCAAACATCAGAAGATGTTTTTGACCAAAAATTAAATAGGCGAGTGTTAGTATCCATGTTGTCAATTTAAAATTATAAGTAAAATGAACTTTGTGACAAACTTAGGTGATGTAGCAAAGAAAGCGACACATGCAGTCATACACTAACATCTGCTGTTGGGGGTTTTGCAACATTGTATAACTTTGTTACACTATATTAAATGTCTTTCTTTTTAATTCTAAAAGAACACTTTGAATATTGAACTTTGAAGTGTCACAATTTCACTTCATCATAGAGAATTAACTCATCAACCCCTGGAAAATAATAGACTCTTCTGTAAATTAATGACTTAGGCAAGTCCACATAATGTGTCTTTAGGGGTGAATGAGTTAATTAATGTAAAGCCAAGCTCAAGCAAAAGCTCAGAGAATTTGATTTAATTTTAATTTTATTTCTGTGTGTGTGTGTGTGGGGGGGGATATTGCGATGCTCACATACCTTCACGATATTGTCGTCAAATTTTCAGTATTGTAATTTATAGAGATGAAGATCTACGATAACAGCTCTACTATCAACTATATTCCATGTGCATTTACATTTTCTGCAGCTTTTACACCTTATATATAGAATATAGCCATGTTTTGCTGATTTTGAAAACCATATTTCCTATTCTGTAACTGATGAGTTTTAGTTGCCAGGCACACAAACATTTATTCGCCAATGGCTAGTGGTAATTTTAAACCCTGAGTATATGACTTTTACACAGTAAATTCTGGATAAACTGCCACCTTCTGATAATTATACATTATGGTGCAGGGTGAGAGAAAAATTAGAAAAATCTTTTTTCCCATAGGACAAGTGACTTTGAAAACCACTCATCCTTGGACGCCTTCAGCTTGTCCCAAATTTTCATAAACTTTTATGGAACCATTATGACTAACTATTGTTTTCATTATATCTCTTGGGACGATGATTTATTTAAATTTTTTATTTGGCTACAAAACGTAGATATGCATCGGCATTTTGCATATGCATGATGTAAGAAATGCCAAGGATTGCAAAAATATTCTTATAAGAATAAATAATTTTCAAGGAAAACCTTGTATAAATCTGTGAATTTCATTCTTTATAATTTGTGGCCATCCTGTATGTGAAATGTTTGCTACTGACATTTGTATCATGTGCTTCTTGCTATAATGCGTGATTCATTTGACAAGATTACTGCCTAGTTTAATGTACACAAATGATGTGCAGTTTTTTTTTTAGGTAAGGAAGTATGTCCGAGTCAAAGAAATTGGATCCTGTGCCGCCACCACCGATGCCACCTTTGTTGCCACCTCCATTGCCTCCACTTATATTGTTGCAGTCTTCCAGTGATCAGAATAAGGTAGTTTGTGGTAACCTTACTTGACCTTGAAATATGTATTATTACTTAACTGCTCTAGTAATGAAATATCACAATTTCCAGGAGTCAATAATTATCCGTGTCTGGTAGAGCAAATAATCTGGAAATCAGTTGTCTGATAGCAATTGTCACTTGACCATTGGATTGATTGTACAATACCCAGATGTTTTTTTACCATATTATATATATATATATATACCTCCGCCCCAACTTCTAAGCATGTTGTATGCTGAACTCAACTGCTCAGTCTGTCCATAGATAGAATTTGTCAGGCTATGCATTTCCTCATTTTTGTGAGGTGACCTATGTAAGTGACTCATTTATTTGGAATAAAAACCAAGATGGCTGACTGCCGAATCACTACAATTTTCAATTTATCAATTTTCTCTAATATATGGTAAATGCTACAAACATTCACTTGTGTTAAACTGCAAATTCAGGTTGAAAATTTGTAATCCTTAATTTGTTTAGGGGCATACTTTCAATCAATTCCGCTAAAAAAAAAGAGTTCACATTAGAATGCAGTGTTTTCTTTTAATGATAGATCTTTGCAAAATAAGAAAAGCACTTAGTTTTATCGTTTGTATTTAATGAATAATTGTACAGAAGATAAAGTCAATAATTATACATACCTGACATAGGTATTCTTACTTGCTGCAAAATTCATACATGCCAGGTTGTTTATGTAATTACACACGGAATCTCTAAGTCTAATGTTGACCGACATAGATAAATGATAATTTGTATTTCTCTTTGTACTCCAGAACACTTCATTAGATCTAACAGACACATAATCAATGCTTTATTATTCGTCACCTCGTTTCAGTACTTTCAGTATTTTGATTCACTGAGTTTTCCATGTGGTGTCTCAACATTATATACACAATCATATAGACTCCAGGGATGATTCACATTACATATGGCAATTTTCACGAGTGCTAGTGTTACACGGACGGAATATGTCCCACTGAAATAATTCCATCCATATTTATGTTACACAAAGGTTATTTTATGCTGATTTCAATATCAATGCTTGCTATCAATGTTTCTTCAGCCATATATTTTTAGAAGTCGCCATTTGCTTAGAGCTCACTGCGTTCTAGGTAAATGTGTGCAGATGTAGTGAAATACAGTTATATCCACAAGTCCCTACACAAGACAAATTATAGGACATGCTAACTGCTAATGTTATGGATGATAAACAGGACGGAAAATGGCCACTGTGACCTCATTGATAAAAATGTTTATATATATAAATTTTTAGAATAAAGGAAAAAAAAGTAAGGAACTCTTTTTAAATCAATTTTGGATAGAATTTTGAAAAAAATCATTCTATTTTACATAATAGGTATTTTTCAACAACATCTGAGAAAAGGACATCAGAATTGAGGGGAGTTCATTCCGTCCTATTTTGGGCTCAATTATTACATAAACAGTAAAACACAGTGGAATAACATAGAAAATTTTGTTTGAATATGTATCATTTTGATGTAATGTTACACAATATCATATTCATGCATAAAAAATTGAATAATTAGTTAATGTTATTAATTTAATTAATTTTTGTATTTCCGTCCATGTAACACTGGTACTCGTGAAATCTGCCATACACAATCATATACTATATAACTGGAATTTTTGCCCCTTTTTATGACATAAAACATATTTGCCTATTTTAATTTTGCACTAAATTATAGTTCTATAGATGGCATGTATGTGTGTGCCTCAGTTGTTTAGCTGGAAAATTTTGCTTTTAATTTTGAATTCATCAAAGGGCAAAAATGGCAAAAATTAAATAGGGACGAAAATATCCAAGTATACAGTACAGTCAATTCTTGAATTATCGCCACCTGATTCATAGCCATTCTCGCAAGAAAAAAAGACATTTTTTCATTTGAGCTCAGACTGGTGGACTACTGCTAATTTCGAACGCTGCATATCTGAGAGAAATTATTAGCCAGACTGAAAAACAACAATATAACAAAAATAACATTCAGATGATACATTGTTTTGTTTGTTTCAGATTTCAACATTTACAAATCTCACAAGTGTGATGAATGATGGATCATCAGCTAGGATTCCAGATACACAACAAAATGTTCAGATGCTGGTCAACCCAACAGTTTATCCCACTTATAATTATACAGATCAACTGCATCAGGAACTGCCGAAGCAGATCCCTTTTTTGGAGTCCTCTCCAAATCAGAAACTCATTAGCTGTCAAACAGTTGTATACAGAACAAGAGGATATTTCAGGTCACCAAGGCAACATTATCGTTCTTCTCTTGCAAATCACCCAAGTGCACCACGCGTCCAGTGTCACGTTGCTGGTGTCAGCCGATCACCACGGCAACCGTTCTGCTCATCTGTGCAGAATCATCCCAGTGCACCACGGACCCATTACTATACATCTGGCTTTAATGCAGTGCAGTACACAACTTACAGCAATGTGGAGTTTAATCACAGCACTGAGCATGCCTCTAGTGATCTTGACTCTTCTGCTTTTCAGTCTCTAATAACTGGCAATAGAATGACCGCTGAAAAAACACCAGAGAAAACAGGTGCTTGCCAGAGTTCCAGTAGTCTGAGATCTAGCGCAAACCAAATAGTTGTAACATTGCCCAACCAGGATCTAAATCAGGTAGAGATGGTCAGAGAGCAACTTTCTTTTAAGAATGATCAATTTGATCCTAGTTCTTGTTCAGTGACAAATGATACAAAAGCTGATTCAGGGAAAAACAGACTGGGTTTGTTTGAACAGTATTGTAACATGAATATGGAGAAGGTAAGCCAAGGTTTGGATAATAATTGTCAGTCACAAAATCAGACTACTGTCCAGTTTGTATCTAAAACCTCCAAACTTAGTGACAAAACCAAAGAAAGAACTGCCAGTAAAATCCCTGGCCAAAAAGTATCGGATACTAGCCAAGATCCTACTAGGGGGAAAAATTTTGACAAGTTATTTATATATAAAGCAATATCAGCAATCCAAAAGCAAATTGCTGCCTTATCATCAGACATTTTAGCAAATAAATCAAAGGAGAAGTCACAAATTTCAACCACTAAAGAGTGCTCTGGAAGTCACAACCATAAGGGTAATCAGTACTGTTGGAAGAAAGAGAAAACAAATCTATCAACTGAAGTTACACAAAAGTGTGATAAACCAACAAGGTCATTAGAAATTAATGAAAAAGTTAGTCACACTTTAAGTATGTCAAAAATTGCAAAGAAGCGTAGTCAACCTTTGGAGTTGTCAGAAATTAAGGAGAAGCACAGTCGAACTTCAAAGTTGTCAGAAATTACAGAGAAGCACAGTCAACACTCCAGCTTGTCAGAAATTACAGAAAAGCACAGTCAACACTCCAGCTTGTCAGAAATTACAAAGATGCACAGTCAACCGATAAGAATGTCAGAAATAACAGAGCAGCACAGTCAAAACACCAGATTGTCTGAAATAACAGCGATGCACAGACAACCCATAAAGTTGTCAGAAATTACAGAGAGGCACAGTCAACACTCGAGCTTGTCAGAAATTACAAAGATGCACAGTCAACACCCGAGCTTGTCAAAAATTACAGAGAAGCACAGCCAACACTCGAGGTTGTTGGAAATTATGGAAAAACACAGTCAACATTCAAGGTTGTCAGAAAATACGGAGAAACGCAGTAGGTCTTCAAGATCTGGCTGCAAAATCAGTGGGCATCACAAATGCATGACATTGGAAAGGGCACAAAATCAGAAATTGAAAAAAGAGAAGAAATCTTACAAAAGTGTGCATTCTAATGCAGTGTTGAAATTGTCTACAGCTTTTCAACAAATAGGCCTACAAGAGGAAAATAATGATTGTCACACAAAAAACAGAAATAAACAAAAATCAAAACAAAAGACAATTTCACACAAACAACAAAATAAAGAGTCGTCTTTAAAACAGAACAAACAACAAATACATATGGCATATGTAAAATCTTGCCTGTCAGGAAAATTGTATAGGAAAAGTGATAGCATTTGTGATAAACCAAAGGTAATACCAAGGACATTAGATACCACAATGAAAACACAGCAAGGAAGTGCATCACAGATTATCTCCCCTAGAGTACCAAATTATACAGAAAACCACAAGTCACTGTGTAATGTCTTCAAATTAGATAGAACCTCTGGCACAGGACACCTGAATGGACAGAATGATAAAGTACATGATAATGCAAATAGTATAAAAACCATTGATAGACAAGCGATAGAATGGATGAAAAATTTACCTGTCATACACAACGTTTCTGTAAGTGAAGATGTGCCATTACCATTGTGCTCAAAGAAAAGGTCACTAGATGAATCAAGTGCACAAGAGAATTTGGTAAAGAAAATGAAAGTAGAGACAGTTAAGCAAAAGAGAGATAAGGTGAGTCCTCCAGCAGTCAGTGATGATAGTACTGTAGTGCTTAGTGAAGTGAATGCAGAGTGCCCCAGAAACAATATACCATCAAACTCCACATTCTACAGAGATCATACATATAGTTTACGACCAACAGCAAAAATTCATGAGGACAACAGAGTGCCTTGTACAAACGAATTGAGTGATGGGTCAGAAATGGAAAATGCTGAGACAAAGAGTCCAAGTATCAGTGTTAAGTCAGCGCCATGTAAAGCAACACAAACTATATTAGACTTTGGATTACAGCACAAAGATTTGGACACTAATTCCAGGGCTTTAGACAGTGCCTTACATGATCCTTGGGTCAAATTGAAATCCTTGTCAACTTTGTGCGAGTATACTAGAGAGATATTGTTGCCTAGTGACAGTTTGCCGGTTAGTCAGGTTGAAGGAGACAGTTTAACCATAGATCAAAAGAAAAACATTGATTCAGAATATAATGTTTCGGATGGGGAACCTGATGAAACACTTGTTGATAAAACTGTGGAAAGAAATGCAGAAATAACAGAGAAACAAGATGCCGAAATAGCAGAGAGAAGTCATGCTGAAATAGCAAAGAAAAGAGATGCTGAAATAGCAGAGATAAGTTATGCTGAAATAGTAAGGAAAATCAGTGCTGAAATAGCAAAGAAAAGAGATGCTGAAATAGCAGAAAAAAGAGATGCTGAAATAGCAGAGAGAAGTTATGCTGAAATAGTAAAGAAAATCAGTGCTGAAATAGCAAAGAAAAGAGATGCTGAAATAGCAGAGAAAAGAGATGCTGAAATAGCAGAGAGAAGTTATGCTGAAATAGTAAAGAAAATCAGTGCTGAAATAGCAAAGAAAAGAGATACTGAAATAGCTGAAAGAAGTTGTGCTGAAATACGAGAGACAAGTCATGCTGAAATAGGAGAGAAAAGTCATGCTGAGATAGCAAAGAAATGTAATACTGAAACAACAGAGAAAAGTGATGCTGATATAAAAGAGAAATGTCATGCTGAAATAGAGAAAAGAGATGCTAAAATAGCAGAGAAAAAATTTGCTGAAATAGCAGAGAAAAATGATGCTGAAATAGTAGAGAAAAGTTATGCTGAATTAGCAAAGAAAAGTTATGCTCAAATAGCAAAGAGAAGTCATGCTGAAATGACAGAGAAAAACCATTCTGAAATAGCAGAGAAAAATGATGCTGAAATTGTAGAGAAAAGTTATGCTGAATTAGAAAAGAAAAGTCATGCTGAAATAGTAGAGAAAAGTCATGCTGATATAGCAGAGAAAAGAGATGCTGAAATAGTAGAGACACATATCAGGAGTGATGTTTTAGATCAAATTGCCAATGATGTTCTCAGATGTACCAGTGAATTGCTTGGAAGTGTTGTTGAATCATCTGATCTGAAAAGTATTGTTGAATCACCTATAAGTAATTTTAAAGGAAGTATAACTGATTCATATGTCACTGACAAAAATAAGACAGAATCACCAGCAGGTCATAGTGAAAATGATTCATTTATCAATCATACTGATATAAGTACTTCTGAATCATTTGTAAGTGATACAAAAACTGTCAATGATTCCTCTGTCATTGAAATTGATAGAACTTGTGGTCAATCACATGATTTTCACTTGAGAGATGTGAGAAATTCACTTGACAGTCAGACAAACAAAAGAGATGCTGGATTACCAACATTGCAGATGGAAAATACATCTCTAAATCAAGCTAGTGAATGTGTTAGTGAATCACCTGGAGTTTGCTTCAAAAGTTTTACTGATTCACCTAATAATGATACCAGTGAAATTGTCATGGATTTACCACCTGTACTTCAGATAGAAAGTACATGTGTCAGTGATTCACCTCAAATGGAAAGTATCAAGGATACACCTCAAATGGAAAGTACCAATGATTCACTTCAAATGGAAAGTACCAATGATTCACTAATAACGGGAAGTATCAATAATTCACTTGTAAATCATTCTACTGAAGCAAGTGCTTTTGAAGCACCTGTATGTCACAAGTCCAGTGTTAGCAAGTTACCCTTGAATTATACAGAGAGCTCTGCGGTTAAATCAACACCAGATCAGATGATTGTTATTGCCAAGTCACCGTTGATTTCTAATGACACACACACTGCTTTCTCCCCCTTTGTTCACACCAAGATTAATGATATTGAATCGCCAGCAGATAACACTGAAAATGTTTGTGAGTCCCGTGTCAGATTTGCAGAAAATAGTATTGCTGATACTACGGAATGCCTCCTGGATTATGACAAACCTCCAGAGTCTGGAAACAAATATGGTTTTGTGGAGTGTGTGCAATATCATCCAATCTCGCTGCCACTTGGATGTTATAAATATGATGAGGATGATGCCGAGGAAAACAAGTCATTAGTTAACAAAGATTCTGATGACGAGAGTATACTGGAAAAGAGGATGGCAAAAATGGGACAAGATATATACAATACTAATGTGGACAAGTCAACCAACTTAATGCATTGGATTGTTGAAAAACTGGACGATATCCCAAAACCTATGTGTAGGAAAGAGGCACTAGAAGAAACTGAAACTAATGTTAACAAGCCTCAAAAGAATGATACTGTTAGATGCAGTGCCATCCGAAAATTGGACTTTGGAATGCCTACGATTCATCTTGATGCTCAGGATAAAAAAGATGAGAATAACAACACCGATGATGTTGTTGTTTTTCATAACAAATGCCCAGAGTTTTTTCGGGGATCTAAGTCTTGTGGTGCTAAGAAGACCTTGAATGCTTCAAAAGTAACAAAAACGGATGGTCATGATATCACTTATAAGAAGAAAGAAGAAGGGAATTCTTTGAACTGTGTTGTGTCTGATCTTTTGAAGGCTTGTATCAGCAAAGTGCAAAGGGACTTGAAGCACAATATTGCAGAGTTAGAAGAATCATTCAAACGATGTTGTGATTCAGACAAAAATTCTGATCTAACTGAGGATTTCTATGGTATGAGAGATGCTTTATTAGAGGTGTCGAACTTAAATGTTGGGCAAAAGCCAAAACGCCAAAAACTGCTTCCAACTAGCTTACAGAAGTCAATTTGTAGCAAAAAAAAAGGCAGTGAAAATGATGAGTTTTCCGATGAGAAATACTTTCAATTTCCAGATAGAGTTGCTTCTCCATTATTGTTGAATTTCCAAGGAAGACAATTTACAAAAAGAAATCAAATTCCTGATGAAGTAATAGATGTGGATGAAAGTAGAAGTAAAGATACTTCAAATCATGAAGACGTACATGAAGTGAGTAAAGAAAGTATAGAATTTGAGAACTGTTATTCCAAGAACACTGAGGAATCTCAACGAATACCTGTGTTGCAAGCCACAGAAAATGCCACAATGTTTAACAGTATTGCCATGTTTTCTTGCACTCAGAAATCTGGAAAGGAAGTTTATCAAGAGAAACATTCACAAGATCAGGGATGTAAGATTAACAGTGATAAAAGCATTCTGAGGTCTGATTACTGTAAATCAGGCATTGGAAAGGGTGATTTCAAAAGTATGTGTCACTCTGGAATGACTCCATGTCATGAACAGGAAGTTGATGACATGAAATGTTCTGAAAAAAAGGAAAGAATTGGAAAGAAATTCAACCAAGAGAAACTAGAAATTTCCAAAACCTCTCACAGTGAAAGCGTGGAAAATAAAGATAAAGAAAGTATGGGAACCAAATCAGTTGATATTTCCAAGAACTTAAAAAATTGTGATACAGAAGATACCATTTGCCTCGGAAAATCTGTAGAAAGTACACTCGGAACTTTAAATGAACCGAACATAATTGGAAGGATTGATATTACATGTATGGAACAGTCAAAATCGAAATCATCCCAAGCACCCAAGATCTCAGAATCTTGCACAATGGATAAAAGTATTCCAACAACAGAACAAGACAAGGAGATTATCACTAGATCAAAATCTAAAAGCAAGAATAAACTGAAAGGGACTAAATTGAAAGAGTTGAAACCAAAATCTGTAAAGGATATGAATGTCAATGGAGGTCACTCAGAGAATAAGATCAATTGTAGAAGAGGACAAGAATACAAGAAATGCAAAACATTGCCAAAATCTAAAACAGGAGTGAAAAATGAGATCAAGTCTGAATTTACAGAATCCACATTAAAGGAAACAGAGAACTTAGACTGCATTCTAAAAGACAAAAATGTTCAGAAAAGAAACAAAGAAAACAAAAAATCTCAAAGTGAAACAAAATCCAGCAGCAGTGGAAAACAGAGAAAAGAAAATGTGGAACAGCCAAAATCCATCGAGAAAAAGATAATGGATAACTGTGTAGAGGATGCCATTCTTAAACAACAGGAGTTGGAAAACAAGGAGGATGTTATAACCAAAATAAGTTGGGCAGAAAAAGGAATGGGTATACAGAAAATAATGGGATGTGTTGAGGATATACTGCCAGACATTAGACGGTCAGCAAGGTTAAGGTTGAAATATACACCAGTTATGTCTCAGAGAGAAGGATATAATAGAAAGAAAAATGTAGCTTATCTTGGCTATAAAATTGATAAAAGATCAATTTCAGATTTGAAGTCGAGTGTTAAAGAAAGACTTGTATCAAACGAGAAAGAGCATGTTTCTAATCTTGACAAGCAGAGTATGACATCTGTATTAAATGTGAACATCCCTGAAGCAGCTTCTGTTTGTGACCTTGCAATTACCAAGAATAAAAAACAAAAAGGACAAAGTGAAAGCAAAAAAACTATTTTGAAGAAGAGGACAAAATCCTGTAGATCAAAACAAGGAAAAATGCTTAATGATACAAGTTGTGAAACTGAGGTTATAAAGTTAAATGACAACCAACGGGATGATAGAGAGTCACCTTACAAAACTGAGATGGCAGATGATAATGGACCTTGTGAAAGTGACACAGGTAGAGATGTGAAAGAAAAGACCTGTTTCATCCTGAATGTTCCTCCAATATCTTCTGTACATAAACAAAATGTTGAAAGTGACAAAGAGGATTGCACGAAAGAAACAAGTGAGATATGTAAGTTTGAGAATTTTGAAGGAAGTAATAGCGATTTTCACATGTTATCGTCCACAAGGAGAAACTCAAATTTACAGACGATAAAAAAAATGCATCAGCATGATCAGTATGTCAAAAGAAAGGGCGGTCTGAAGACACCAATGTCAAAGTCTGTCATAAAATGCCTTCCAACATACAAAAAGTGTCAGCTATTGAAAAGCAAGTTCCGTCTGGTCACAAACAGAGAAGAACAGAAGGTCAGCAGATCTTCCAGAAGAAGACAGTGTGGATTCTGCGGTAGTTACTTCCCTTGGGACAAGCTCCAGCGACATATACTTGATATGCATCCACTGAGGTGCGGTCAGTGTATGATGTTATTTGATTCAAAGGTATGTATATCATAAACAGTATAGTGCCATAAGTTTATGAACAAGCATGTCCCATTACTTTCAGTTTTAAATTATATATTTTGAAATTATTCTATGTATGCTTTTGTTTGTGTTTAAATTTCTTTCTCTAAGAGCTTAGTCAGGCCTTTTTCTGTCAATTTTGGTTAAAATGCCATTGTCAACACAACTGGGAATTTTAATGTGAATTTGTGTTATACTGGGAATTCACATTTCCTTTACTACATTACAAGTACAGTGGAACCAGTCTTAAGAGACCGCTGTCATAAAAAAAGACTACCTGCCTTCATAGACCACATTCTCAAAACAACCTAGTTAAATAATCCTTTGACCACCTGTCTTGTAAGACAATTTGAATTTCATTGGCAGAAAGGGTGGTCTTTCAAGACAGGTTCCACTGTATTCTCTTTGAGTATTTCACTAAGAACACAGACAGAATTCATTAAGATTAAGGGAGAATAAGTGTTACTATCTAATTAGCAAACAGGTTCTAATAAAAATGTTATGAGGTCTATAAGGACTGAAGGTTTTGTCTGCGTCTATCAGTCCATCAGAAATCTTTGGTTAAGGTTTTGGTTCAAAGTTTTTCAATGTTTCACCATTCATTTAAGAATAGTATTAGGATGCTTATACTTTGCATAGTGCTTGTTTAGGGGTTAAACATTGATGGTGAGAGTAAAACTGGAAAAATATTTTAATTATTTTCTTCTTTTTAGCTCACCATCTGTTGATGGTGGGCTATTCAAATCGCCTTGTGACGTGGTCCGTCTTTAAAGTTTTTCAATGGTTCACCATCCATTTAATAATTGTATTAGGATGCTGATACTTTGCATATAGGTTCTTTAGGGGTCAAACATTAATGTTGGAGAGTAAAACTGTAAAAATATTTCAATTATTTTTATTATTTATAATGGTTTCACCAGTAGGGGACATGTATTTGTTCATCAATACTCTCAGAATGCTTGTTTAGCTTGAAATTTTCATCTTCATTTTATTTCAGTGACACTTGACCCAGTTTTGTGTGTTAAAGCTAAAAGACAGCTCTGATTTTACTTTAGTTGATCAACCCCTGAAAAGCATTGGACTCTTCTGTAAATCAATGACTAAGACCAATCCAAATGTGTCTTTAGGGGTAAATTTGTTAAGTGCTATTGATGTTCTAAAGAAAAAGAAAAACAATTCTAAAGAAGAAAAAAACAATTGGAATGTTTCTGGGCCAATTGTGCTTTTATTTGAACTTTGTTTAGGATTTTACCATATCAATTTAAAGAGACTTGCTTTAATGGACACTGTACTTATTAGTATTATGTGTATATATATGCCATGTTGTTCAGGCCCTTTTCTATATTTCCATGGAGCCAAAAATTGGACCCTTTCCTAATGTAAAATAAATGTTTTTGTCCCCAATTTGGTGATAAAATTCCCAATTTTGTGTACAGACCATGACTGTAATGAAGTTAATGCAGGGGCAATGCATTGAAAAATGAGAGTCCAATGTATGTGGATTTACATGTGTTCTAGCTGGTTTTCCAAATTTGACACAAATTCACATCCATATTTTGTCACCAATGGCATTTTCCAAAAATTGACAGAAAAAGCTTTGTTTATTTAACATTTTGTTATTTTGTAGGAGACCAAGGCAGAACATCACAAAGATTTTCACGTCAATGAATTACACCACTGTATAACATGTAGACGAACATATTCTTCAATTCGTCTGTATCACAATCACTGCAGGACCAAGCTACACCATCAGAATCTACAAATTCAGAATGGGGTTGTACAGGTGCTTAGAAACATAATGATAAATTGTTTCCAGAAGGCAGGAGGAGAAAATCCTCAAAGGAATATTCCAGGTTATACACAATTTATTTGTTTATTTAAATGGCTAGTTTTGTTTGTTTGTTTATTGTTGTTTAACGTCCCACTCAAGAATCTTTCACTCATATGGAGACGTCACCAAATGCCTGTGAAGGGCTTAAAATTTTGGCCTATGCTCGGCACTTACGGCCATTGAGCAGTGAGGGCTCTTTAACGTGCCGACACCTACTGTGACAGGGGACCTTGGTTTTTACTGTCTCGATCCGAAAGACAGGAAACCAACCTGCCACCGGCTGGACTCAAACTCATGATCAAGAGTTGTGCATATTACATTTTTAGAGAGATCAGAATCCATCATGGCCGACAGACGGCCATCTTGGATTTTTGCCAAAGGAAATTTGTTACCGCTTGTCAGCAATGACTGAAGGGATCTCCTTGAAATTGACATGAAGGTTCCCCTTGAGGTCTAGTTCTGCATATCACATTTTTAGAGAGATCGGAATCTAAGATGGCCGCCTGTCGGCCATCTTGGATTTTGACCAAAGGAAGTTTGTTACCGCTATTTCTCAGAAATGACTGACGGGATCTCCTTGAAATTTGACATGAATATTCCTCTTGAGGTCTAGTTGTGCATATTACATTTTTAGAAAGATCGGAATCCAATATGGCCGACAGGTGGCCATCTTGGATTTTGACCAGAGGACGTTTGTTACCGTTATTTCTCAGAAATGACTGAAGAGATCTCCTTGAAATTTGAAATGAAGGTTCCCCTTTGAGGTCTTATTGTGCATATTACATTTTCAGAGAGATCGGAATCCATCATGGCCGACAGGCGGCCATCTTAGATTTTGATCAAAGGATGTTTGTTACCGCTATTTCTCAGAAAGAACTGAAGAGATTTCCTTGAAATTGGACATGAAGGTTCCCCTTAAGGTGTAGTTGTGCATATGAAATTTTCAGATAGTTTGGATTCAATTTTGACAATGGAAGTATGTTTTTCTCAGAATGTACTGAAGGAATCTTTTCGAAATTGATTACATTTTCAGAGAGATCAAAATCCAAGATGGACACCTGTCGGCTATTGAATTCCATTCTCTCTTAAAATGTAATATGTTCAGTTCAAGTTTAGTTTTGCTATAATCTTGTGAAAAAAGTATTTCACAGAAATATGGATTTAAGTTCTAATTCAAAGTTGAAACACAAAATAAGAGAAAAGAACAGTCTGTCATAGATCAGACATAGAACATTCCATGGACAGCACCAAAATCCCTCTGGGATCTCTTGTATTTTTCCTAATGCAAAAATAGATTAACAGGTGTAGAAAAATGTAGAAAGAAAGATGATCATGAAGATGTATAATATAAAACTGAATTGAAGCCTGGATCTTTATATATAAAGCATACACAATTTAGTAGTGATTGTCTTATCATCAGGTACATCATTTTCCTGAATTTTATTGGCTTCAGCCCAATCCTAAAATAAGGCGAGGGTGCTTTGGTTAATATGGAATTCATTACTATACCGCAAACATAGGTGTAGGTTATTTCAGTGTGCATTGTATGTTTCCACATTGTATCTATTTATATGTCCCCAGCCTGAAAGGTCTGCCAGGGGCATCTAGTGTTTGGATTGTCCGTCCGTCTGTCTGTCTGTCTGTCCGTAAAAAGTGCAATATTTCAAGTTTGGATATTGATACAGTAACCAAACTTGGACACTAAGTTCATCTAAGGGTTGCTCACACTTCACTTCCATCACATGCCCCTGGGGGTGGGGTGGGGTCAAAATGTAGGACATTGCAACAAATTGTTGGGACTGATGGCATTTGTGTTTCACAAATACATTTTGTTTAAGGTCATTGCAAAATGAACTGAATCAAGATCATGTTAAAATATAGTTAAATTTCAAGAATAACTAAGTCAAATATTAGAACAGCTGTTCCTATTTTTGGTTTTTTATAGCTTAAACAAACAAGTTAACTGAAGCTCATTAATTGCATTGTCCGCAATAGATGTGATACATCAGTGGGCATGGCTAATAAGTGTTCCGGTCATTGAAAATTGATACTAGGGTTTTCCCTTGGATTAAATTTTAGTGAATCCCTTAGGCCCACAAGATAAAGATTTTTGAATCTCAAGAAAGATCTGTGAGTCCCATTGAGTATCAAGGACTTGATATATCGAAATAATGAAAAGAATGCTACCTTTTTCCAGTCCCAGATTCAAAATCACTTCAGTTATGCAAAGTTATAGTGGCTCCTCAGGGACTTGGGTTTTATTCATTTTGTGCATCAGAGACTCAGAAAGCACACATAAGGGAAAACCCTGGATCTGAATATTTTCTTTCATTCTAACTAATGAAATTGTCAGAAATTTATAATTTTTAGCTTGCCAGGACGAAAGTCTGGAGAGCTAAAGCCATACCCCCGGTGTCGTTGTTGTTGGTGCCCATGGACAAAAACTTTACCCTAGCTGGCCTATAACTTTTTAACCGCAAGCGACAGGGCTCTGATATTTCACATATAGATTCCTTATGACAATAGCTTTCATTTGGTACCATGACTTTTGACCTAGTGACTTTGGACATTGACCTACTTTCCAAAAACTTTAACCTTGGCTATAGCTTTGAAACCATGAGGGATAGAGCTTTGATATTTTTCATATAGGTTTCTTATGACCAGAGCTTTCATTTGGTACCTTGACTTTTGACCTAGTGACTTTCACCTTGGACTTTTACCTACTTTTCAAAAATTTTAACTTGAACTGAAGGAATAAAAATTTTACAAGTCCTTTGACCTTACAACCTTACAGCTGTGGGTCAAAAATCTATTTTCAAAATTTACACCCATTTTGGTGAGCTTTGTTGTCTTCTGACAACTTTTGTTTATTATAGAATTTTGAAAAGAGTGACATTTTCCCCATGACAACTTGTTCAGGCATTTTAATCGTGATAACATACATTTGTGTAATAACATTAGATCAGATAAATATCCAAGGAAAGGTATTCCATTTTCTCTAGATTTTAATATCGTTTTACATTTACAGAGCTCTGTAATGCGATGATGGACAAACAGGAAGTTTTCATAGGTCCTCAGTCCCGTTCATCTGCTGGAAATTCTTCTAATACAGAATTCAAGGAAGTTGAAATGCACAAGATCAGTAACTTGAACACTCAGAAAGCGGTCAGTTGTGGTCAGCCTTTAAACTCGGACCGCAGTCTGCCATCTACAACAGATTCATCAAAACAATCAGTGCTGAGAAAACAAGCAGTGAATGCTGGAATGGAAATGAATTGTCAGATTAACTTGAAAGATATTAATAAAAACTTAGATTTACTTTCATCTCTGAAAGACAATCCAGAAGTACTGGAACAACTTCAAAATTTTGAAATGACAGACAGGAAGGGAAGGTCTATTAAAAACTTTTACTACAATGATTCTGGCGTCAAAAGGCTTGGCATAGAACTAGAGCGCAAAATACAAGCTCTCTGTCGGCGATTTACTAATGTGGAATATGTTGACCTTGTAAGCTATGTTTCCAACTTTTCTGTTTCGGATTTGCCGCCAAGAAATTGTCCAATGCTTCCACTAGACTCTGCTTCACAGAGTCAGGCAGTCTCCCTGTCTCATCAAAGTTTTAATGAGTCTTGTGTTGATTTGCCTCCAGTGGCCAGTTCTGAAGATGGTTGGTTGACAAAAGCTGTGCAAGTTGTACAAGATCGATCACTTAATTTTGATCCACCACACGAAAACATTATTTCATCTTGTCAGCAAGAGACAGATGGAGATTCATCTTTCAATGTCAATTTAGGTGAATTTACTGGTAATCCTATTTCACAAAACTCGGATAATAGTGACCAGTCTTTCAGCTCAAACCCCGAATTACCATTTGAGATAGAAACTGACAATGGATCATCTGAACCTGTGATTACAGAACTGACAAATGTCCGTGGTGACAGTAACATACAAAATAATATGTTAACATTTTATAACACTGAATTTCAGAAAACTGTAACTTCAAATTCCACGACAAATTCAACAAGTAAAAGTTATCACAGTTGTGACATTTTGACACCGGTCAATGACAGTGAAACAGATGATAGTCTGAATTCACAGGTAAGTAATTTGGCATCTTGTTCAGGTTCTGAAGCTGAAAGTGGTCAGAGCAATTCTCACTTGAGACAGAGCACAGCTACTAGCATTTCTGATTCTGAATCTCTGCCATCAGGTTCCTTTGATGATGTAATAACAGTTACCAAGGATTCGGAATTATCTCCCCTTGTTGATCAGCCTATTGCAGAGAACACAATGGGCAACTCTCATACATCATGTGAAATTATTAATGTTGGTAATGCAACAAGCACTTGCAGAGATAAATGTTTGTCAGAGGCATGTGAAGGTAGTTCATCATTGCTGGCAAGAGAAAACACATTAAATGGACAAGGAATTTCCTTATCACCAATGAAATCACCAAATGATACTGTCCTGAGGTCAGATTATGGATTTTCAAACCTCCCAAGTGATACCTCTATGATTATGGATTCTATGACTAGCCCAAGTCACTGCCAGCTTAATGTTCGATCTGATGGTCAGGATGTTGAACAGGAATGGAGTGATATTTTGGAGTCTATCCAGAATGATGTGTTGACGTCAGAATTGTACTCCAGTGATCTGCAGTTGTGAGAGAGGATTGTGTGTGTTCTGGGTGGGTGGGGCAGTGTTTGCACGTAACTTAATGCAAACCAGTTGTAAGGAACCTGATTTTCCCATGGAAAATTATAGCTTATAGTTCTGAAAATGTTGCCTCATCAGTGGTTGGGAAAACAACAGCTTTAGGTGCAATATGTATTTCAGTTCATTATGATATTAGTTGTTAATTCAATTTTACTGATTTTAGTGATGTTGTAAGTTAGGTACTATGTATCTAGTAGAATTTGTTCAACATTTCTTTTGTTTGTTGAAGAAAACAGAGTTCTTGTCAAGTCTGTCATTTAAAGGCTGTGTGGCAAATTTAGTGATGTTTAAACAAGAGAGCAAAAATTATGTTGTTTTTCTGAGTTTTCATTTATGGTTTAATTTTACCAATGTATTCTCTGATTATTATTCGTTTTGTTGTTTCCTACTATAAATCACTTACATTTTGTCATTACTGTTTATTTTGGAAGTTCAACTTTTCATACATACTGTTGAATCAGAAATTTTTGTTGTGGTTTTAATTTCGTTTATTTTGTTGTTTACATTTATCAACAGAATTATAACCATGACAAAATGGGTTACTTTTTACAAACATTTTTTTTAATTCAATAAAATTTAATGTCAACAAATTTATTTTATTTGTAAGACAGTGAAATTTTAACCTCCCAAAATTTTCTGATTCTACAGTATTTGTGGATATATGAATTTGCTATTTCAAAGCTGCAAATGGGTTTAATTTTGTGAGTTGTTGGCGTCAGTGTTGCACATGTTTATAGACAGCAGCATATATGTCTCTGTTATACTCTGGTTCGAATCGTGCTAGGGTCATTTCGAATTAAGTGGGAAAGTTTGCCAGTTTTCTTGCGAATGTCGGTGGTCTTTACCTGGGTAACCAGTATTTCTCCTCCATTAATAAAAACTGGATGGCATCATATGACTGAAAGATTGTTGAGTATGGCATAAAACAAAAAATCAAATCAAATGTCTCTGTTATATGTGAGTGACTTTCAGATTATTGTTGTTCTGAGGTGCTAAAAAAAACATGCTTACTGTTGTTTGGATACATTTCCTTTTTAAGAAACACTTTATTAGCCACACAGTACAGTGGAAACTGTCTTGAGTAACCACTCTCCTAACAAACCACCTGTCTTCTGAGACCACATTTTAAAAACCACTTGGTATGCAGGGATTTTCTACCCTATCATATGGGGATGAAATAAGACCCCATTCCAAATGCAAAACAATGCATTTTTTAAATTTCCCAATTGAAGTCAAATGATAATGGATTTGAAGAGATTCTTGTATTTTCACATTATTATATGTGTTTCTAGATTTCCTGATTTAAATAAAATGTTGCTGAAATTCCCAATTCAAAAGGCCCAGGCCCCATTCCCAAAAGAGTGTGGAAAATCCCTGGTTTGATAATCCTTCAGACAAAACCTCTTTTGAGAGACCATCTCTCATAAGACAACTTTTAAGTGGCAAATAGGGTGGTATTTTTTTTGACAAGTTCTACTGTTTAGTTATTAATGGAATCATAAGATTATAAATACACACAATTATACAAATTTTCACTTGATATGTAAATTGATGATTTATGTAGAAGTTCATCTTACAAAATAACTTTATTTACACCTCGCAAAATGAAAGTGATTTACATTTCGCAAAATGAAAGTGAATTACATCTCGCAAAGTGAAAGTGAATTGCATCTTGCAAAATGAAAGTGAATTACACCTAGCAAAATGAAAGTGATTTACAGTATTTAGATATATAGTAAAAACGTATTGTTGCAGAGTTTATGAAACCACAAATAGTGCTACAATTGAATTGTTCTTGTTTTATGATGGCTTTTTATGCTTTTAGTAGAGACCAATATAATGTACTCTCAGTTATGACATTTACCATAGAATTATGTGTCACTGGAATCTTGCGTTAAGTATGTATTTTCATTTTTCAAATGAATAAAAAATTATCAATTTGATAAGATTGAGTCTAATTTTTTAGTGTTTTTGTTTTGTTTTTTATCTCTTTTGTTTCTTTATACAGAATGAAAATATTATAATAATTATCTACTTGCCATTTTCACAATATAAAGTTATTAGCATGTACGGCTTAGTAAAATGTAATCCTTGTCCAGGATTATGCCACAATTTCAGAATTTTAGTTTTAAAATAAATGCTTATTTTCTCTGTTTTAGGTTATCCATGTTATTGGTAAATCTCGGATCCCTTGCCATCTGTTGTCATGTGGAAATTCAATTTTTATTTTTTTAACAAAAGATGAATGTTTATTATTGTTCTTAAAACTTGGTTCTAAATCATGTATTATATTCTTTTGTTTTTTATCATGATAGGAATAAAAACATGCAAAGTAAATGGAAAGAATTATTTTTAAAAAATGGCTTTGACTGCAATAGATATGTTTAAAGTTTGTAGCTGAGCATTACTTTTCAAGTAGAAACCCAGTTCTTGATGTTTAAATAGATGAATGTTTATATTTGTTCGGAAAACTGAGTTATGAATTGTGTCTTATATTCTCTTGTAATTGATCATGACCAAATGTTCAGAACTTGTTTCAGAAAGTTTTCATTTTTATTCGACAACAGCAGCAATATTTTGATAATTCAAATCTGGTGTTTCTATAAAATCATTTGATTTAATTATTCACATTTTTAGACTTTGGACTTGTGCCCAGTTAAGTCGATACTGTAGACCTACAAATTTTCACCCTTGCTTAATTTTTGCCCTTTTACGACAGACAACGTATTTACTCTGTCTTTTATTCTCCCTAAATCAACATAGACTCTTGGATGGCATTATTCTCCATGAATCAGTTATTTTGCTTGAAATTTTCCTCTTCATAATAAATTCGATCTCTCATCTAAGAGCGAAAATGGCGAACATTAAAGGAGAGCGAAAATTAGATTGGAGTAAGATTTTTAGGTATACAGTTATGGTTAGTTTTTATCTCGGATCATGCAATCCATTAAATTGTTGGTTTACTGTAACATGACTAACTCACTCAAAAACCTGTCTCAAATTTTTTTATTGCCACTCTGAGAAATGGTTTTTTTTTTTTCTTTTTTTTTTTTTTTCATATACCAGGCTTTCAGTATGTTCACATTGTTTATATTGTACATGCTCCCCCCCCCAAAAAAAAATTATACCTACCACTTACCCACTCATAGAAAAAAATCTGCGTTGGGTTACAGAAAACTTAACTAACAATTTTTTTTTTAGGATGACTTTATCATACAAATTTATCAGTAGTGATTGTGCAGTGATCAATTGTAATTAAAAACGAAAACAAAAAATGATCCGTTTATCATTTTGGATTCCAAACTTTCTTATTTAAAAAAGACCAGTTGGACCCTACCCCTAAAGAATATCAGCTTGAATACAGTGAGTAAGTGTAATAAACAATGCATTCCTGAGAGGATTTAATGGAAATTGTCAACTCTTTAAAAGAATTACCAATCTCTTCTTCCAACTCATTTCCCCCAAGATGACAATTTCCTCTAATCTACCACCCACTCTGATAGTTATGTAGTGGCGACCTATTTCATTTTAAAATTCAATACTTGTAAAATATAATATGCAATTGATTGATCTGTTTTAATTGTGATTTTTAACTGTTTTTCGATCACTAGTTGTGATGTAGAATGAATGAATAGTGTCAGATGTTTCAGTATGGTATTGATGTTTTTATTTCAGAATTTGTCGTTACCTCTTTTGGAAACGAAGTTGAACTTAATAGTGATAAAATGTGTTGGATTTTATTTTCATTTTATTTCTTCAGAATTTTAATCCAAATTCTGCGAACCTGTTTTAGAAACAAAGTTTATCTAATGGCAAAATAAGGTTGATCTTATTTTTATTTTTTTTCAGAATTTTGATCCAAATTCTTCATTTTTGTATGATAACCATAGAAACATCAACACCTTTGGTGGAACCATTATTTGCTATTTTATATGAGTACCAGTATTTTGTTACCTGGACTGACTAGTCTGTATGTACTAAAGGAAAGAACAAAACCAAAATGTGCCTTACCCGGTAGTTATATTTGTTTTTAGATGTTTCATTTACTTTGTAAAATAATTTCTTATTTTAGATACAAAGTCATCTGGGAATGGCATATTATTTGTAGATTTTCTAGTCAGTTTGGGGAATTATATTTGTTTTAAGTCAAAATAAACTTTGAAAGAAAAGAAAGGTTTTGTTTTCTTGTACTGTATAGTTGTTTGAAATCTGAAATGAAGTACCGGAGTGTTTCCAATGGTTGGATGATAAGCACATGGCATTTACATACAGTACATAATTTGAAAGTCATCTGATCATTGGTTCATGAGGTTTTTAGGTCACCTGAGCCAAAGGCTCAAGGTGACCTAGTGTGATCTTTTTTGTCTGTTGTTGTGAGTTGCCCCACTGGTTCTTGAGAAGTTGAAAAAGTCAAAACTTTTTTAAAAACATTTCTAAATTCTCAAATTTTGAATCTCTCATAGGATCAACAACTTATGCATGATTAAGACTATTACCAATTTCCTTATCATCTTTGTCTTCAGTTAACTTTTAGGTCATTTTAACCTCACTTGGTATGGACTATTCAAATGTTAAACGGCATAAATTTTGCAAGTGAAAAGGTGATGGGTTCCATTGTGGCTCTTAAAATGGCCAAAACTTCCCATGATCCAGTGGCTAGGATATTCCCATACTGGTAACTGTAATCATAAATCTTACTTTGGTGACTCTTGTTATATTGAAAGCATGAGGGTACAGTACCCTTAATCCAGTTTTATGACTGAATTTTCGGTTGCTTAATATTGCTGGTTTTGTCTTACTGTCAGTATTTGTATTGGAGGAAAAGATAAAAGTGATGAAAATCCAAGAAGTATACTGAATAGAGAAAAAACTGACAAATTATATTTTCTGTACATTTTATTCAACAATTCAAAATCTGATACAAGTGACTTTGGAAGTTGGGAGAAAACAATTTTTTATGGAAATATTGTAACAAACTTGCCAAAAATAAAGCTATGTTGGCGTATATAATTAAATACATACTGGTTAACTATTGACAAAATTGCCCTTGAGTGAGAGTCTGGCAAGTACAAGTAAATGTGAAACTTGATAAAAATTGAGCATAGATCTGTAAATAGCACCAAATTGATGTCCCTCTGTAGAGACGGAACAACCTGTGTATAAAGATATTATACCTCTTCATAATGTTGTGGGATTTCATTGTACAATAAACATCAAGTATTTTCAACTGACTCGGAATTCTTGGAGTGATATTAACAAAATTGCATGTTTAGTAATTAATCAATTCATTTCCCTCAAGTGGTAAATAGGGTAACCTCGCTTACGAGTCTGAAAAGTCAACAGAAATACAATCTAACAGACATTATACAGTGGAACCTGTCTTGAAAGACCAAACTTTCCACAATTAAAATGTGTTCTCTCAAAAGAGGCATCTACAGAATAATACAATTATGATCTCGTCAAACAGGTGGTTGCTTGTAAGAGCCAATGATCTTTCAATACAGGTGGTATCAAAAGAGATTTTATATTTTACAGAATAATCTAATTGCTTACAATAGTGGTCTTGAGACAGATTTCACTGTATTGGTGTTGATATTATGTTTTCAATTTAGTGTGGCAGTGGAAATTGATGCCCCCTTGAAAATCTCTCATATCTTCATTGGGTGACAATTTCAACTCTGACTGGTCAAAATGCTGCTGAGAAGTAAATTGAAATGAGTACAAATGATAATGCAAAGTCTGTTCCTAAAGTACCTCTAACATGTCTGGCAATGTTTGCTGGGAAAGGATACTGTTAAAACTGCAACATTGGCATTTCAACATGTTCAATCAGCTTATGTTGATTGATCATGTACATACGTCGATTGCTAGTTCTTTTTTAATTAAGCAGTTCTTTTCATGTAATAAAACAGTTTCAGAATTTGAAATAGGTCATTATCAGGATTTATCAACCTTAGAAAATATATATTCACCTCATCTCTCGGTGAATATAAATTAACGGATCATTATTAGGATTTATTGACCTTAGAAAACATACAATGGAAGGCTTGGTAAATATAAGTTAACAGGCCATTTTCAGGATTTATCCATCTTAGAAAATAAATATTCACCTCATCTTCTGACTTGGTGAATATAAATTAAAAGGTCATTATCAGGATTTATCAACCTTGAAAAAAAATATTTACCTCAGCTTCTGAATGTAAATTTGGCAAGTTGATAAACCATGATTCATTTATGAAAGTCAAAAGCTTCAAACTAATAATGATTCAGAACTGAAATTAGCAGTAAATGTACTTGACTCTTGATGTATATGAAAAGATATATCAAATAAAAACCAAAACAAAATTAAAACAAAACTGTAAAGCTAATTATAGCACCATGTGACTGTGTAAACTGTCACCGAATTAACAGAAAAACTTACAAGATCAGCATCAAATTGTGAGAAAATAGCTCATATATACATTGTATATTGTTATTACAACAATTAAAAACGAAAGTAAAATGAGTTTTCATAGTATCTTGCTTATAATCATGTATGAATGAACCTATCAGAACTATGAGTAATGTGGTTAAAAAGTGCATTTAACAAAAGGTTGTAAATCCGTAAAAATGTAACTTTAGTAAAATAGTAAATTGACTGATCTTACGACTATAGTAAAACTCTAGCAAGGACCAGCAAAGCCAGTTCATACATGTATGCCATAGACCTACATGTATATATTCTTAACAAATTTGTAGAAGTACTTGCAAAATAACCATTTATAATTCAAAGTAAATAAAAACAATGTAAAATTTTTGTAATCATGTAAAACTGCATGTTGATCCCTGGACCTTCCTATATATTAAGTCAACCTGGAATTGCACTTAAGAATCAAATTGCACATAGATATGAAGATGGGAGAGCACAAATACATGTACATGTAGGATTAAAACAAAGAATTGAAAAATATTTCAAATTGGCACTGTGTGGGTAGATCAACCTATAATACTACAATGGTCTCGCTATATATATATGTATAAACTAAATATACTGGTAAATTTGAATTTGTTTCATATAAGAAAACTGCCTTAAAGTACTGTCTTGCAGAGAATCTAAATTCTATTTATTGGTCATTCTCTTGAAAAATATTTGTAATCAATGAAATGAAAAAAATCACTTATTGCAGTTGTAAAAATTGCATCCCCAAATAAAACAATTAAAAAAGCTATACAGTCAAACCCGTCTTGAGAGACCACTCTCCTAAAAGACTACTTCTCTTCTGAGACCACATTTTAAAAATCCTTTAGACAGAATATCTCTGAGAGACTGCCTGTCGTGTAAAACCACATTTCAGTGGCAGATGGTGGTCTTTCAAGACAGGTTCCACTGTACTATGTCACCTTTATCAGTTGATAACATCAAAACCTATTACAGAAATTGCCAAATTATCGACTTTTTAGTCATCTATAGTTTAAGGCAAAGTATGCATGTTCAACTCATCAAGTATAAAACAACAATAAATGTTTACACCAAAATAAATCTTTGACCCTACAAGTAGCACTCTGTGAAAGGGCAATTTTAAATTGACCCTGACTAGCTTTAAATAGACACTGACTAGCTTTAGATAGACCCAGACTAGCTTTAAATAGACCTTGACTAGCTATAAATAGACCTTGACTAGCTTTAAATAGACTCGGACTAGCTTTAAACACACCCTGACTAGCTTTAAACAGATTCTGAATAAATAAAAACTGATTTGTTATTTACGCTTATAATATTAACGAATAATATTGTCTGAATAATACTGATACTGGTAATTACAGTAGCGTATTGCCTCCATGTGAAGAAAAAATGATCATGTCAAGATTCCGAGTATTTACCTTCAAATTTTGAATTATTGAGATGTAATAATTCAAAATTACAAGATAATAACTTGAGCTATTATCTCTAAATTTCAAGTTAATTTTTGACAGCATGTGGAAGCAATATGCTTCCATAGATGATGGCAGAAGTAACTACATTTCGGACTTAATAAAACAAGACATAAAATGCAAACATTAAAATCAACATGGAACTTGAGTGCAACTCAAGTCGGAGAATTTTACTAAACTAATGACTAAGCAAGCCAAAGGGAAGTTGAAAAGGAGAACTTATTTACTGACATTACAATTAAAGCAATATGAGCTGTCATCGGAGGAAATTTTAAAGGCAGATTTTATGCAATAATTTATCTCGTATACACCAGAAAGAGATTAAATGGTGTCTAAAGAACAATTGTATATGTATTATTAGAATAAACATAACGTTTTATAATGTTTATTTTGAATCCACCATCGCAAATTAACTTTTTGTATATTTTAGGAAGATAGCCGATTGTCAAGGAAGTACTTGCAATTCGGAGATGAAATTGGATGTAAGTGTTTATATTTATTTCATATTCATGTGAAAAAAGAGTTATTTTATGTAAATAAGCAGTATACCGGGAGCTATGGACCACATTTTCTGACATTACTTGAGCTTAAAAAATATATGAAATTCTTTGGACTGTTTAACCTATAGGTCATTTGCATATTCTTGTCTGAAAAAGAGTTTTAAGGATTTAAATAAAAATAAATGTAGGTAAATTCTATTTTCAGAGACATTTTCTATTGTACTAAAATTGTTTAAATTAATTTTGACAAAAATGTCACCGACCACAGTTCACATTGCTTTAACTCCAATTCATACACTGGACTTCCTTTTGGTGTAAAACTTCTAGTTGGAATAATTAAATGACATAATTTGTAAACAGACAAAATGTAAATTGTCTTTTCTGTCTGTTTATAGGTTTAAAAACTGATTAATTTATAAAATATTTTACTTGTGTAAAATGATTTTGTGTAATTATATTTATGAAGTACAATTCAAAATGGCAGTGGTATGAGGTTCATGTAGATATTTCTATTCTGAATGAGAATATTCTTTCACTTTAATGGAGACCATTTTGTTGGCAGTAAGAGGCGAGAGTGTGATCCATGGTACCAACCTGTAAAGAGACAAAGAAATGCATACCTAAGTTTATATGGATTAAGAAATACAGTAGAATCTGTTTTTTTTTTAAAAATCACCCCTTCTGCCACTGAACTGTGTCTTACAAGACAGGTGGTCTCTAAACAGAGGTTTTCACTTTTAAGTGATTTTCAGAAGGAACTACCTGGTATATCAACTTAAAACAATACAAATAACAAACGGTCCTACGGGAAGACCAGCTCCACTTTGCAGTGGAATATGACACTAAGAAACTAATTTATTGGGAGGAGTTGTAAGAACAGTTTATATACCTACCGGGGTTCAAGTTCTGATTTGCTGCAGCATTATTTTTCACCAGGTCATCAACCGTTTTGTGGTACCACAGTCGGTAAGCTACAAAAACAACAACAAAGGTATGTGATCCTTACTAGAATTATGTACATGTATGTGTATGCAGATGTAGATGTCACTTAACTTATATTTCATTTAAAATACAAATTCTTAAATTGTTTTTCTGTCACCTTGTTATGATTCTGGGGCTTGACACTAAAATAGACTTCAACTGAAAGTACATGTACTCCATATAAGCTCTGTATAATAAGACATAGCGAGTACGAAAATGGATCATTTTGAAATAACCAGAATCAGTTTGCCATGTTGGAGATTATCTCGAATGCTAAAGGCCAAATAATTAACAAGAAAACATCTACATGTAGCAGTGTTCATATGGTGTTCCTACTAGCTTGGATAGAGCACCAGATTTGTAATCCAAGGGTCTTGGATTCAATTCCAAGCAGAGACATTTATTTGCCTCTGTGACATTTGGCACCCAATTGGGACCTGGGTTCTTCCTGGATACAATACGATTATCCATCACTTATTCACAATAAGTGGTTGTTACCTCCAAATAAAGAGTCAGGATGTCTCTTTCAAAATGGAGGGGATAATGTAGCAGTGGTTAAATGTTGTTCCTCTTTAGCTCAATTGGTAGTGCACCAGTTTTGTAATCCTGGGGTCTTAGGTTTGATTCCAAGCAGAGACAGTTATTTGCCTCTGTGACATTCAATTAACCCCTTTCAACCTCAAAGACCATAATGGATTTGTCTAATACAAAAGAAAAGAGCATACCTTTAAGATGACCAGAGGTGAAAGCATTGTGTCAAATATCAGAAAACTTCAGAAGAAAAATAAAAAATCAATCAGGTCACAAAATCTGTAAAAACTATTCCTGTAGGAATTTTAAAAATTTTGATAGGTGAGTGATTCAGGCTCCTTGAGATTCTAATTTTTTCTTCTCATTTTTTCTCACCTGCATTTACAGGACCAATAATTCCTTTGAATGTTCCTAGAAGTAGTGCTTCCCCTTTTGTAGCATTCTGAAGGTTTTCTACTGGACATTGGGGGAATTCTTCAATCTCGTAAACACCTGTTTAAAGGTCAAAGTAACAGTTAACAGATCTTAAAATATGAAAGTAAGAACATCTGAGTCAAAATTTCAATCTTTAACCTAAAAAATACGGACTAAAATTTTCAGTTAAAGTTTTAAATTGTTAACCATCTTCAACCAATGAAAATGTGGCTCACAAGATCTTGAGAATTTACAGAATGGAAAAGTGATTTTAAAAAACAATGAACTCACAAAATCTGGAAGAAGAAAATTCTGGACAGGATCAAATCACAAAAGATACGACAAATGAATTCTGTGGACTGATGATTTCTTTACTAAAATTGAGTTACACCTCTGCCATTCGATACACTTTCAAGATCATTTGTGGGGCCTCTGTGGCCCAGTGATTAGAGCATTGTGCTTTGAACCATGAAGTCTCTCACTTCTGGTCAGCGCAGGTTTGAGTCCTGCTGGAACCTAAGCTGATTTTTGTGAGAAAGTTTGCCAGTTTACGTGTGAAAGGCTGGTGGTCTCTTTCCATGTACATTGTATCCGACTGTAGGTCTACTTTATTCTGACAAAAAGAATTCTGAAAATGTAATAGTTAGCCTACATGAGTTTCAATGATGAAAATCTCACCTTTAAGATCTTTCTGTAACATATTATTTTGGCCGACAAGGTGTAGGAGTGAATTTTCCTGTCGCACTAACATCGGCATCATTTTACTGATGTAATTTTGGAGCCAGTAAGAATCTTCACTTAAAGCTTGTCTTACTTTAGCTCTCTGTTCTAGACTATCTGTAACGATAAAAATCATCAGATTAAAAACACAGAGAAATCAAAGATTACAAAGCCTACCTTATCTTGCTCATGCCAACATATTTTATATCTCCCAATTCAACTAGGCCGAATTTCTGCCCTGATTTTAAGCGATTTTTAATATTTTTGTAAAATCAGGTTTTACCCAACAAAAGGGAACATAAAATCAAGGCAGAATTTCAGCCTACCAGTCAACTTGACCTCAACCGATTTTCTTAACTCATCAACCCCTGAAAAACAATGGACGTTTCTCTAAATCAATTCCTTAAACCAGTCCAAATGTGTCTTTAGGGGTGAATGAGTCAACCACAGCAATGAAGAAGATGTGTTTGTGAAACACAAATGCCCCAGGTCCCAACAAATTTCTATGCTGGCAAAGTATTGCAATATCCTACAGTAAAAGTACTGTTCTAAAAATAAAAACACAAGTAAATGCAAAAATAGAAAAAAAATTGACCCTAAAACAACACAAGATCACTTTTAATTCACACTTACCATACTCCCAGATATGTACAACATCATTGATCCCTCCAATTTCACTGACCCAGTAACCAAGCAGTGGTGAATGATTAGTTCGAAGATGAATCCATTCATTAGTTAATTCCATAAATGATTTAAAATCCTTTGGTATAACTTTATACTCCCTGAGTTCATACACTTTGCTGGCAGATGAAGAGTAAAATCTTGACCCATTTCTTATGTGAGGCAGGAGTGACTGTAATAATAATAAAAAACATTCATTTGTTTGTTTAGTGGTGCAGAGGGTCACAGGAGGGTATTGACCCAGAGAGTTCAATTGGCAAAAAGTGTCCTGTAGCGTTAGGAAGGTCCTGGGTTTGATTCCCAGTCGGGCCACATATTTTACCTCACCTACTTCATTTGGCACCTAACTAAATAACCCACAGTGGTGTGTATCTGTTAAGAGGCTCATATATATCTAGGGTCAGAAATCTTGTTGACTTATTCATCCCTAAATACACATTTGGACTGGCCTAAGTCATTGATTTAGAAGAGTCCATTGTTTTTCAGGGGTTGATGAGTTAAGGGGGCAGAGGATGTTGACCCAGATAGCTCAGTGAGTAAGAGCATCCTGCTAGTGTTAGGAAGGTCCCGAGTTTGATTCCCGGTCTGGCTGCACATTTTACCTAGTACCTCACCTACTACATTTGATGCCTAACTGAATACTCCACAGTGGTTTGTACATGTTAAGAGGCTCATGGATATCTTGGGTCAGAAATCTTTTTAAGGGGGAAGAGTGTAGTGATGCAGAGGGTGTCGACCCAGAGAGCTCAGTTAGTAAGAGCACTCTGCAAGTGTTAGTAAGGTCCTGGATTCGATTTCCGATCTGGCCACAAGTTTTACCTCACCTTCTACATTTGTAACATTTTTGTTTCCATCAACAGGCATTTTGGGGGGAAAATGCCAGTGGTGACACAATTGGGAATCTAAATATGAATTTATGTCAGTTCAAGAAAAAAAAGTTTGCACACATGAAAATCTACATGTATTGGAAATGGAATCTCCTTTTTCAAAAGCATTTCCTCCTGCATTACGCAATTTATTTTTTATTACAGTCACATTATTAGGACTTTTTTCATCAAATTGAAAAAAAAGAACACTTTTATTTTGCATAGGGATTTGGGCCAAATATCTGCCCTGTGGAAACTCAATTTCTTCCCTGAAATTTTAACCAGAATTTGGTATGTTGCTTTAAATCATTTAGATCTCAAATCAGTTTGATCATGTCTAGCATTTAACAACATTTGCTAGAGTTATGGGACTTTAAAATTTTCATGCTCTTAGAAGCATACATGTAGTATTTCTAAATCACATTTTATTAATGATAACAAACTCAAGCTATATGAAACATATTCTTGTAACTCAAATCAAACCTGTCAATTCTACTTTAATATTTTTTACTGCATAAAATTTGCAAGAGTTATGTCCCCTTGTCTTGCATATGTGTACTGTAAGTCAGCTTGCCAAGTTTTTCAATGAAATTGGTTCAGTTGATTTATAAAGGAAAAAATATATGTTGTCACTAAAGAAAAAACAACTACAAATAGGAGACCAAAGGGGACTCAAGGCAAATTTTGTCAATTACAATGTATATTCAATTATTCTATGCATTTCATACATGTGTCTAGACCTGTAACCTTGACTTACGAGGGCTTTCATACCATAACATTGAAACTTTTTCAAAAGGATCCTGATTGCTTTTTTTTTTTTAAAATGACTTTCTTAAAGATGTGTTTGTATACACTTTGCATAAAAAAATACCAAGTTTGAAAGATAACCAATCATTGGTTCACAAGAAGATTTTTTGGGGTGTACCAAGTTTTGACCCATTTTATCATTATTTTTTTTTAGTCCCTACAGTTACTAGCCTCTTATTATTCACCAACTTGAAGCCCCTTTCTCAGAGCAAAATTGAAATCTAAATATAAATACCGAATACAGAGAAATGAATCAGAAAAGTGTTAAAATTTTTATATATTCTTTGAAATCTGTGAGTGAAAAAAATTGCATTCTAAGGTCAATATTTGAAATATGTAAAAATAGTCTACATAGAAATGCTCTAAGCAGTGCCAGTAAAAATTTGTGTAATAAAAAAAGAATCTGTCACCCCTACCCCCCCCCCCCCAAAAAAAGTGGTTCTGATATTAAAAAAATGCACAATATTTATTATTTACCCAAAATTTTTGAAGGAAAACCCCACGTCTCTGATAGTTTTCGATACACAAAAAAAAACAACAAAAAAACAATACAGAGACATGGTAAATTCCTGCAAAAGTCTGAAGTTCCAATCATGACATTTCAATGTACATGCATTACTATAATAAAAAGAACAGACATCTGGTCAGGCTGCAGAGAGGCAATGAAAGGGTAACAAAGATTTATATCTACATGAATAAATTCTCACTTAAATAAATTTTGTATTAATTTAAAGAAAATTAAAATTTGAAATATTTATCCTCTGAATCTCTTGTACAACTTTTTTTTCTTGATCTATCCTCTCTGTTTAATTCATACACATTGATGCACTCACTCAGACCCAGTGAGGAGCATTCTGTTACTATTATAGCCTAATTCTAGAAAGTCAACTTCAGAACTTCTGCAGTCTCTGACAGAAGCATGTGAAAATATTGATAAGGAAAGTCATTTGCAAACAAGACAATTTAAATCAAGATTTCCAAACATAATGTTTTAATTTCACGTACCTTGCCTGCTTTACAATTGCTAAGTATCTTTATCACGTTCATCTTCGTTACCAGATTCTACCTCCTGAGTTTGAAAGTAGGTCAGGATATCACAGGTCAACTTTACGGGTCAGGTGCGTGTCACTAGTAACGCTATGAATGAAAGAGATGTTAAATGACTTTTGGTTGGCTATTTGATAAACTTATCTTTATTGTAACCAATCAGAATAAAGGTAATGGCAAACGTACGATTCGGCACTAAACATGGCCGCTGAATGTAAACATACCAAATAGTCTTCATAAGAATTAATTCTCAAGTTTTTCTACACCAAGTCATGAAAATCTCATTTGTTTCAGTTTAGGACATACCAATTTCTGAGTTTGAGGAAATATTTAAATTAGTTTTAAAGATGAGTACAACATGGAAAGGGTTAGAAGGAGACGAGCTGGTGCAGAATCTGCGACAACTTATGATAAACTTCGATCCTCACATACGGGAGGCAGGGACGTTTGATCATGCAGAAGAAACGCTGATTCACCTAGAAGAAAACGATGAAAATTTTCACAGGTATGATTTTTGAACAGTTGTCCATGACAAAACATATTTTGGAGGACAGTTCTTTTTGGAAGGTACTTGATTTGGGTCCATGGAAATGCCGAAGAGGCACAGAAAACACCAATTTAGCCTATAGAGTAGTAAAACATGCCAACAACTTAAATACCTTAGAATTAGATATTGATTTTGGTCATGGATGTAAATTTTTAAAGACATTTTATGCATTTTAAGGAAGTAGTTACGATAATATGAAGTAAGGCATTTGTCTTGAAAGTGAGCACAACTCCCTGTTTTACAAATGAGGGAAAACATTTTCATCGAGATTCCATCTGATTTAATAAGGGAAACATCTTCCATCCAATGTGGATGTCAGAGTTTAATTATGACATCAAATATGTGGAACATTTTAAAGCAGTACCGACAAAATTTGGAAAAAATCTCCAAACTGTTTTATTAGAATACATTTTTGTGAAGAGTGACTGGTAAAGCATCAGGTTGATAGGTAATCCCTTAGGGGATTCTGCCGTGTTGTCCTTACTGATTGACTGCCACCCAGGTATTTAATATGTTAAGTTCTCTTGAGCTGGTCACCAAAGCCCAGATTTTCCCAAATAAAATTGTGAAGGCTTAAGAAGAGGGGGATATGACAGAATCCCCAAAGGGATTAGTTGGTAGGGTCCATAGAATAAATGAAATGACACTCATTCACCAAAATGACAGGGTATTAACCAAAATGATGCTACAATGCAGCAGAATGATACCAATATACTTGATATTTTTAGATATTTGTGTTTTTTGTGATCAGTTTGAGCTTAAAAGACCATATTTACATGCATTATTTGTTACTTTTAAGGAGAAACAGTAATCCTGAATTTCCCCCAACACCTCATTAACCAAAAGTACATGTACACTCATTCACCAAAATAAAGGGGTATTATCAATCAATACCATAAGTAAACTGAAATAAATGATAGGCCTAATCATTTATCAAAATGATAATCATTCAATAATGAGAATCACAAGTAAAAGCATCAAATATATTGTTTAGAAAGAAAAGTGATGCTTGTGTAGAATGAGAACCAGAAAGAAGACAATATATCTAGATCTACGGTAAATATGTTTTGTTAATAAACAAAAATATTTATATTCTTTTTTATCATGATATTCAATATAAGTAAATAACCAAATCTTTATTAAATAAGTATCATTTTGGTGTACATGTATTTCAGCATCATTAATATCTAGGATAGTGCCCAGTCATTTTGGTGAATGAGTGTCATTTCTGTTATTCTGTGTACTGAGTTTAGATGATTAAGTCTGGAGAAGCATCTGGTTGACATGGTCCAGTCTGGAGAATTTTCCTAGGCTCTACAGTGTACAGCTTCTGACACAGTTCGGTCATTTTTCTAAGTAATATGTACACTTGTTGTCTACATGTATGTGTTTCTGTTTGAGCTGTATGCACTCTCTAATATAAACTTGTTATATGTCTTAAAGTGAGCACATCTCGGTCATTGTTAATTTGTTACATCATAACGTAACATTAAATGCATTGGGTTTGGTAAACAGCATGCAGTTTTAATAGAATCAGTTATCACATGATCATTGTGTAAATTATGGGAAGAAAATGGTGTCTGCATGAATTTAGTTTTTAATGAATTCAGGATTAATTTGTTTTTGTTTATTTTTTACACATTTTTTCATGAGGTGAGAAGTAACAGATTAGTTTTGATTTACAATAAAGAATTCACTATGCTTGCTTTGAATCAACAGCCTAACAGATTGCCCATGAAGGAGTAAAGAAGACAAGAAACCAGATTAATGACGGACTAGCAGATTTTGAAGAAACCAGATCTTCAGATATTCCATTTTATAACAAAAATAAATAACTTACTAATAATAATATATATAATGAGTATGTTATGAGGTTTGTTGTTTTTATTTAGTGTTGAATTTTCCTTCCAAAATGTTATACATGCACTTTATAAAAAAAAAATGATCTACATAAACAGTTATTTTAATCTTAATTTTATTTCAGATATGAGTTTGTTAAACAGCTTAAGAGAAAAATAGATGAAGTGCTGAGTCCATTGATAGAGGATGAAATTGAAAGATTTGCACTGAGTGGTCATGTCGACACAGGACAGGAAACCCTCGTCAGCAAAATCACACAATCTGTAATTCAGTCCAGACCGTAAGTATGCATCAAAGGGATTACAGTAAAACCTGCTAAGGTGGCCACCTCTATATAATGATTACCTGTTTATAAAGGCCAGTTTTTTCAAGTCCCTTGACTGCATACTTCAACTAAATTTAACCTGTGTATTACATATATAAGTGTCACCTGCACATAAAGGTCAATATTTTCTGGTCCCTTGGGTGGCCCCTATATACAGGTTTCACTGTATTTTGTAATGGAGTAAATATACATGTACATGTAACTCTGTCACCTAATTATGACAAGAAAAACCAGTATTTTCATCATTGATATAAGTAACATGACATTATTATGTACACAAGTTTGATGCTACATGTACATGTAGCATATAAACAGTATGGTTTCAGGGAATATACAGTGCAGTGTTCTCAATAAGATTTTTGATAGGGAAAAACATTGAAATGGGGGGGGGAGTGGGGGGGTTACAGCCAGGGGCCTGGGGACACCAAAGGCGTTTGATACAGATATCAATAAATATTATACTATTTTTTCTTGTGCAGAAATCTCATAGCTGGCAAAATCTTTACAATAGGTAGTTTAATATAGTTACCGGCCCTTAATGAGAACGCTGCTGTAATCCCTCTTTATAACGACCATGTTTATTCTTTGGAGGCTTTCTTTTTGTTTTGGATTTGCCTTTGCCAAGGAAAACATTGCAAACATCTCAAACATGTAAACTGACTGTGGCTAAATATATAGAATGATAGGCAGCAGATAGTTCTATAGAAAAAGAAATTCTTATTTACATGTATAAATGAACTCAAAATTATGGCACCAATTATCAGTTCCATTGAAAACACATTCAGTGAATACAAGTACAATGTACTGATAATGTTTTCTGTGGGATATGTTTGTATAGCAGGATTTTTCGACTGAAGATACACGTTCTGAATTTTAACTGTCTATGTCAGAAACTGTAAATTCCATTATATCAATTGTTGATAACATTATGTATGTTCATTCTCAGTGAAATACTGTAAATGAAATAATCAGAATACATGTAATAACAAAGGTCGTTATAAAGTGGCTTGATTTTCAAGTATTGATTTTTTAGGAGTCTTATCTATAAGTGATAAGATAATGTTATTATGTGGATTGAAGTATTAACAAAAGTATAATATTTTACTTTTGACATATTAATATTTAAATAATGAGTTTGTAAAAAAATTGACATTTTCGTTGTACATATTATACTACATACAGTAAATCTGATTTTATTCTGAAGAATTTTATTTATGCGTAATTTTGCAAGAGCTCTCGTTCACGAAAATAAGATTATCACTTAACGAAGTATGATAGTAGTTTGACAAAATGGGCATTTGATATCGTGAAAATACCATTTTGTTAATAAATTTAGAACTTGTGTATCACAAAATAATGTCCAGTGAAAATTTTCCCGATTTATAGTATAACAAATATTATCAGTGAAAAGAAATATTTAGTTTTTAAGAGGTAGCTTTGATATGTACATTCATCGTTTATTTTCACTTGCCATAGGTACTTAGATATGAACAGAAAATTAAAGAAATATTTAACAGAATCTGTAGAGGAATTGGTGAGAAATTTTGACGCAGAATTTGGAGTCGGAAAACACAAGGAAATGAATGATCCACTTTTTTCACAAGCGAAGAACATGAGCGATGATGAGGAGTCTTCATGTGGTAGTTCTTTTAATCAGGTCAGAGGCTTGAGGTTTTGAACTCTCCAAGATTTTACTGCTTTACTCTGTGATACTCATTTTAGACTGCTTCCTGTACTGTGGTAGAGGCTTTTTTAGACTCTTCCTTCCTAGTGGGTATTTAGATTTAAGACTGCTTCCTGTACCTAGTGTACTCTAGTAAGATTTTAGAGGCTTCCTGTACTAGTAGAGAGATTTTAGACTGCTTCCTGTACTCTAGTGGTAGAGGCTAGTAAGATTTTAGACTGCTATGTGAGGCACTAGTTGAACAAGATCATTCCATAATTCTTAGCCTGCTTCCAATTAATCATAAGGTCATTCCTGTACTATTGGTAGAGACTAGTCAGATTTTAGACTGCCTGTACTCAGTGTAACCAAGACTGCTATTCACTATAACAAGATCTCAGAGCCTGTCAGTTAATTCTAACCTGTCAGGTAACCAAGACCATTCTATATTCTCAGAGCCTGTCAGTTAAACAAAACAATTCTATATTCTCAGAGCCTGTCAGTTAAACAAGACCATTTTATATTCTCAGAACTTGTCAGTTAACCAGTAGTGTCTCAGCATAATATAAGAGCTGGAAAAGTTGTAATTATAAGCAAAGTATATCTTGATTGGTGTAGATGAAAAATAAGTATTTGCTAAACGTTTTGACAGTACTTGACTGGCTAGCAAGACTGGGGTCAAAGGTAGTCACTTAAAAGAGCTTATCCAATTGAAAGTGTCATATCTTATCATGTCTGTGGTGAAAGTGTCATATCTTATCATGTCTGCAATGAAAGTGTCATCTTATCTTGTCTGCAGTGAAAGTGTCATATCTTATGTCTGCAATGAAAGTGTCATATCTTATCATGTCTGCAATTAAAGTTTCATATCTTATCATGTCTGCAGTGAAAGTGTCATATCTTATCTTGTCTGCAGTGAAAGTGTCATATCTTATCATGTCTGCAATGAAAGTGTTAATATCTTATCATGTCTGCAATGAAAGTGTCATATCTTATCATGTCTGCAATGAAAGTGTTAATATCTTATCATGTCTGCAATGAAAGTGTCATATATTATCATGTCTGCAATGAAAGTGTCATATCTTATCATGTCTGCAATGAAAGTGTCATATCTTATCATGTCTACAATGAAAGTATCTTATCATCATGAAAGTCTATCAATCATGCAATGAAAGTGTCATATCTTATCATGTCTGCAATGAAAGTGTCATATCTTATCATGTCTGCAATGATGTCTGCAATGAAAGTGTCATCTTTATATCTTGTCTGCAGTGAAAGTGTCATATCTTATCATGTCATAAAGTCTTATCATGTCTGCAATGAAAGTGTCATATCTTATCATGTCTGCAGTGAAAGTGTCATATCTTATCATGTCTGCAATGAAAGTGTCAATGAAAGTGTCATATCTTATCATGTCTGCAGTGAAAGTGTCATATCTTATCATGTCTGCAATGAAAGTGTCATATCTTATCATGTCTGCAATGAAAGTGTCATATCTTATCATGTCTGCAATGAAAGTGTCATATCTTATCATGTCTGCAATGAAAGTGTCATCTTATCTTGTCTGCAGTGAAAGTGTCATATCTTATCATGTCTGCAGTGAAAGTGTCATATCTTATCATGTCTGCAATGAAAGTGTTAATATCTTATCATGTCTGCAATGAAAGTGTCATATCTTATCTTGTCTGCAATGAAAGTGTCATATCTTATCATGTCTGCAGTGAAAGTGTTAATATCTTGTCTTGAAGTCAAAGTTGTCTGAATGTGTCATTTCATCATGTCACAATGAAAGTAAATATTTATCATGTCTGCAATGTGTCAGGTTAGAGAATGAAAGTGTTAATAATCATGTCTGCAATGAAAAATGATATCTTATCATGTCTGAGAAACGAAATGCTGCATTTATATACATAGAAAAAGTTTATTTGTCTGCAATCATCTTTCAAATTATGTCAGAAAGTGTTAATATCTTGTATAAAAACAGTTTTGAATGTATTTCAACCAGGTAATATCTGTCAGTGACAGGTTGGTAATAAGTAGGTAGTTGCATTTTTTTTTATACGACTCTCTGTGGCGATTTTTGGTATAAAACCAGTATTCACTGATGTTTTTTTAATCCATCCTTTTTTATGTCTCGCAATTTACTTGAGTTTCATCCATCCCGTTATTCGAATCCTTGAATTTGCCGTTATGAATCCTTAAATTTGTTTTACACAATGTTTGGTTCCATGATTAATTTTATAAGTTATAATTTTACTGTAAGGTGTATGTTAGAAATAGAAAAAACTTGGAATGGCCTAACCCTAGAATCTAATCTCTTCTTGCAGCGTCAAATTATTATGTCCAATGAGGTGGTTTTTCGTGACATTTTCCACTGTATCATGCAAGTGTTAACAAGTAATTTCAGGTAGAAGTAAGATTTTTAGATTATTTTTGTCTAGCTTCACAAGTATAAATTTTGAAAATGCATTTATTTAGAACAAGACATCACACAAGGCTGTTGGTTAATTAACTCATTCACCCCTAAAGACACATTTGGACTGGCCTAAGTAATTGATTTATAGAAGAGTTCATTGTTTCTGAGGGTTGATGAGTTAATTCAGTGATATTTATTTCTTTTGTTCTTCAACACATGAATTTGAATTATCAATGAAATATTGACTGTTTGTATTTTCAGAGTATGATGCTGTTTAACAATCACGAACTCTTACTAGAGGTAGCGGAAAAGCTGGGTAAAAACCGCGACAGTCAGGTGAGTCATGCTGTTATACGAGCCGACAATGAAATCTGAATGTTTGCTTCTACATGTTTATGAGTAGGCATTAAACGAAATTTTGAAATACATATGTATAATGCATTTGAGTACATATAGGTCAGAGGAAAATTAAAGTTTTGCGGAAAATAAAAACCCTCTTTACTGACAGCATATATCAAAGTATTTTTAAATATACTACATAACACATATGCAATTTTCAGAATTTTTTATCCAGAAAAGTTGAAAGTTGTCTTTAAAACTTAAAGGGGAATTAGCTGCAATTTTTCCAAGATTTCCTTTTCCCTCTTTTACTATCTATCTAGATATACAATAATAACAAAAAGATATACACAGGCATAGAAATTCTTAAATCCCTATATATTTTGTGAAAATTTCTTGAGAAACCCAGTTTGGCACTTTTTCACTTGCAATTTATTTACCCAACCTTACTCTTTGTATATGAATGCCACACTGGACCTCATTTAACAAAATATATAGCAATATAAGACTTTTTATGCCTGTGTATAGCTCTTATTTGTAATTGTACATCAAGTAAAAGTAGTAAAAGTAGAAAAAATGGAAATAATTGTTTTTTGGTAAATGCAGCTGATGCGCCTTTAAACAAAATACGGATTGAAATTTACCTCTCTTCCGAAGTATTTTAGTACTAAACTGAACAGCAGTGAAGATTTTCCAAAGGTACAGGGCTCAATCTTGTTGGTGGATTTATGTAGTTAATTCTGTGCAGTTACATATTGTACAAGAAAATTCATTTTACGTATGATAATTATTCCAGATATGAATGATTTTGAGAAAAATGTGAAAAATCTTGTCCTATATATACCCAAATGCACTATATCTAGGAACTCTGAAACAGTTATGAATTGACCAAAATTACATGTGTCTTTTAACAACTGTGATCCAGTATTAACGGATAGTTTGACACTATTTGCATCTTCCGTTCTGAACAGATTTTTTTTATTTCACTTTCAATAAAGACAAGAAGAGAGGCCATGCAGAGTTTAAATCAACACTTGCCAGGCGATTTTATCAATAGCGAACATTGGAGCCAGATAAGACGCAATCTTCTAGATGCTATGGCAGATCCTGATGATTACCTTACAGTAAGAAATTTTTATTTTTTTATTTTTATTAATAGTCTTCAAGTACTGAATACAGCCCTTTAACGAAAAACATATTTTTTTAATCTTTATCTAATAGTCACCAAAGTACTGAATGACCTGGCACATTATTTCCACCCCAGGTTATTTTATCATTTATTGTTATTTTTGCCCCAGGTTACTTTTGCCTTCTCTTTTAACTTTCGTAGCCTTTTGAACTCACCCATTTCAAAAAACATGAAGAATGGTAAAGTCCACTGTCAGAATTTGGGAGTGTATGATTTTGAATCTAAATCACTGCAAAAAGTTCTCCTGCAATATCAACTTGATCACTCCTGAATCATGACAGTAGACCATGTTATCTATTGATTTGGGTGAGTCTAAGTGTGACATCAGGGTTTGATGAGGCAAGGACGAAAATGGCGAAAATTTTCTGGTACAGGTATACAGTTATCCTGCCAGCATTTTCAGTGTTTATAGAGATAACATTGGCAGCAGATGAAGTGTCACAAATTTGTACCTTTGCTATGGACAATACATTGATTGGTCACCATGCAAAAATCTTTGTTAAAATCTAATCCCAAATCATAACTTTTGCATCAAATGCTTAAAGTCCTAACAAAAGACAGACATATTTGTGCTTTTGTGTTTTTTTTTTTTTTTTTTTTGGTTTGCCCCTGACTAATTGAATCTGTCTGTTTTCTATAGTTTCCATGGTGCTCATATTTGGCTGTATTCTTAATGCAAAATACATATGTTTTTTTTTCCAAATTTGTTGGGGGAAAAAACTTTCAATTTAATGTACAGACTGTGACCATAATGAACAATTAATTAATGGAAAGTGAAATTCATTTAAAAAAAAGAGATTCCATTACATTTAGATTTACCACATGTGTGCAAACTCTTTTTCCCAGTTTAACACAAGTTCACGTAAAACTTCCCACTTGTGTCGCATGTGGCATTTCCCTAAAATTGGCAGAGAAAGACCCGTTAAGTCTGCAACCTTTTGTTTACATCGTGAATTCCCCAACACTGTTCCACCACAATTAGTGACTATAAATAAGAAGACCTAGACAGCATAACTGATCAGGGTCAATATCATTTTTTGATTTCATGAGAATATGGTTTCTGTTGAGTAATTTAGGTTCTTTCCTAAAATTTTAACCAAACTTGGTATGCTGCCATATATCGGTGAGATTTCGTATTTTTATGGCCAAACTTTGACAGAGTTATGAGACTTTAAGGGTGTTCTTGAGTGGAAACAATTTGGTGACTCAGTGCAAGAACATATTCTCATCAGATCTCACCCAGTCACCGAAAACACGGTGGAGAACAAGAAAAATGAAGTAGAACAAGAGGATGATAATTTATTGCAATATTATTGGTTCACCGTGTTTATTCTCACTCCTGCTAAAAAGGTGGTGTGAAAATTCGCACCGAGAACAGTATTCTTAGTACAAATTTCTTCACATTTGGGTGAGCTTTCTTACTCGAGAACAATGCCAAGAACATCTCGCCCAAGCACATTCTGAAATCTTTGATTTTTTAATTTTCATTTAATATCAAATTGTATATCAGACAATATTAGGCAAAACTGCCAAAAAATTTTGTCAAGGCTCTATAGATAGGTCAGTCAGAGTACATCAAATAATTTTTTTCTTTGGCTTAAAATGGAGATTGAAACTTTATGATGGTATATTGTATAAAATTTACTCAAATTGCTGGAGACTTAATTCTACACAATTTCCGTCTCAGAATTATAGTCTGCCAAAATCAAAGGTCAAGAGCATATTGTATTTGGTCCATCTGTTGGTTTGTTATGGGTTCTAATACTTTCAAAGTTTCTGTCAAATAAATAAGAATCAATTCTTTTCTCCTATTTCAACCAAATTTGGTATGAAGTTTAATATCAATCAGGTCTAAAATGAGTTTCATTATGGCGCTTTATCATTTGGCAGTATTTTACCAGAGTTATGGGATCCTTCTTTGAACCTTAATTGTTTCACAAACACATCTTGTTTTATACAATAAATACCGGTACATGTAGGCTACGTACATCATACATGTATTTTTAGAAATTTGAACTTTTTTGGGTCAAGGTCATTAGTTATTCTTACCATGATCATTTAAGTTGTCATTTAACTAATCAACCCCTGAAAAACAATAGATTCTTCTGTAAATCAATGACTTAGACCAGTCTAAATGTGTCTTTAGGGGTGAATGAGTAAACATAAAGTTCACATCATTGATGTTGAGTTATCTTTGTTTCTGGTTTATTGCAGTTACTTACTCAGAAGTTTATAACACGAGCGTTTGTCACAACGTCACCTCAGACGAGAGAAATATACACACTTTTAGGTAAACATATCAATTATTCAGCTTTTGTATTGTAAATAACAATTGTTTCAAGAGAGATTAACTTCAATTAAATTTGCAAATGGAGATCACACTTTGAACCATAAAGTCTCTCACTTCTGGTCAGTGCAGGTTCGAGCCCAGCTGGATCCTTAGCTGATATTTGTGAGAAAGTTTGTGAGAAAGTTTGTGAGAAGGCTGGTGGTCTCTTCCCAGGTACATTGATCACCACCATATAACTGAAAAAATTGTTCAGTGCGGCTTAAAACATCATTCAAAATTCAAATACTGTGTGGCTATCAAAAGGTAAAGTATGCATAACAGTGCAAACTGAATTCTGTATTTAAAGAAGTTAGCACCTGAAAATACTCTTAATATAAAAATAGTTTTGTCATATCAGCGACATGCATGCCTCTATTAATAAACCAGTTCAGTTGATATAGTACAGTGGAACCTGTCCTGAGAGACCACCCCATCTGCCACTGAAATGTGGTCTCTCAAGACAGGTGGTCTCTCAAAAGAGGTTTTATTTAAAGGATTATTTAACAATGTGGTTTTCAGAATGTGGTCTTAAAAGACAGGTGGTCTTTCATGACAGTGGTCTTTCAAGACAGGTTCCACTGTATTGGATCTTTTTTCCTGGTTCAGTTTTGAGACTCGGAGGTGATTTTCATCTACTGGCCACTTTTCCCCTCCCGTCTTTACTCCTAGATAGAGGTAAAAAACTTCTAGGTTCTGCAGTTTTATTCCTTCATCATGTTGTACAAGCGTTGTGGCGCTTTTTAAAAAGCTGTTGGAAATACTGAGCACTTACGAAGGACACACACGAACTTGACATCACCCTCTCTACCTCACTTGACATCACCCTCTCTACCTCACTTGACATCACCCTCTCTACCTCACTTGACATCACCCTCTCTACCTCACTTGACATCACCCTCTCTACCTCACAGGGTTTAGTGACATAGACTCTAAGTACAGTTAAACTTAAGCATTCAAGGGACCACCTAGAAAAGTTCGAAACATTGTGACTTTGACTCATAAATGGTGACCTAGAACCACACAATTTGTAATTTCAGAAGTTCTATTGGGTCGATATGACTACAGTAATACCTGCTTTACCAACCACCTGTGTATAAAGACCACCAGGTCATAAAGACTGTTTTTAGCTGTCCCCAATAGTACAATTTGTGTACAAATCAACCTCTATATAAAGACCACCTCCATATAAAGACCAGATTTGTTGTGTCCCTAAGGAGGTCGTTATATACAAGTTTAACTGTATTTCAAAACCATATCATACATATAATGTTATGGTCTTTTATAGTTAGGGCTAAACATGCTAAAATTAGCTCAATTTTTTTTAATAAATAACAAATTCTTTGAGTGTTTATGAGAAGAAGAATAATTGCCGAGGGACAATTTCAAAAACACTTTTCCCATTTGTATTTATATCTTTTCAGTGGAATATCTAATCGGCCAGTTCCAATCGAAACGAGCAACCATACCAAAAATTAAAAATGGGCTTGATGTCACCAAACCGGACATGGTGAAGCTCATCAAAGTTGTAAGTGGTTGAAATGTATTTAATTAACTCTTTGACCCTTGTAGTCGCATTTGAACTCACCCATTTCAAAGAATGGTAAAATCAATTTGCGGAATTCAGGAGGTCTTTATTTAGCATCCTAATTTCACAAAGATTTTTAAAATTTGCAATATTAACTTGTTCATTCCTGATGAATGTCGGTAGAGTAGACCAAACGTTTTATTGATTTGGGTGAGTCTAAATGTGACCATAGGGGTGGATGAGTTACTTGTGAAATAGTTCAGACAAAATGATCTTGATACAGTGTCACAGTTAATACTTCAGTGTTTTGATATGATTGTATCAAATTTTCCCGACTGGGTCAAACATTCCAACATTGGCTGTTTTAATGTATCATATCTGGGATTCGGGGCAAAATAGATATTTTTTAAGGTTATGTGTTTAAATTACAAGTGCATGTCATATGGTACCTTAAATTTTCTTGTCTGGTTATGGGTAAAGTAAAAGAATTACCAGGGCCCAAAGTCACCAGATGTACTCAGTACTCAAGCTCAACTAACTTTTCATGATTTTCAGGTAAATTCAGATAAGATTTATTCTGTAACTGGACATGTTTGTATATTGACAGCATATAATTGTAAAAAATGAGAAAAATCCTTGCTCATTGGAAGAAAATTTCAGAAATATTCAAAAATTGTTTGAGTACATACTCAAATTTTGAGTACCGTACTCAACACATTTATTCTTTTTTTACAGAAAAATCATAAATGTGACGCAAAAATTTATATGTGAATGATGAAAAACAATAATATGTTTCCTAATCACTTAAACCCAAAAGTTTTACCAACGATTATATAGTAAAAATGATGAAATTAAAGTTGAGCTTGAGTACTGAGTAAATTTGGTGATTTCTGGCCCAGATAGATTTTTTCAAATTTAGCAGTCAATAATATCTGTTGCTGTAAACGTTTACTCGAGGCCTTTCGTGTAAAAGGTGAATGCTCAAATGATTGAGCTAATACCAACCGCCAGTTGTATGTTTCTGTTATAAACTTTTGTACCGGTATGTCTATTTGATAATGAGTGTTTTGTTAGACTTTTCCCTGGTTTTAGTGAATTCTTGGCTCACCTCTACAAAGTTGAAGGGGAGCTTATGCTGTCACCCCGGCATCCGATGAATTAGATTGGTTGAGCTCATGTTTACCTGCCCCTACTCCTCATCCGATGAATAAGATTGGTTGAGCTCATGTTTACCTGCCCCTACTCCTCATACATCAACTAAACTTGCATGGTTTACATGTCTAATGATTCTAAGCACATATGCACATCCCATGCTTCAACTGTTGGATAATTATTGGGTTTTTTTGGGTTTTTTTTTACTTGAATGATGAGTTTGGTTTGGGCATGATCTATTTACAATACTGCATGTGATTAAGAAGATTAATTGAAGTCAGTTCTGGCAGATTGTGATTTTTTATTACTAAATGTTAATATGTTTGGTTGTTTGGTTATTTATGTGTATTTTATGTTTTTCCTGTGTTATAGTGTATGTTATCCAACAATTCATTGATAAACAAACATACTCTTTGTTTTCTAGTTTCGTCTTTTAAATGAGTTTCAACAGGAGACAACAAATTATTGGATCAGGTACCCAGACAGGTAAGATCATATGATTAACTCTATTACTAATTTACCTGTGTCAGTTAGGAGACCATCTCTGATACATGCCCTTCTGTTTTTGCTAGGGCAAGGATAACTTATAACTATAAATTTTGAAATTCCTTACCCCAGAGTCAGTAATTTTGTAGATTGGTCAGGGAATCAAATGGGCATTAACTCATCAACCCCTGAAAAACAATGGACTCTTCTGTTAATCAATGACTTAGACCAGTCCAAATATGTCTTTAGGGGTGAATGTGTTAAAGCCCTGTTAGCTTCTTGGTTTTATCAATATCAATGTAGATTTGAATTAAAAATTATTATACCACCTGAAAATCCAGAATAAACTCTACCACACATTGAAACAGTCCATTCCATTTAAGACACAGAGGGTAAATTGGGGTTAAGTAATATATAGTCTAAGATTTCTTTTACAGATACATTGAAGAAATATTGGAGAGTACATTGAATCTGTTTTGTATTCATCACATGGGAGGCCCAGTGGGCACCTCGGCACAGTTAACACCGATACATTTTGTGGCCCTAGTCGACCCTAAAGCCCAGTGGTTTATAAAGTGGATGGTAAGGAAACAACTTGCAATATGGTTTTATATTCTGTGGTTCATATCTATCCTATTGTTACAAAATAAAAATTATGCATAGATCAACACACATGCATGCACTTGCTCATACATGTATAAACCCATGTGTTTACATACATACATGCACACACAAGCACACACCCAGGCACACACACATGACACACACAGGCACAACAACACACATGCACATTCACACAAGGCCAAGCACACTACACACACACACGCACACACGTTGTAATAGTTACACAGAACATGGATGTCCATGGCCGAATGGTTAGAGTATCCTGCTTTGAATTATGAAGTCTCTCACCTTTCATGTTGGAGTCTCACTAATACCGGTAATTTTTTTGTATTTGCAGCATGGTAATTACAGCAGAATGAGACTGTTAAAGTTACTAGAGAAATACAAACCGATTGTAAGTATAATAATTACTGAAAAACACTTTCCGCGTGACAGAACTTCCTGTTTGTAAGAATTATGGGAAGGGCATGACACTTCCTTTTTTGTAACAAACCTTCAGTCAGCTTTATGAAAAACAAAATCATTTTTTTCATATTTGAATTTTGCAGGTTGTGAATGCTGTTCGACATTGCTTGGACTTTTCTGCCAACAGGAAGTTACCTTTTGACCTTTTGAGTGACATATCTGATACATTCTCCAAGATATCTGCAGGGGGAGGTAGAGTTTCTTTTTTTACAAAACACGTCTGTTAACATGTCACATTACAAATCATAAAGACGAATTTAAAACATAATGTCTCAGTTGTATTTTTACACATTACATTTTCGGAGATCTAGGTTTATAAATCATATTAGATTTCTTTTCTCCCACACCAGCCTATGAAAGACTACGTTTTTTATAGGGATAAAAATGGTTCACATGCAGGATGCTTTTATTTGTATTTGAAGGCGTCAGACTGAAATTTTAGAAGTGTAAACAAAATGTGACTTTGCATTTGTTTAAGTTGTCGTACATTGGTGTGTTGAGTGGACAGAGAAATCTCAACCCTCATAGTAACAGACTTGGAGCTTCAATTTTTATATTTTATATTTTTTATTATATATCTTTTATTTTCGATCCTTCATATGACAGACATCATATACTGTTGGTTCCTGTCAAACACGTGCATCTTATTTACCCTTTTTAGCTCGCCAGGATGAAAATCTGAAAAACTAATTCCATACCCCTGGCGTCATCCTTGTCAATGTTGTCATTGGCGTTTGTAGACAAAACTTTAACCTGGCCTATATCCTTTTAACGGCAAGGGACATGACATTGATATTTCACATATAGATCCCTTATGACCAGAGTTTTCAATTGGTACCATGACTTTTGACCTAGTGACCTTGACCTTGGACTTTGAGCTTTTTTTTTTAAAGCATTACCTTTGCTATATCTTTTAAACCATGAGAGATAGGGATTTGTATTTCACATATAGATTTCTTATGACCAGACCTTTCATTTGGTGTCTTGACTTTTGACCTAGTGGCCTTGACCTTGGAATTTGACCTACTTTTCAAAAACTTTAATCTCGGCTTTATCTTGAAAACCATGAGGGATAGGGCTTTGATATTTCACATATAGATTCCTTATGGCCAGAGCTTTCATTTAGTACATTGACTTTTGACCTAGTGACCTTGACCTTGGACTTTGACCTATTTTTCAGAAATTTAAGGAATCAAAATATTTACCGCACCATGACCTTAAAACCTGACAACTGTAGGTCAAACCCCTATTTTGAAAATTTACACCCATTTCCGGTGAGCTTTGTTGTATTCTTACAACTCTTGTTTGCGACATACATTACATTAATTTCCTTCCTTTTTCACATCAGACATGTTCCTTTGGTTATTACGGCATTGATCAGGCATGTTCCTGTACTTTCTTTGACACACATAATATTTCTTTATGATTTTTCGTGTTTTCCATTTTACAGGAGGAAGACGGACGTACTATGCTGGAGCAGAACTGGAGTATGCCTACTTTATTCATTCAGTTTTCCTCCTAGGCCGTCTTTTGTGTTTTGTTAATGGACGCAAGTTTTTCCCAATTAAACTCAGGGATGCTGATGGTAAGTTTTTTAAAAAAATTAATGTTACACAGAAATTATGTTTGTTTGTGTCATTACCCTCATAATAATGATTTATTTCAAAAAGATAACTTTTGTGATGGTAATCCGACCTCGTTTTCAAACTTTCTTGCTTATAATAAAAATTGAATGACAGTAAAGTATGTAATATTTGAGATTGTCAGTATCTGTTAAACATAGGAATATAACCACCTCTACATAAAAAAAAAAACACAAGACAATTTTTGTACTTCATACTGTAAATCCAATTTTATTTGCATGAATTTTATTTACGTGTAATTTTGTGATAGCTCATGCTCATGAAAATGAAATTATAACATAATGAAGTGTGATAATAGTATTATGAAATGGGCATTCAAAATAGTGAAAATATCATCTCACGGATAAATTTAGAATTTAGAATTTGTGTATCGCGATAATGAAGTCTCATGAAAATTTACAGATTTATTGAAGCTATTGAAGACCTACTAGCTCCGATGTTTTTGTTTGTTTTAATGATGTTTTATGCCACATTTAACAATTCTTAGGTTACGTGGCGGCAGCCAGTTTTTAATGTCGCAGGATAATGCTGGTTACAGGAAGAGAATACCTGCTTTCCACAAGTAAACTGTCAAACTTTCTCACATTAATTGGCCTAGTTTTCAGTGGGGCTTGAGCCCACAGTGACAAAAGATGACAGACTTTGTATATTAAAGCATGATACTCTATCCCCTACCACCAATGAGTGTTTGTAAAATGCAAGATAGTTTGACCGCCTTATATCAACCATCGTTATTCTGACAATTTTGCATGTCATCAGAAAATGACGGTAAATCTTTACAGCGGTTTATCCCATTACATTGTCTTACAACTGGTTCACCATCAGAACAAACTAAAAACTGTTGGTGACTAAGAGGTCAGAAATGTCATAGTTCAAAGGTTGATGCAGCTCTTTTTTTTTTTTTTTTGCAAGAGTTACATTCTTTTACAAACTTTTTGAATATCGGAATTATTATTACATTTTCTCCTTTCATTTTATGTTATACAATATTCTTTACATAGCATGACAGTTTAATCATGAAACAAGATAAGAAAGTTTTCCTTATTTTTTTTTTAAGAACCTGTTACTATTACCAAGTTACTGGCGGCATTAGTTCTAGTTGTGGTGGATCCTAGTTCATCATTTATAGCACCGCGGCCACATCTAAGTAAGTATCAAGGACTGAAATACAATTTTTACAGTAACTATTTATTTTGAGAACAATCACAGGAATTGAGTGATTCGCCTGATTTATCTGGCAAAAGTTTTTATGTCATCTTTCTCTAAGGGTACCTATGGTACGGGGCTTGAATTTAAAATGTTTTCCCAAGTGGCCCACAGGGCAAGTAGCATTAAAAATCTGCTAGTCCCATCAAACTTCTACTGGCCCGAAATTAAATAAATCAAAAGAAATAATTTTATGACATCTTTAAGTAAAGAATAACCAACTTAACGTGCGAGGACAACTCAGAATTCTTTCGGCTTGTATTAAAGATGAGACCACTTACATTTTATCTTTATTTCTTTTACTAGGCTATGGGGTCAGTACAAATGAGAAATCTTCTAGCCTGTCCTATTAGTTACTGACCACTGGCCAGCAGACCAATGCTAATTTTGAACCCTGATTGTATATTGTAGTCCTAATGTAACTACAAAAAAACTTGTATATAACAACCCCCTTAGGGACACAAGAAAACTGGTCTTTATAGGGAGGTTGTCTTTATATAGAGGTTGATTTGTACACAAATGGTACTGTAGGGGATAGCAAAAAATGGTCTTTGTGACCAGGTGGTCTTTATACACAGGTGGTCACTAAAGCTAGGTTTTACTGTAGATATGCAAGATTGTTTTGAGTTGCAGATTAACCCATCTACCCCTAAATACACATTTGGACTGGTCTAAATCAGTGATTTACAGAATAATCCATTGTTTTTCAGGGGTTGATGAGTTACGGGTAGCTTAAGTACAATTTGAAGGTCTTAAATCATCAAACGGCATGAAATCTATTTTTCTCTTTTCACTAATGTTTTTCATGCGCACTAATATTTTGACTTATATGGAGATGCCACCAACGTTAGGTGAAGTGCTACACAAGATAAACTGACATATATTTACAAACACAACTAGACTATTTAATTAGATCGTAACTGGGGAGGCCGGATACTTGTCAGTACAAAAACATTACAGCTGCAATAATGCACATAATTCATTCACCCCTGAAGACACATTTGGACTGGTCTAAGTCACTGATTTAGTGAAGAGTCCATTGTTTTTCAGGGGTTGATGAGCTAATGCACATAATCTGAACACAGCAAATAGATTAACCTGTGCACCCCTATTTTTGGAAAATAGATCGTGCACTGAATTTGAATTTTGAATACCCGATAGTGTTTTATGCCACACTCAACAATTTGTCAGTGATATGGTTGCGGCCAGTTTTTAATGGTGGAGAGAACCCGGTTACATTGTACCCGGGAAGAGATCACCGGCCTTCCAGAAGTAAACTGGCAAACTTTCTCACAAAATTCAGCAGAGCTTGAACATGCACTGACCAAAAGTGAGAAACTTCATGGTTCAAAGTGCGATGCTCTAACCGCTCTGCCACGGAGGCCCTAGACAGTGCACTTTCTTTTGGTTTCATATAGAACAAGGATCTTCCATTTTCTCTTGGTAGACCTATGCCTTCCATCTACATTTTAAAACAGTATTGAAAGTGAATTGAAACTAAATCAGATAAAATCCTTGATAAATATTTTTAAATTCAGACTTTCAGAAATTATAGTGAGAACTGAAGTAAACCAATAGTTACATGCATTTCTTTCACAGTGACCTTTGAGCCAGGTTCATTGGTAACAGAGATCTTTAAAGTTCTGTGCAGTTCTGAGCAGACCAGCGAGATATGTCTTTACAAAGATGAGATAACCAGTACATTGCTGTCTCCCGTTTCACAGTTTTTAGACACAGCCGTAAGTTCCTTCATTAATAATGTCACTCTGCTGGTTAACGTTACCTTCATACATCCGTGAAAAAGCAGCGTGACAAAATGTGAACATCAGTAAACATGCCTTGTGTCATTATTTTTTGTTCAGAGCTGTAAATTCTCATTATTCATCATGATCATAATAAGAAAATAAGTATTGATGATATATGTATCTAGTATTTTGTTACTTTTTCAAAAATCAGTAATTAACAGTCATGATTCATTCATTTTCTTCTGAGCTGGAACATCTCATGTTTACAGTAAGAAAATTATAAGTGTTTCTAGTCATTACTTTAGCACACAAAGTCATGATTCATTCCTTTTCCTCTCAGAGCTATAAATTCTCATGTCGACAGTTAGAGATCTGATATAAATCATAAGTGTTTCAAGTCATTACTTTTGTACACATCTGTAGGTAGTAATATTTCATTATTTCTATTCTGAGTTGTTAGATTTCATCATGTTCATAATGAACTAATATCATTGAAACACATATCTACATTTGGTATGTCATCACTTTTGAACACACCTGTAAATCCTCTGTAATACGGTAATTTTTCCTACAGCTTCACGTGTCAAGAAAATTGTAAAACTGAATATTTTGTTGATGTTTGAGAATTAACTCTGCCAAGTCTAGTTCTGACATTTGATTGGCTAAACAACAGTTCCTGAGTAAATTTTCTGATTAAAGAAATTCCCAAGTTAATGGCATCGGCCAAGGTATTTGCATAAAGCCAAACATTTAATCACGATAGTAAACAAAACAAAAAAATATATTTCAAAAATTTTTTACAGAACTGAAACATTTTCTAGATAATAATGATAAAACCCAGCTTTGTATCAAGAAATTTTAATTAAACTAGGAAGTTTGTTTGTTTGTTGTTGTTTAACGTCCCACTCAAGAATATTTCACTGATATGGAGACGTCACCAAATGCCGGTGAAGGGCTTCAAATTTTGGCCTATGCTCGGCACTTACGGCCATTGAGCAGTGAGGGTTCTTTAACGTGCCGACACCTACTGTGACACGGGACCTCCAGTTTTTACTGTCTCATCCGAAAGACAGGAAACCAAACCTGTGGCCGGCGGGATTCGAACTCACGACCTCACGATCAAGAGTCGAGCGCGCTACCGACTGAGCCAGGCCGAAACTAGGAAGTAGAATGTGAAAGAGAATATATCTGGCATGTGCTCATATTTCCATCATAAGCTGTACATACATACTGGTGGATATCATGTACTCATGTTTTTGAGACAAACGAATCATGAATAACCCTTAACAACTCCATATAGTATCTTAGAACAAAAATTATTCATATGTTTTGGGTTATAATAAAGCAAATGACATTTATTTTGTCTACTGCATTTTGATGCCCTGAAGTTCAATGATTCTTGGGCATGTTTGTTTTGGTCTGTCTGTCTGTCTGCTTTGAAAGTTTAACATCTGATGTGTAAAGAATTGGCAAAATAAAGTACATTTTATAAATACAATGCAGTTTTTGCCATGTTTTCATTAGAGACAAATATTGATTGCTCCCTGATGAAGGCAGGATTATAGATTTTTTTTTTCTATTTTTCTTTTACATAATTTTTAAGTCTTATTTTTTTTCTGGACATCTAAATAACATATGATAGAAGGTTATATGTTACTATTATGGACCAAGAGGGCATTATGTTCCTCTTTGGACCTAGAGGGCAAAATATTATTATTATGGACCCAGAAATTTCTATCTTGATCTTTGAGATTGACTTAAACTATCCTTGTGTTTAGCTTCCTGGAAAAATTGATAATAACTCAGATGAAGTGTTAAGTGAAATCGTAAGTTATGTTATGGCCATTTTTATAGTTGTGCTTTTGTTGTGTTAGTGTAGATAGGTCAAAATAATACATTTCTGTGTTTGATGCTATGCTGATGCATATACAGTGGAATCTCATTATCTCGAAACTCACGAGACCGCCCCTATTACTTCGATATATCTGGAATTTGAGATAACCAAAATTTTTATTGATATATCATTATATCTATAAAAATGGGGACCAGACTCAGCTTTGACATATCCGGAATTTCGGCTCAACCTATTTTGACATAATGAGATTCCACTGTGTGTGTATATATATATATATATATATAATATACAGTCAAACCTGTTTTCAGCAGCCACTCAAGGGAAATTGAAAAAGTGGCTGCATAAGACAGGTTGCCTTTGGTTCCAGGTTGACAAAAATCACAAGAAGATTGATGTTCATTAGACAGTGTATTGCAACACATGTATATTCATATACTAATACCAAATGGTTTGATGTTAAGATGATCAGGTGTTAAAATCATGTACATTACAGTGCTACCTGGCTAACATGTTCATAGGTTTTCTGAAAATAGATCATGCTATCAACCATCTTCAAAAAATGGCTGTTGAAAACAGTTTAACCAGTCATTTTGTCCTGAATATCACTAGCCGCTGGCCACATTAGACAGGTGGCTGCTGGTTTAGGTATGTTTATATAGTGAAATTGAATGGGGGGAATACTAACTGGCTGTTGAAGACAAGTGGCTGCTGAAAACAGGTGGCCTTTAAGGCAGGTTTGACTGTATATATATATATATATATATATATATATATATATATATATATATATATATATATATATATATATATATATATATATATATATGTATACACATGTATACACATGTCTATATATATATATATATATATATATATAAGATCAGATTTGTTGAATGGAAGATAAATTAAACACAGTATGTATTTATATAGTTTGCTTGATTCGAGAAGTACAATTATTAATCTGAAGGTAAAATAGTATGATGCTGTAGACTGTCTTGTGTAGATAATCAGTATTGTGTGTTAAACGTACAGTATTTACCTAGTTATCTGCCCTTACCATTGTTGTATGATATGTGTTTTTATGTATTATATGTACTATGTAGCATAGATAGATAATTATATGTTGGTGTTACTAAAATGCTGAAAAGGACCCAAATTGACCTCAAATTCTGTTATTACAAGGGGGAGGGGATGGGTCATGCTCAACTCCTGCTGTTATTTGCCATATAAAATCATTAAACACATATATCTTGTAAATAATTTGTCAAATTGTAAAATTTGGTCTTAATTTGTTTCTAAAGGTTGTTTTTTTTTTCATAGCATTCACTTTCATTTTAAATTTGCTTTCATATTCAAGAACGAAGATAGGCAAAAATAAAAATTAAAAAAATTAGATGGAGTCAATAATTCTAGGTATACTGTAAATTTAGTAAGAAATTAGAACTATTGCTTAAGAAATTCAATGAAATATCATTTCGTAAAATCAAGCATCCACACAGTTAACATATCTACCCCTGAACAATAATGGACTGTACTTAGAATCAATAATATAGACCAGCCCAAATGTGTTTTTAGAATTATAAATACTGACTAAATATTAGTCAAAGATTTCTTACATTCAACATTTTAGTAACACCTTAAATGAAAAATGGAGATTTATCATAGAATCTCCATCAGCGAAATAAAGCGACTGGTATTATTTAATTTATATAATTGGCTGTGAAAGGTTACGGAAGGTTTATCTGGGTACTGTAAATCCGGTTTTATTCACAAGAATTTCATTTACACATAATTTCGTGAGAGCTCTCACTCGCAAAAAAATTATCACCTAATGAAGTATGATAATTTCATGATGAAATGAGCATTTTAAATCATGAAAATATTATCTAGCGAATAAATTTAAAACTTGTGTATCATGAAAATAAAGTCCCGTGAAAATTTACGGATTTACAGTACTGTTACGTTAGATCTATAGAGTTACAAATGTGTCTAGAATGAAATATAAAATTCTTGCCATTTTGAATTCCTGTGACATATTTTCGTCCTGTGACAAGTTTTCTGTGGGAAATGTGAATGGCTTGAAATAATATGAACCAGGCAATGCCTTGAAAGTGAGCGCATCTCCTTGTTTTGCAAATGCTGGAAAAAAACATTCACAGTGAGCCTGTCTCAAGAAAGACAACATCTTTCCTGCAAATCACATCAAAGTTTAATTATGATGTCAGATATTCAGAACATTAGCAGTTCCAGTAAAATTTGTTACCATGAAGTTGGTCTGCAAAACGTTAATGCTAGTACAGCTGTGTAATACCTTGTTGTCAATGTTTTTTTTGTTAAGAAATGCCTTTTACTGTGTTCATGGAAAAAAGTAAATAAGGTGATAGTATAGGATTGCATTTTGGGTAATTTCTAATCATTAACTTCGCTTTGTGCAAACAACCCTTCCAGCCATCTGCCCATCCATGAGTTGAATAAAAATTCCTACAATTATGAATTCCTGTGAGATATTTTTTAAGTTGAAAAAATACTATGGGAAATGTGAATGGCCTGAATTATTAAGGTGTGCATACTTTATAAATGGAAATTTTAGCAAGGTGCAAATTTGTCGTTTTGTCCTGAAAATATGGTATATTTATATAATTTCAGAGAGATGTAATTTTAGCAATTATATAATTAAAAAAAAAAGATAACTCTTACCTATGATGAAGAATGTATTGTTAGCAATATTCAATTTTAGTGGTCTCAACAATCTTTCTAATTAATAATGTCAAAATTGAATCCTTACTAAAATTTCTGCTGATACAATATTTTAACTTTCAGTTTTGTTTTCACTTTACCTTAGATCATGCATACTAAAAAAAAAACTTGAAATTGGAGGAAAGTATGTAGAAGTACTAAAAATTAGTATGAAATCATTTAATATCCTGAAATTTTAAATTTTAATCTTTCTATAATTTTTCACAAACATACTACAACCATGTATACTGGCACCCATGTGTGTCCTAGCAAACCTGAATTTAACAATTCACGATTATTGTGAAATTTACTGTACGTTGGAACATAATCAATTTTTTTGTTATGACTATGGTCACATTTAATGATGGCATGGATATTATTCCAACGCTACATTTACAAAAAGAAAAACAAACAAACAAAAAAGCAAAAAAACAAAAACAAAAACAAAAACACTCTTTACTTTTACTGGGACACACAATGGTATTATGAGTTTATTCAGTATTACAAAATACATAAGAAATTTACATTAGAGAAGAAGAAAACTGAAATATTATACAGTGAAACTTGTATATAAAAACCCCCTTAGGGACACAAAACCAGTCTTTATATGGAGTTGGTCTTTATATAGAGGTTGATTTGTACACAAATGGTGCAACAGGGGACAGCTAAAAACAGTTTTTATGACCAGGTGGTCTTTATACACAGGTGGTTGCTAAAGCAAATTTAAAGAGGAAGCCCTTGCTTCTCGCCTTCTAGATTCCACACATAATGAGGACGAAAAAATCTGTTAAACAATTTTTGGTCTGTAAAAATTACGTGTTTTACTGAAAATTATGAAAAAGGCCTGTGATTTTGGTGTGAAATTTTTGTATGAACTGTACATCAAATTGTTAGTATTTATTTTCAACTTTAGGTCAACAATAAAAAATTTTGGTTTGATGTATCCTGACCAGTAATTCATTCACCCCTAAAGACACATTTGGACTGGTCTAAGTCATTGATTTACAGAAGAGTCCATTGTTTTTCAGGGGTTGATGATTTATTAAGTGGGTTGGCCATTTTTAAAAAATTTTCTTAATCTTTATACATGTTACATGTGAATTGGAAAAACCGTAAGATTTTTTTATAATGAAAACAAAATCAGTTAGTAAAACTGCCCTAAAAAAATTTGAGGTCAGTAATTATTAGATGAGTCAATCGGATTGCATCAAACAATTTTTTTTATTTTTGGCCTTATTTATATATCATAGTATGTGGATGTTTCTGTGTTAATTTATTCCTGGATGTACAATCCATAATTAAAATTTTGTTAATTACACATTTCACTAGCTTGAACGACCAGACAGTGAATACTCGTTTCTTGAGGTGAGATTCGCCTGTGTAATCACCTTGGTTCTCTTTGATTTTCCATATATAAATTTACCCAATTTGTTCTTTAATCATTTCTCCTATGATAATAAATAAGAACATTATATATACATGAATTATATCTATATTGATGTCTGTTTCTGGTTTTGAATGGTGAATATTTCATAATAACTATGGTAACTAGATTTTTAACATTATATTATATCTGCATGAATATCTCTGTATAATGCTTGTTCTACAGACAGTCAAGTAAGTGATAGACAACCTGTTCAGATTTGAACAGATTAGTATCAGTGATTTTCATACCTGAAATTTACTGCTGATATTGGGTAGTTTCCCCTTGCAAAATTTGTGCAAAAATTTCCCCAAAATGACTAAAAATTTACAAATTTTCAATAGTTCAAAATTTTGTAAATTTTTTTTATGAACTTTGTGTCCATAAAGGACAAAGAAAGAGGAAACTACAGTTTCAAAGTACATTATGAATGATGATGTGATTTTGCAGTAATAAAAAAATTCCCAATTTTGTCATTTTTTTCTGCTACTTTTCCCAAATGGAAAGGTACCAGGTACCTTTTAAAATTTGTATGAAAATCACTGAGTATAAAGAGGTTTGCTAATCATATATTTCTTAATTTTTCTCTCTAACATTTAAATTACGAAAAATATTTCCATCGTCATATTTAGTGTTTATCAAATTTTAAAATTTTTTATGATCTTTTACTTGACTGTCTTCGGAATATGCTTTATTGTAATCCAATTGTCTCCCTTGTTAATGTTTGCTTGTTATTTGTATATATTATATACCTATCCCAGGTAAAATCTAGTTTACCAGATCGAGTCATCATCCTAAAACCACGGTCCAGAATCGCTTTGCTCTTTCCTACCTGTGGTTTCATGCGACCAAAATCACTTATGCATATTTTTTTTTTTATTCATGAAGCCTCCGCCAATGCGCCGCCGTAAATGCTGCTCGCATTCATCAACCAATCAGATCAAGGTCTTTTAAACAATTTCAGAATTGTATTGGATCAGCAGACTGTGTGTTAACTTCTGTTGCTGATTACAACTACTGTGATTGGATACATGTAAATTGGACACACCTACTACTTTTAAATATTCATTAGCTATGAAAGGTTTTGGTCACATGAAACCAGGGGTAGGTCAGAGCATAGCAATTCTTGACCTTGGTTTTACAACAATGCAGATTGAGTATAATCATAATATACATGATTTATATGTCAAGTACCATGTGACTAAAGTTCTTAACTCAATCACCCCTAAAGACACATTTGGACTGGTCTAAGTCATTGATTTACAGAAGAGTCCATTGTTTTTCAGGGATTGATGAGTTAAATATACTGCTACATACAATTTGCCAAAATATGTGAGAGAAAAAATGTTTTTATTATGTTTTTTACATATTAATATTGTGATACAACTACTCCTATTTTTTCCACTTTTTGTTTGTCCACCCTTACCCCCATTGAGATACTATCGGACCTATTCAGTACAGTTATGCCTCATTTACCCAGTTACGTAATCTTTTCTTCACCAATTAATCAAATTCATAATCTTTCATTGGACTTATGTTTACTTGAAGTTAGTCATAGAAAAATGAAATATGGGTCAATTTCTTGTAAAACTAGGTCAGTGTGTTATTTGATAAAATCATGTTTTCATGAGGTTGGAATTGCAAATTAACAATTTCTGTATATCATTCTTTAAATTTGTGAACTTCTATCATTTAAGATATTAACATATCACATGTGTTAATGGTATCATTTCTTAAAAAAAATTTCTGTAAACTATCATATATCCATTTTTTACGACTTTTTTAGTGCTTCACAGGCCTCAGAATGAAATTTTTAAAGAATAATTTGTATATCGTAAGAAAAGGGTTTCAACTTCTCATTAGGCTTAAAAAAATATTTATCAAAGAGCTTTTGCTTTTATCTCTTCAGATAAAGTACCAGCTCGCAATGTAGCATGTTATCTTCATATCGTACATGTATATTGTTCCTGTGTTTTAAAAAGTTACTTTTTTTAGCGTTTGCTGTTTTGAAATTGTCATTTACTGCAGTTGTTTACCAGAAGTATGGTATATATGATTTTGACTTTTTTGTTCTAAACACAATAAATTTGCATATGTATCATCTTAGGAGCACCACCCACCAAATGAAGCCACACTTCTTCATGTGGCTGACATTGTTTCAATGATAGCCTCCAGCACCAAGGGAAGACGCCACCTCATGTATGGAGAACGGAAAAATATATTTACTCGTACCAAGTAAGTATTTGGTCTCATTATCAGTACTATAGCTATCTCACATGACTTGTTAAAGTGTAGTCATTTCTATTTTTAGAATACAGAACAGTTCACATCAAATTACATATACTGTATACCTGAAAATTTTTGCCCCTGTTTATATTTGCCCTTTTCCATCTTAAATTATGATAGTCATGTGGTTGGCTTGTATATCTATACTTCTGTTATATTTAACTTGAATTTTTTTGCCTTCATTTTAAATTTGACCTCCCATCTTAGGGCAAAATTTGAACAGGGATGAAATTTTCCAGCATACAGTGTCTTCTGTGTTATTTTTCTGTTCCATAGTTTTTGACCACTTCAGTCTGCTGTCTTTGCCCCAGGCATAAAAGGTGAAAGTCACATATCTTTACGCCCCAGGCATAAAAGGTGAAAGTCACATGTCTTTATGCCCAGGAATAAAAAGTGAAAGTCACATGTCTTCATGCCCAGACATAAAAGGTGAAAGTCACATGTCTTTATGCCCAAGCATAAAAGGTGACAGTCACATGTCTTTATACCCAGGCATAAAAGGTGAATGTCACATGTCTTTCGTATGAGAGTCAAAACCCAGGTCCAGTGACACAGCAGGCATGTCACGTATAAGAACCCTCACTGCATTGGCATCAGTCAATAGTGCGGGTCAAAATTTGTGGCACTTCACTAAAAGATTGTAACACCTCCATATAAGTTAAAAATTCTTTACAAGATGTAAAACAACAAACAAACAAAACAAGACTTGTTTATAATTTCTAGCTGTGGTCTAGTAGTAGTGTATTTGACACACAAGCAAAAGATACCAAGTTGGATTCCTGGTAGTGGATGAATGTCATAATTCTCTTTGGCGAGACTTAAAATTGAAGCAAAATATAATTTTGCTCTAATGACAGATTCATTTGAACTATTTACATCTTCTTCCCTTTTTTTCAGATCATCGGCTGCTCATATCATTGCCAAATTTACAAAGAAAGCGTTGCTAGGGGAACTTCCTCATGAATCAGGACCTTCGCCTTCGAAGACTGTGATTGGTGCCTATTTATATATTTGTCGACAGCTGTATAATACATGTGAAGGATTGTTAGTGCTGTACCCGTACGATCTCCATGGAGTAGTCCACGGTGCCTGGAGAGATGTAATAAAATTTTTATTGTTGCATTTTTTTTATGTCCCCAGCCTGAAAGTTCCGCCGGGGGCATCTAGTGTTTGGATCGTCCGTCTGTCTGTCTGTCAGTGTCTGTTTGTTTGTCTGTCCGTAATTTCATCCCACATACATATTAAGTGCAATATTTCAAGTTTGGATTGTGATACAGTAACCAAACATAGACTGATAATTCATCTAAGGGTTGCTCACACTTCACTGACATCACATGCCCCTAGGACTTGGGTGGGGTCAAAATATAGGACATTGCAAAAATCTGTTGGGACCAGGGGCATTTGTGTTTCACAGACACATCTTGTTTAATCATTTTAATTATGTTAATCACAAGGTATAATACATATAATATTGAACCCTGTTACATTGAAATCCTGCTTGATTTGAAATGATTTTGATTTCCCAGCCAAATTTTGTTTTATCATTTATAACCTGATTATTTGAAATAAAAATTCCCCTTCGATTTCAAAATATCCAGGTTCGACTTTAATTAGGATAAATAAATAATAAAGAACAAACTTTTTGTGGACATATTCATATGATCTTATCTGCATGGAAGGTTTTGCAGTAGAATCTGTCCGGAGAGACCACTGTCATGAGAAACCACCTGTGTTTTGAGACCACATTTTGAAAATCGCTCTGTTTAATATATCTGTAAATAAATCCTTTTTTTGAGAGAGCACATAGTCATTTCAGTGGCAGATGGGGTGGTCTCTCAAGACAGGTTCCACTGTACAGTGAAACCTGTATATAGGGGTCACCCAAGGGACCAGAAAATATTGACCTTTGTGTGCAGGTGACCCTTATACACAGGTTCAATTTAGTTGACGTATGCAGTAAAGGGACTTGAAAAAATTGGACTTTATATACAGGTAATCCTTATATAGAGGTGGTCGCTATAGCAGGTTTTACTGTATTTATATTCCCACCTGCCCATCTGTTCAGCATTTACAACACACAATACAGAAACAAGTACACCATGTACTGTAACAAGGGAAATCACTCTTGACGGTAATACTTTCTATAGTCATAGTATTGATAAATCTTGGAATTTAAAATGAAAGCGAAATCTTCACGTCAAATATTTGAAGCACGGACATACATAAGGTGAATATGTTTCCTGTGGAAAGAAGCGCAAAATTATTATCTGGGGCAAAAATTTCTGGATATATAGTATTAAGGGTTGCTTTTTCCTTTGCAGGACCTGATGCTATTTTTATGCTTCTCACCTATCCTTAAATTCAACAAACTGGAATAAAACGTGAAAATTACAACACTTGGGAAGTAAACCCCAGTACAATAGATAGCTCTCAATATTCAACTGTTTTGATCAATACTATATGTGTGTACATGGTGTAGTTGTACAAGATTATTAATGACATAATCACTTGCACTAACGATATGTTTTGCTCTTGACAGGCTTACAGGGAGGCAGAAGGAGCTATAACGCCGACACCATCAGAAAATAGTTCCAGTGACTCGAGTTCCCACACTGCGACAAGACACAGCAATTATGATATGTAAGGTTCTGCACATTTTTGGTGAACTAAAATTTGTACTTTAGTGTGCATTTAGTTTGAAATCTTTAAAACAACCGCTTGTGGTGGTCTTGTGTACTTTAGTGTGCATTTGGTTTGAAATCTTTAAAACAACCGCTTGTGGTGGTCTTGTGTACTTTAGTGTGCATTTGATTTGAAATCTTTAAAACAACCGCTTGCAGTGGTCTTGTGGTAGAACATTCGACTTGCAAACGGAAGATCCTGGGTTCAATTTCTGGACCGGTCATACCATAGACTTTAAAAATGGTAGTGACTCTTCTTTTGCCAAGCACTCGGCATACAAAGTGAAAGTCGTGATTGTTTTGAATGAGACTTAAAACTGAGGTCCCGTGTCGCGGAAGGCGTGGCATGTAAAAGAACCCTCACTGCATTGGTGTCAGTCCATAGCACAGGTCAAAATTTGTAGCACTTCACCTAAAACTGGTGGTCTCAGTATAGTTGAAAAATTCTTTTTTCTTTTTTGGAAAATCTCTATTTTCAAGACAGTTTTTATAGGACATAACAGAAACATAACATGACATTCACAAAAACATCAGTACAAACATACATATATGTAACTGTATAAACACAAAATTGACATATTCTTGTCGGGATGTAACACAACAATCAAACAAACAAACAAACTAAGTTTGAAAACTTTAAAAACACTTTACATTAGAGAATTTACACATTGGTTTGTGGGGATGGGATATTTGATTTTGAAGTTTCACTGAATACATTTGCATTACATAATTGGCATAATTTCTATAATTTTATATAAACCACACAATTTACCTCTTACATGTAATGCATATTAGCACGGGTATACCATATTTGAGACTCGGATTCAGGTTTATTTAGTCAATTCATTCCTTGATTCGAAAGCCCTGAAGTGAGTTTGGATGTAGCACAATTGAGTAGCACACTTACATCTCACCAATGAGACCAGAAACTGATCCTCAAGTTAAACGATGGGATTATGTGAGATGGTACATGTATGGCGGTCGACAGGTCAGACACATGACCTTTCTATGGCTTTCTCTGGTTTCATCCCACAATAGGCATCTCTTCTTACCAACATCAAAGCCAATGAGAGACATTTATTGAGTTATATGATTTGATTGTTTATTGTTAAAAAATGATTTAAAGTATTAAATTCAAAGATATTGTATACCATGGAATTTTTGCCCTGGTTATTTTTGCCCTTTCACAACAGATAACATATTCACCCTGTTTTAAATTCTTCCTTGATCAGCACAGTGTCATGGCTGTCATGTACTTGGCATGACCATACTTTAAATTTTTAGCTTCCATTTTAAATTCGCCCTCTTTTATCTAAGGGTGAAAATTGAAAGGAAGCGAAAATTTCCCAAGAAAAATATTGATGTTAACTTGAGACAAATTTTTTTATGGTTTTTTGGCTGGATTGTGAAGCATATACCTGCCTATTAATTTACAATGTCTGTTTGTCTGCCTATCTGTCTGTCTTTCTGTCTGTTTTTCCATCTATCTGTGAACAATTTGGTTTAGCTGTTCCCTTTAGAGTATCACATTGTAAATTCACATGAGTATACAACTTAATGACATTAATTTCCTGTGACCTTCATTTTTAACCTTGATGTTGACCTTTAACATTGAAATTCAAATTCCACATGTATCATTGCCTCACAATTTGACCTTTCCACTTTTATTGGTTTCTTGTTTGTATGACCATCTGTTTGTATCTATTTCAGCACTGCATGGGAGGACATACTTAGAGATAACCTTTTGAACTTTGCCAGTACAGCCAAAGGCTCATTACTGTTACAACAAACGGGAGCCATGAATGAATGTGTATCCTATATGTATGCAAGATACGAGAAAAAGTTACAGGTAAATATAGATAGCCAAATAAAACTTTCGATCTTAGTCATCTTATATCGTAGATGCATTTTAAGCTCACCTCAGTAAAACTGATTGTGGCCATTGTCAGTGTCCAGTTAAGAAGATTGGTTGAGGTCAGGTTTATCTTTTTGCTACTGCTCATCCATCAATTAATCTTGCATGGGATACTGTAAATGTGGAAATTTATGTGTGGGGTAATTTACACTAAATACATGATTATGAGTTTTCTGTGTAAATTTTCCCCCACGTACCAGTCCCATAGTTGTGCTTAGAATTATCACTTGATACAGGATTGGTCACAGTATATTGTGACATCACATAATCAAACCCCACGTGAATGGTTTGCATAAGTAAATCACGTAATTAATAACACACGGAAATGTCCACTTTACAGTATTACAATTTTTAGCACATGCTATACTTCAAATGCTGGATTAATCCTGTTTCTTTTTTTTTTGTGTTAAAAATGACCCTGTTTTGGACTGTAAGAGTATGCTGTGGTTAAGAAGATTGGTAGAGGTCAGGTCAATTTGGGGGTGGGTGGGGGTGTAAAATATGTTTGTGTCAGGTGTATAGTCTGCAGATATATTAATCTTTCCTCATCATTCCAGGTCAGCAAATGTGAGAAGTTTGGATATGGCTACATGGTCACTCAGGTAGCTGCTACTGCACCAGGCATGGTTGCTCTTCAAAAAACTGGTACGCATACCGTAATTTTGTTTATTTTTAAGGCTTAGTTAGTCCCATGGAGATGAAATGCAGAATATATTATATATTTTTAGGTAGCTGGTATGAAAGTCTGGAGAGCTAATGTCATACCCCTGGCATCGTTGTTGTTGTAGTTGGCGTCTGTAGACAAAACTTTAACTAATCTGGCCTATGCCCCACCCACCACACTCAGCCACAGAGACCCCTCAAATATTCTAAATACCACGCCTACCACTCAGCCGTGGAGGCTCCTTAAACCTTGACTCTGTTTTAAAAATTGTAAATTTGTGAGTTGCTTAATACTCCAACTACTTGACCGCAGAGACCCCTTAACTATTCTGAATGATGACTCTTACAAATTGTACATTTGTGAGTTGCCTTATGACGCGCCTACAACTCGGGCACAGAGACCCCTTAAATATTCTGAATGATGACTCTTAAAAATTGTACATTTGTGAGTTGCCTTATGAGGTGCCTACAAATCGGGCACAGAGACCCCTTAAATATTCTGAATGATGACTCTTAAAAATTGTACATTTGTGAGTTGCCTTATGATGCCCCTACAACTTGGGCACAGAGACCCCTTAAATATTCTGAATGATGACTCTTAAAAATTGTACATTTGTGAGTTGCCTTATGACGCCCCTACAACTTGGGCACAGAGACCCTTAAATATTCTGAATGATGACTCTTAAAAATTGTACATTTGTGAGTTGCCTTATGATGCGCCTACAACTCGGCCACAGAGACCCCTTAAATATTCTAAAAGATGACCCCAGTAAATTGTACATTCATAAGATACAATTTTTTTACTTCAGGATACATCAAAGCATTGTTAGCAGAGCTGTGGGCGGCTTTAGAATGTGGTTCCTCTGATGCACCGCTGTTTACGGCAAAGTCGTGGTCAGTGGAGCCTATAGATAGAGCAGCACATAAGGTAATACCTGTATATAATCATGGTCTTCATTTGGACATATGATGTATCATTGACCACAACTAACACCAACAACAACAACAACAAAATTAACATCTTTTGTTTGTTACAGAGGAGTAAAAAATAGTCAACTCCACTTATAACGAGATTGTATATAATGAAATATCGGTTATAGCAAGGATATATCTCTTCCTCATGCATTATACTATATGAATCATAGTAACGAAATCTGGCTATAACGAAGTTTAAATCTATTTCCCTTCCACTTCCTTATAAGTGTAGTTGACTGTATTTTGGTGAAACTGAAATTCTTTCTATTTTGATTAATTATTAGGTAAAGTGTCACATAGTTCTAATTATCCCTGCTTTTTGAAATTATCGGTGTTCTCACATTTTGTACTGGTTTCAAGAGAACAAATTTAGTGTATTTATAGATTCAGAATTTCGTCTAAATGTATATTCTAGTTATTACTTAAGGGTTGTAATAGAGAAACGGAACAATATGTATCCCTCTGTCATTCATCATGTTGATTATATTTCAGCATTTGATTCGGCTGTTAAATGTGTTGTCTGCTTTTCCTGCTGTATACGAGGTGCTGGCTGATAAACGACTGCCTATGAAGGAAGAATATAGTTTTAGAGATATTCCAAAGACAATCGTGGTAATTATTCCTGTTTTTTTTTTTTGTTAATTGAAAAATATCATTTATTGCTTCATTTTAAGAATTGCATTTTCAGTTTAGACAAAAACACATTATCAGTTCCCTATATAAAACCCGCCACTTACAGTGGTCAAGTGGTCGAGTGTTTGACGTGCAAAAGTAAGGTCCCGGGTTCGATTCTCGGTACCGGGTCATACAAAAGACTTTAAAAAACGGGTAGTGATTGTTCCTTCACTATACCATTGTTTTATTTTTCATTTTTGCAGGACTTCATTGACCGACTAATCTTAGTCAATACACCAGCAAAGATCCACTCCCTCTTCAACTTTGAGCAGTCCTATACATTTGGACTTAGGTAATATATAGATTTTTTAACCTTCCATATTTTACACCAGAACAGAGGAAAAAGTTAACACTTTGCCTTCAGTTATTCGCCCATTTATCTGTTTGTCCAGTATATTGTTTTCTTGAATGAAATTATGTCTATTCTACAAATTCTCTCTGCCTCATTGAAACAGACCCTTATCACTTAAGTGATGTACTGTAACATCGACCTCAGTATATTTATGAATACAGTCAATTCTTGATAGACCAGCACCTTTTGTTATTTAAAAGTTGTGGCAGTATATTGATGGCGTTATTTCAAGAATGGCGATGAATCAAGTGGCGTAGTTCAAGAATTGGCGATTCGTTGCTATTCTCTCAGTAATGCCACATTTCGTCGGGAACATTTTTCCTGCCATATAAAATTCTCTTTAGAATGCCAGATTCATTATCCCCATCCACTACTCTATTTTTAGAACAAACGTCCATTTCAAAGTCGGCCATCCCTCTATACTGCCATAAGTGATCGTGGTCAATGATGCACTAATTGGTCACTAGAGATAGATCCCTGGTGTAAAGCCAGCAACAGTAGTAAGACCGGGTAATCAACTCATCAACCCCTGAAAAACATGGACTCTGCTATAAATCAATGACTTAGACCAGTCCAAATGTGTATTTAGGGGTGAATGAGTCAAAGAATTAGATAAACGGGACAATTACTCAATATAAACTGTTGTCCTGTTTTCTGTTCATTAAGGACATATCTAGGAATACTATGATACCAAAGAATGGTAACTATTTTCCCCAAGATGGGGGAATTCAGTCCATCGCCATACTCAATATACCTCCATCTGCATAATTTCTGAATAACTAAACATGGCGGTTTACTGAAAATTGACTGTATATCTGATGAGATGAGAATGGAAAATAAAGTCTTGGCAAAACAAAACATAGGTGATTTACAATATGTAATACAAGGTACAATAATTTTATATGTTGTTATTTTCAGAGTTCTGAGTGTGATGATATGCTGTTTAGATACCCTCCTCCTGCTTCAGTCTCAGTACAACTTTCAAGAAGTCCTGTTGTCTGCTCAAGAAGAGAACCATGTCAAAGACAAGTAAGATGGTCATTACAGTTGGCTGTAAGAGTTAGTCGGTCACTGTACTTTACAGGGCTGTAAGAGTTAGTCGGTCACTGTACTTTACAGGGCTGTAAGAGTTAGTCGGTCACTGTACTTTACAGGGCTGTAAGAGTTAGTCGGTCACTGTACTTTACAGGGCTGTAAGAGTTAGTCGGTCACTGTACTTTACAGGGCTGTAAGAGTAAGTCGGTCACTGTACTTTACAGGGCTGTAAGAGTTAGTCGGTCACTGTACTTTACAGGGCTGTAAGAGTTAGCTTTGTCATTGTAATTTACAGGGCTGTAAGAGTAAATCACTGCTTTACAGGGCTGTAAGAGTAAGTCACTTGCTTTACAGGGCCGTAAGAGTAAGTCACTGTGCTTTACAGGGCTGTAAGAGTAAGTCACTGTGCTTTACAGAGCTGTAAGAGTAAGTCACTGTGCTTTACAGGGCTGTAAGAGTAAGTCACTGTGCTTTACAGGGCTGTAAGAGTAAGTCACTGTGCTTTACAGAGCTGTAAGAGTAAGTCACTGCTTTACAGGGCTGTAAGAGTAAGTCACTACTTTACAGGGCTGTATGAGTAAGTCACTGTGCTTTACAGAGCTCTAAAACTAAGTCACTGTACTTAACAAGGTCGTAAGAGATAGTTGTACCGAGGAAAAGACAACCAGCCTTATCCCCAAAATTTAGCGAACTTACTTACAAATTCTGCTAAAGTTAAGAATTTTATTATTCCTGTATCATGTTCAACTAATACAGAACTAATAATAACCATAAATATATAGTCGAAGCAAAAATAAAATTTTGACTATACACACAAAAATCTTTGAACAAATACCTTTAACCCATTTACCCCAAAAGACACATTTGGACTGGTCTAAATCATTGATTTACAAAAGAGTCCATTGCTTTTCAGGGAGTGATGAGTTAAAGATAAATATTTTGACCAATTTTTTGTGTAAAATTGATTACTTCATACATCATATAATTATTTTAATGATTCATTTTGATTTTTTAAATATCTGTATAACAGGGACAACATCATACTTGATTTACTGTCGCTGGAAAGAAATCATGTGCTAGTCCGGTCGTATCTTGTTGGGGGTCCAAAGGAACGAATACTGCCTCCCAGGAATCTGAGTGAAGAACCAATTTCAAAGGTGAGTTGATGAAATACAGTAGAACCTAAGGTAAGACCACCTTGTTAAGGAGGCTACTGAGAAGTTTTGATTCCATTAATATTCAGAGTCTACTTAAAATCAATGTCAATCAAATTATCTCCCTTTTACAAATTTCAAAACTTTTTTTTAGATTGAATGTTATATACTGTATAAAGGATACAAATTTGTTTGGGTGAGAACTTGACTTTGATCTGTAATGTATAGAGAATTATATTTTCTATATATAGTTTAAAACATTGTTATCATGCATACATGATCATTTACAGTTTCAATGTATAACTGAGGTATTTTATTTTACAGGAACAAAGAGGCTCTGTATTTCCGTTCCCCTTGTTTGCGTCTTTCCCAGTTCCCAGGGAATACACGCCCAACATTGGTGGAAGATCAACAGTGAAACAAGGTAAAATGATTTATTAGGAGAAACACTTAGATGTCCGTAAATATTTCACATTTAGTCAGCTAAAATTTATACATACCCTTTGAAATTTATCAGTTTTTGAGTTTTGGACTTAACCGTATTAGCCCCTTGCAATCAAAGTTGGCTTTTGTGCCTACATACGTATGTTACGGGGTCTCTGTGGCCGATTGGTTTGAACAACGCAACTGAAACCATGAAGTTTCTCACCTCCTGTCAGTGCTGGTTCGAGTCCCGCTTGAACCTTAGCTGATATGGTGAGAAAATTTGCTAGATTACATTCAAAAGGCTGGTGGTCTCTATATTGTAACTGGGTTCTCTCCTCCACCAGTAAAATCTGGCTGCCACTATATAACTGAAAAATTGTTGAGTGTGGCATTAAACACTGTTTAAACCAAGCGAAACATAGGTTACGCTTTCGTTGTTAGCACTTTAGATTCTACATTTCTCAATAGAATTTAATGAAACTTGATACAACAATATTAGATATACCAGATTGCATTTGGTGCAACTCTCCCTTAATTTATGAAGTTATTGCCCTTTTATTGACCTCAAATTTTCTTCATCAGTTCACTTTTGTTTCTACATTTATCAACGCAGATTTAGGAAACTTGTTCCAAGTTTTAAGCATGACAATATCTCGGACAAGTTTCAATTGGTGCCACTTGGCCTCTTAGGTACGGATTGGTTGGAAGGGGATTCATATCACCTTAGATTGCTTGTTTATATCTGTATTGACTCATTCACCCCTAAAGACACATTTGGGCTGGTCTAAGTCATTGATTTACAGGAGAGTCCATTGTTTTTCAGGGATTGATGAGTTAATTATTACAACAACAAAGTTGATGTTTTTTTTTTTCACAAGCTTCAGACATTTTTTTTTTTGCTTTATCAAAAGTTTATACCTTAGGTTTATTGTGTTGGATACCTTAATTTCGATACATTTATTTATTAATGCACCTTTTTCTTGATACGCTTGTCTTATTTTTGTGTCAAAGGTAGATAAATATAGTGATATGTGCCTTAACAAAAGGGCGTAGGGCAATAATTGTATAATTTATATTTATTCACACGCACATGTACAGGCTTTGGTAAACTTTTATTAGTGCGAGTTAACATAGTTTTATCGTAGACATTCATACACATGCTTTATATTAAAGGGGCATTAACTGTGTTTAACCACCCCTCCCTCCCCCCCCAAAAAAAAATAGAAAAAAAGAAAAGTCTTATATTCCTATATATTTTGTGAAAATAAGGTCAGGTCCAGGAATATAATATTTTTATGACTGTGTATAGCTCTTATTTGTTATTGTACATCAAGTACATGTAGTAAAAGTAGAAAAAATAAAAAAAAATTAATAATGGCTTATTTAAATTCTCCAGTATCAACAGGATGTACGTGAATGATAAATTTTGCACTGTACTGCATTAAAGCAGCGGAAATGTTACTTCATTGTTCTGTGGGATGGGGTGGGGAGTGGTAATTTAGTAAGACAATCGCTGTGTCTGGTAATTAGATGAATTTGGTAATTAGATGCATGAGGTAATTGTAAACAATACATATTTGTTTTTTTCTGTGAGTAATTTGCCAGCTGCTATAATTGAATACCATAATCTTGGGGTCCTAAGTTCATTGACCTTAAACATGTTAAAACAAAATTTAGAAGCACTTTATCATCCCTTCCCTAATGCAAATCTTAAGTCCTTTTTGCACATTTTCAAATAAACTTTTGATAGTTTATGAATACTCACATATGCTACATTTACAAAAATAGATTATGAAACTTGCAACAGACACTAGCTCTGAGTAGTCATAGAAACAGTACCTAATTATGTTGTAAGTTCCAAGTTCCAAGTCTTTGTAAAATGTTTGCAATTCGTGAGTTTGGCACTAAAATCTAAGATTAAGAACCTTTTGTAAAACAGACCTCTTATTCCCTGGAGCATCTAAAAAGCAGACAAAATGATATATCTTAATATTTCACTATAATCAGTGAAATTCAATCATCCTTTGAATAAATATTTATTACTATGTTCTGATTTTGTTCAGTTTGTAATTGTTCCATAAAAATCAAAGCTTACATGCATTTTTTTGAAATTAAAAACTTCATTTACAGTAACCTTTGATTTTTTTTTATCAGAAATGGAAATTTGTTGGAACAACTATTAGCCTATAGATTGAAATTTTAATTGAATCCATTTCAACTAACATTATGAATTTATCTGAATTTTATTTTTTCTTTTGAAATATTTTGTATCAGTTTTGTATATTATTAATCTGTTGGAGATTTAGACTTCTTAGTGATGTATCTCCAATTGAAAAAATAGGCAGAAATTGTATTCCAGAGTTACCTCCCATTGAACAGGTAGGAAGAAATTGTCTTCCAGGGTTACCCCCATTTTAAACAAGTAAGCAGAAATTATCTTCCAGAGTTACCTCCCATAGAACAAATAGGCAGAAATTGTCTTCCAGAGTTACCTCCCACTGAACAAATAGTCAGAAATTGTCTTCACAGAGCACTATAAAGTATTATGAAAGTAGATCTTGATCACAAATTTTTTATTTTATTAGATAAGAATGTTATGTACGAAGCTGCTTTTTGATTGCAGCATTTATATACACGTCTGAGCAGGAAGAAGGTTTGTAACGCACAAATAACTACACGCATATGTAAAGCACCTCACAGAGTGTATTGCTGTATACAATGTATTTTGTTATGAATCACAGACACTTTATAACAATGATGCTACATTCATGCATATTCTGTCATCAGAGAGTTGACACATCTTAACTGTATATAATTTCTATAGTCTTTGGTTTACACTTTATCCTCTTGCCCCAGTTTTTCAAAATGGCACCTCCCAGACTCTGTTTAGGTCAGATCCAAGTTTTGTCTATAGGTGTGAGAGGAGTAATGATTCAACCCCTTGGGCCAGACACCATACAGATAAAAAAAAACTGAGAGTATCCTCAATTTAGACTGTTAAGTCATTCATATTTCTCAGTTAGTGAGAGTACACATTTCGTTTGAGACTTAAGTAACATGTTTTATGATGCCATGCTTTGGGTACGCTTGCATAAATCTTAAGAATACACTGAAATCTGAGTATATTCTTTGTCGTTGTATTGCTGTTTAACGTCCCACTCAAGAATCTTTGACTCATATAAAGACGTCATCAAATACCGGAGAAGGGCTTCAAATTTTGACCTATGCTCGGCACTTAGGGCCATTGAGCAGTGAGGGTTCTTTAATCTGCCAACACCTAATGTGACATGGGACCTTGGTTTTGAGAGTATTCTTAACTTGGCCTGCTCAGCCAATCAGATTTCTGGATTAGTTTAAGTTGATTTAAATTCCCTAACTGGAGTAATACTCAGGTTTTATGCAAATTGGCCCTGTTCTGTGAACCCCAATGTATAAGGGACTTCAGCCTGTTTAGCTTACAGCTAAATAGTTGTGAGAATATAAAATAGAGAATTGTAAATAAACCAGGTACACAATAGTGAATAGCTGTGTGATCAAGGTTGCCACCCTTGAGAGAACAATTTGTTTTGATACCCAACTCAGAATTAGTTTTATAATCTCCGGATTTTTGTAGAAATTTTTTATTCAGATTTGTGTATCATAAGATAAGATATATAACCACACTGGTTCTTCTATATGGATCAGAATCAAGCATTACCTTACTAATTAGCATATCATAAGCTAGTTAAGTTCACTCACCCCCTAAAGACACAAATGGACTGGTCCATGTCATTGTTTTGTTTCATCATTTAAACAGCTCTCAACTTTTCAATGGATGAGCTTGATGCAAAGCTAGAATGGAGTGGAGAGAGAGAGAGAGAGAGAGAGAGAGAGAGAGAGAGAGAGAGAGAGAGAGAGAGAGAGAGAGAACGAGTGAGCATACCTTTGAACTTGCATTTTTGTAATCGACAGATGATTTGCTAAGCCAATGTCTTAGGAGTGTATCAGATATTATATATTGCTTACAAAACATGGTTTGCTTTATATTCTTTTGTTTGAGTAAGAATTTTACTATATGTATACAAGATACAACCAGCATCAGAAAGTACAAGGTTTTCACTTACCAATGTTTTCTGCATCTTTGGTACATAAAATATATTTTTGGGAGGCACAAAATGAGTCCTTGAGTACCCGCTATAACTCTGTATAATTGAAGTGATTTCTGAATCTGGGACTGAAAACAGTTATCATATTTTATCATTGGAATATATCAAGTCCCTGTTACTCAATGGGACTATAAAAGTTTTCTTGGAACTCACAAATCTTTATCTTTTGGGTCTAAGGACTACTTAAATTCAACCCTAGTATTAAAAACTGCATAGTGCAGATTACTCATCTTACAGCAATAGAGGAATGGATGAGGTCATAAATTGAATGGAAAACAAGACCTATTAAACTTCTGGATTTAAACGAACTTGTGTGAAATTTAAAATTATTTTTTAACCTGTGAATAAATTCGTTTCAGGCAAACGTGTGAAATTAAACAATTACCCAGTACACATGTGTTTTACTATTTTTAACTTCACTGGAAATGGTTTTGAATGATTATTATCCTAATAGTCACATGTGACTTAACAATTAATACATGTACAGTAAAACCTGCTATAGTGGCCACCTCTATATAAAGATCACCTGTTTATAAAGGCCAGTCTTTTCAAGTCCATTGACTGCATACTTCAACTGAATTGAACCTGTGTATAAGGGTCACCTGCACATAATGGTAAATATTTTTGGTCCCTTGGGTGGCCCCTATATACAGGTTTCGCTGTATATCAAATCTGCCAAACAAACTACTAAAGTAAAACTTTGGTGAGTCGAGCTTCAATGAGTCGAAATTGAATGAGTCAAATTTCTTGATGTTTCAAACTATTGAGAAAATCCCAAATAGTTTTGTTATTTGACTCTACTAATTAACAATTTATAAACTGAACTTTTATAAATCAAATTTCTTGATGTTTTGAATAAGTTTTTGGGCCCGTTTATATAAAAACATGGAAAATTCCTACAAATATTTCAAAGTATGAAAGCGCCCAATGACAATTCTCCTCCTTCTCATAAACACTCAGTGTTTTAATTTCATGAAAATTAAGTTAATTTTAGCACTTATTATTAGATATTTTGACTGCGTAAGTCTTAACGGTTTCTAAACAGTCAAATACATCTTAAATGACCTCTGAAACTAAAACTCTAAGATTCTCGGTCACCATTCATGAGTCCAAGTCCTGATGGTTGGAACTTTTCTTGGTGGTCCCTTGAACTTACGCCTCATCGAAGTTTTACTGTATCTCATTTTACTTTATATTGGATCTTATTTCAACATTCACCTGTATTGGAAAATCACATTTTCATGGTGATTTGGTAGTCGCGCTCAAACAAGTTTACTTCATTATGGTAGTCCCCTACCTGTGAAATCAAGGGTGACAGTGAAGTTTTAACTGTGTCTGTCCCTTCAGTCTGTCCCAGGCCATCTGATTAATGTTTTAGTTAAAATATTGTAATTTTTCACCATTCGTATAATAATGGCTTCACAGGTATGGGACATATATTGATTCATCAATACTCTCAGAATGCTCCACAGGTAAGGGACATGTATGGATTCATTAATACTCTCAGAATGCTCCAGAGGTAGGGGGCATGTATTGATTCATTACTATTCTTCACAGATGTTTACATATAAAATGTTTTACCTCTTCTTTCGTGATGTCAGAATATTTCTTACATAAATGAATGGTAGAGTAATGAATTGTTCTACTTTAATTTCATGGTCTTCACTGTTCTGCTTTTAACAAATGGAAATGATAGGCCAAGTTTTTATTTATTGTCATAATTTCTTTTGTAGATAATGAATTAAGCAAATTTTTGGCAGTCAAAAAACCAGAAAAAGGCAAGGCATGGTTAGACAAGTGTAGGGTACTGTTTACGAAAATGTTACAGACCAAATCAGATCTTGTGAGAGGCAATGGTGAGTAAGAGGTTAAATGTTACCCACCAAATCAGATCATTTGAGAGGCAATGGTGAGTAAGAGGTCAAATGTTACCCACCAAATCAGATCTTTTGAGAGGCAATGGTGAGTAAGAGGTCAAATGTTACACACCAAATCAGATCTTTTGAAAGGCAATGGTGATTAAGTGTTCAAATGTTACACACGAAATCAGATCTTTTGAAAGGCGATATTGATATTTTATAAAACTTGATACAAGTATTTAACAATATCTTGGATATGTTCACGTTGGATGCAGCTTGCCCCCTTATTCATGGAGAAATTGCAAGGAGATTTGTATTGTTTGTTTATTTTTCTCAGTGCTTTTACTTTCTGTCTTGAAATTTTCTTATAAGACAACATCACCAGGTCTCAAATTGAATGCCCCTGTGATATGATATTTTGACCCCAGCGATAGAATGAACAATGGGGTCATTTTATCACAGTTTACTGCTGTGATAAAGTGTTTTCACCAGGTTCTCTCCTTCAGAGTTAAAACCTGGCCACCACCACATTACTTAAAAATTGTTGAGTGTGGCATTAAACACCATTCAAAACTGAAAAAAAAATTTCTTCCAAAATTCTTTTTTATTTAAATAAACAATTCAATACATTCTGTTAATAGTAATTCAGAAATATACAAGATATTGGCAGTTTGCCAAAAATCTTGATACACCCAATAAATTTTATTTAATCTTGCCAATTTTCATTTATGATAATATCTTCTGTTGTTTAAAATGCAAATGATTTGCCTGTCATTCTGTCTTTCCTTTTTTACAGTAATTTCACATCTACTTGAGGTTGGGATGCCGATTATGTCTCGGATACAGGATGAGTCCATTTTTCCACTGTTGGACTACACAGGTGAGTGTGATCTAGACATTGTAATGTTTACGGCAGTGAACTGGTGTGATCTAGACAACAGAAAGTTTACTGCAGTGAACTGGTGTGATCTAGACATTGTAATGTTTACTGCAGTGAACTGGTGTGATCTGGACAACAGAAAGTTTACTGCAGTGAACCATTGTGATCTAGACAATGGAAAGTTTACTGCAGTGAACCAGTGTGGTTTAGACAACAGAATTATATATTGCATTGAACCGATGTGATCAAGACTACAGATTGTTTATGGCAGTGAACCAGAATCTAGACAATGGAATGATTACTGCATTGAATCAGAGTGCTCTAGATAATGGAATGTTTAATGGGTGATCAAGTGTGATCTAGACAACGGAATGTTTTATGCAGTGAACAAGTGTGCTCTAGACAATCGAATGTTCACGGCAGTGAACCTGTGTGATCTATAGAATCAATGTTCAAACTATTACATAGAATCAATGTTCAAACTATTACATTCTTCCCTACTAGATGGCCAGAACAAATCCTGAGTCACATTGGTAGGGAGTTTAATACCCTACACCCACACTTTACAGATAATCAACTGATTGAAATTGAGGCCTTCCTTGAAGTGTATATTGCATGCAATTGATGCGTGTGATTTATTATTTATTACTTCTCTTCTTTCACCTTTCAGGTACCGATAGTGCTCTGAAATCAATACAGCTGACATCTTTACAGAAACTGGGAGTGAGAGTTGCAATAAGGTTCGTTGTTTTTTATGTTGTCATTTTTAAGTAATTATCCTCTCTTCACGCAGTGCAGCATGTAAACAAAATCTAGATTCTGTGGTACCCTTGGTACAGCGGAGACTGTTTTGACAGACCACTCTCATGAAAGACCACCTGCATTTTCAGACCACTCTTTGATAGCTACATGATCAGAAAATCCTATAAAAAGATCTATGTGATTAGATAATTCTATAATTAGTAGCTCTTCTGAGTGACCGCCCATCTTGAGAAACCACATTTCAATTTCAAATTAGATAGTCTCTCAAGACAGGTTCCATTGTATTTTAAAGTCTCTCAAAACTGGTCTGTTGAGGGATGGATTTTATATTTCAATTACATGTATTTTCCTTTTTATAAACTCATTTTCAGTCAAGAAGCTTTTCATATTTGATGCTGACCAGATAAGTACTGCTTAAATGACACAAAAAGCCACTCTGACAGTTTGTATCCAATTTACAGTAACTTTGTTGTTTTGAATTGTTATGTATCAGTCAACAAACAAATAATGTAGCTTCCACATCAACATGATCAATGCTTCGTATATCGGCACTCGTGTTAGATTGATGGATGATTGAAAAGCAAGGAAACCAAAAGTACCTTTAACGAAGAAAAGCATAAAAAAAAATAACCACCATTCCATTTCATATTATATAACCTGCTCCCTCTGAATATTCATACACACATTTCTGACATTTTTATTTCTGATGGGGGTGGGGTGGGGGGCTCCATGGCCGAGTGGTTAGAGCATCTCGCTATGATCCATGAAGTTTCACACTTCTGGGTCAGCACAGGTTCAAGCCCAGCTGGAACCTCAGCTGATTTATTGTGATCAAGTTTGGCAGTTTACCAGTAGTATCAGTAGTTTCTTCATGCGTTACCAGGTTCTCTCCTCCACCATTAAAATTTGCCTGCCACCATGTAACTGAAAAATTGTTGAGTGTGGCATAAAACACTATTCATAAACAAATTAAATATTTCTGATGCTCTGGAGAGTACCTGGATACCTCCATGAAGAAGTGGTCAGAGAATTGCACTCTAACCCTTTCACCCTCATAAACCATAATAGACTGAATTTAAACAACAGATAAGAGCACACCATTTAGATTCTTGGGGTGAAAGGGTTATAATACACCATCTTCGACCCCTAGCTAACCTCCCCACATGAGAACCTAAGCTGAGTATATGGGAAAGGTTGCCAGTTTACTTTGGAAAGACTGATGGTCTTTTCTATATTTAACTGTAAGTGGGCTTTCCCAACCACTATTTTAAATTGGTAACCACTTTATAACTGAACAATACTGAAATGAGGCGTAAAATATTCGTAAAAAAAACAGTTGCTTAGAATGAGGGCAAGTGTTTAAATAAATAAATCAGTAAATCATTTTGTTTGTTTGAATGTGGTTTAATGCCACACTTAATGATTTTTCAGTTATATTGTGGCATCCAGTTGTTAATGGTGGAGGAGAGAACTCAGTCACAATGTACCGGGAAGAGACAACCACCCTTCCCCAAGTAAACTGACAAACTTTCTTACAAAATCAGCTTAGGTTCCAGTGAGACTTGAACCCGTGCTGATTAAAAGTGAGAGACTGTATGGTTTAGAGTGTGATGCTGTAACCATTAGTTCACGGAGGCCCCTGGTAAATGTTCATTTGTATAATATATACAAGTAATTAAAATTAAAATTTATTTTTACAGGTATGGTGTTCATTTAAAGGTGATTCACTCCTCATCTGATATGTCCGATAAGTTGATGTATCTCATTAAAAAGTGTTCCTATTTTTTACACCAACAACAGCGGCCTGTGGATTCCAGTGTTTGTATCCTTTGTGTTATGTTAGCCATTAGCCGGAGGTTTGATTTTGTTAAAATAAAAATTCATTTCAGGACATTCTGTTCTTTGATTTAACTGCATGTGACTTTGACATGTATACTGGTACATAGAAATTTTCATCTCAGGTTTTTTTTGCCTTTTTTGCAACAGAAAAAAAAAAATCCCCCCCCTCATAAATTCACCCTGAGTAATCATATTCATGTGTTTGGATGACATTTTAGAATTTGCCTTCCCATCTAAGGGCAAAAAATAAAACAAGGGCAAAAATTTCCCAGTTTACATTATTTTTTTAGCATTAATTGAAAGGTAAATTCTAATTACTATAAATTTGGAATATTTTGCAGTACTTCATTTTCATGATACACAAGTTCTAAATTTATTCACGAGATGATATTTTTGTGATTTTGAATGCCCATTTGGTAAACTATCTGAAATGAGGCATAAATTAAATTCTTGCAAATAAAATCTGATTCAAAGTAATAAGTTCACTTTACGAAAACCAGCCTCAGACTCATTTAGACTGGGCTACGGAAAGTACAAGTCAGAATCATTCCTTAACAAACTTCTACAGCTTATCTTCACAGCAATTATAAAGGCTTTGATTGGTTTGCTGCCACAGTTTTCCTCATTTTTAATGGAAATGTGGAGAAATCCTGGGAATTTTTACATAAATTCTCAACCCTCGGATCATCTGGATACCTCTGGGTACCAAGATTACAGTCATCAGTAAGTTGATTCCAAGTCAATATCTATAGTCATTGTCAGTGAAATGCTTGTAATTTATCTTCATCGGTTAAATGTTTTTTTGTTTCTAATTTTTAGTCACAATCAGTAATTAAGGTTGATGGCCCAAATTCCAAGTTTTGGTCCTCTATGACTGATTTAAGGTCAGTAGAATAATGGAATGACATTTGGAATGATAGTTACATTACAGGGATGACGCTCAAAACCACCAAATTGCACTAGTACGGTACCTATACTCAGACGAAAATCAAGTTTTTTACCAAATATCTTCAGTTCAACTGATCAAATTACTTTGAAATTTTGTAACATAACAGGTGACCTTTAGATGCAATATAATCTAATAAGTTTTTGGAAAATATGAAATAAAAATGACTAGCCCATTTTAAATTCAACCTGAATGCCATAATCATGACTGCAGGAGAACCTAATCTCAGACAGTAGTAGTATTTATGCTGAGCTAGTGACATCACTTTCCTCCCAGCTTGTGAAAAGCAAATGTTGGATAGAATGATAGACAGATGATTTGGCTACACCACACAGTTGTACTGGAATTATCAATTGTAATTTTTGCAATCTTTTGTCTATTGTTTAGAAGCAGATGATGTATTAAAAAACTCTGGCAAAAATATTGTTCATTGACATGCAAAGAGAATTAAGTGTTTGACAGTAGGTACTGCCTGAGAATAGATACCATACCAGTATTTATTATCTGACATTAATGCAATGTCAAAATGTTTATTATATAGACACTTGGTCGACAACTGTACTTTACAGTCTTATTTGTTGAAACGTATTCCAACACTATATAAGAAACTCATTTGTAAATTAAGAGTGTCATCACACTGTCTGTTAATAGAAACTGGTCGTTATAAAAATGTTCCTTTAGAAAGGCGATTATGTCCTTTATGTAATTCAGAAGTTGAGGATGAATTTCACTTTATTTTGAAATGTCCCCAATATGCTCATGTAAGACAACGATTTTTGAAAAGGTATTATTATGTTAGGCCCTCAGTCTTTAAATTAACTCAGCTCCTAGCTTCACAAAATGTAAAAGAGTTATGTAATCTAGGTAAATATTTTAAGTATGCTTTTAATATTAGAAAACACATTATATAAGATCAACACCATACAATCTGTATATCTCATCTTTGACCATGATGATGTATATATTATATTGTTGTTATTTATTTACTTAGAATAATATGTCTATACGCAGTAATGCTTTGGACGAATAAACAATACAATATTCAGTAAAGATAAATGTTTAAAGCTTACAAATAAAAGAAAAAAATTAGGAGATATTTAAAATTAATTGATCAGTAATTAAATCAACATTTATGGTACTGAAAAAAATTAAAATTACTGTCCAAGTTTAGCGTGATAAGCAGCTTTTGTTATAAAGCTGTGTTTGATAACTAACTACATGTATTCCAAGATTTGCACATATCATGCTTCTGATGCTGGAATAGTCCTGTATTTTTTAGAAAAATGACCTTGTTTTAGACTTAACCTATTCTGTTGTTAAGAGGATTGGTTGAGAGGTTTAGTTTATGGAGGGTATGAATTATGAAATATGCTGGTGTGTGATGAGCTTAAATGTAATCTTTAATTACTTTTTGTTTCTATTTCAGGTTCATCTACCATTAGCACTTATGTCCAGTGGTATATCTCCATTGTTCTCAAGTACGGGACATAATATTGAATTAATTCTACAAATAGAACTCCCCCTGGTTGCCTCAGCATTCAAAATGTCTGGCTACACACCCACTCAGGTGAGTGACTTATTCTGATGTATTAAGTCATCCACCCCTGAAAAATAATGAACCCTACCTGAAATCAATGATTTAGGTACCGGTAAGTCAACTGTCATATCTACGGGTGCATGGATCATGTTGACGAGACTCTGACCACAAAATAGTACTTTAATATTACGGCAATTATGTTCGCTGATTGGCTAATGCAAAGGAAGTTAAATATGTATAACCTGGTTTGCTCCTTGTATAACTCATATATATCTTGACATTTGACCCAATTACATTGTAGGTGCGACTTCTTTTCATGCTTAAATGCGTAAAGTTCAGATTTTTATAGCGGTAAGCACCTTGGGGGAGGGGGTACATTATACTGGTATTGAGGTGATGCTATACATATTTTGGCATTTTATGTTATGTAACCTGTGTACAGTACTAACTGTAAAACCACATCATTTCAGATCTGCATTCATTGGTTGAAGCAGTGTTTTTGGAACTACTTGGATTGGTCAGATATCTGTCACTATTTGTGTTTATGTTTGATACTGGGTGTCGACTACCAGGTTTATCTGTGTGTAGCCATACTCCGCTATCTTCAAAAGGAAATCATGGAACACATGCAGACTCAAGACTTGATTCTTTTTCTGAAGGTTAGTATTTTGTTTTATCATTTTTCTCTAAATGAAATAGGCACCTGTGGCCGAGTGGCTAAAGCATCAAGCTTTGAACCACAAAGTCTCTCAATTCTGGTCAGCGCAGGTTTGAGCCTCACTGGAACCTAAGCTGATTTTTGTGAGAAATTTGTCAGTTTACTTGCAGAAGGCCAGTTGCCTCTTCCTGGGTATATTGTTATCTGGGGCCCGTTTTAAGAAAGGTCCTAAGTCCTAAATCCTAACTTTTAGTCCTAAATACCATGACAACACATCGCTGATTGGTCAGTCCCATGACAATTAGGACCAAGACTTAGGATTTAAGACCTTTTGTAAAACAGGCCCCAGGTTCTCTCCTCCAACATTAAAAACTGGTTGTCACCATATAACTGAAAAATTGTTGAGTGTGGCATAAAACAGTATTCAAAATTAAATTAAACTCTAAATAAAATTTTGTGTTCAGACCAGGGAGGAATGAAGGCCGAGACATGTACTGGAGCCCAATTAACCTTTGGCTTACTTTGCAGAGCTGCTACCCTCCACATGTTTTTTTATAGATTTCAAGCCATATCAATTATACCCCATAAAAAACAACTAGGCAGTGATTGTGGGGTTTTTAGATGAATCCCATTTGTAACAGAAAAGGGAGTGAACAGCAAAACTGTGATTCAAACCTATGTCGCTTATGTAGATGCTCTGCCAGTTGAACAGTTAATATACCAAGCCTTCATACCAGGTTCACTGGAAATCAGTTATTTGTAGGTCAATAACAAACGAAAAATGATCTTAATCCTTTCAACACTACAAACCATAATAGACTGGTCTATTACAATGAAAGAGCATACCATTTAGATACTTAGGGGGGATAGGGTTCATGGAGAAGAGATACTGACCAGTATTAAATGGGTGGATTATCTTAACTCATCAACCCTTGTGGTCACATATAGACTCACCCAAATCAATAAATAGTATGGTCTACTGTCATAATTCAGGAGTGAACAAGTTCATACTGCATGTAAATCATTATAAAATTTTGATTCTAATTCATACACCCCTGAATTCTAAAAGTGGACTTAACCATTCTTTAAGATGGACTAGTCCAAATGTGACTTCAAACAGAGATAAATAATTTTATACATCTTGATTTTTACAGGAAAATGCTATCCCAGGATTCCATGTGGCAAATAACATCAAGTACATGCAAGAATTGGAAAAGCGCTACAGGAAGACAATACTTCCAGACATGCTAAATATATCCAAGCCATAGATCAGAGTTGAAGTGCTGATATTTAATTAACGGTCTCACAGAGTACCACAGAATATATCATAAGGAAATCAAACTCTGGAACTGCATTTATAACCGAGGGTAAAATTTACCTGCATGATATCTGAATTGCTGGACAAATTTTCATCCAATAGGTTAATTTTCCTTTGTCAAGGTACTGAATGTGAAAGGAACAACTGGTTGGAGGGACAATGTGTATTGTATACCATGGAGACCAGCCACTGTATACCATGGTGACCAACCTCTGTATCCATGGAGACCAGCCATTGTATACCATGGAGACCAGCCATTGTATACCATGGTGACCAGCCACTGTATCCATGGAGACCAGCCATTGCATACCATGGTGACCAGCCACTGTATCCATGGAGACCAGTGATTGCATACCATGGTGACCAGCCATTGTATCCATGGAGACCAGTGATTGCATACCATGGTGACCAGCCACTGTATCCATGGAGACCAGCCATTGCATACCATGGTGACCAGCCACTGTATCCATGGAGACCAGTGATTGCATACCATGGTGACCAGCCATTGTATACCACAGTAATGGGCCATATCAGTCAAGTGGTATTCTTAAAAACCTGACACTGAGGATTTTTACCCCCGTTAAGAAGAAAGCAAGAGATAAATAAATGGTTAAAGAAAACCGACTGCTGCCATAATTAATGATATATATACTTTTTTTAGGTATTTTTTTTATAGAATACAGCTAGAAGGAGGAGGAAAATTTGAAGTTTCACAAAGAAAGGAGAAACTATGAATCACTAAGAATCTCTATAGAACTGTATGATATGATATGGATACAGATCTGAAATATTTCATATGTTGTATAACATTGTCATTATCTCTTTCTGCACCAGAAAATTTCTCAAGTTTGCATTTTAACATTTTATTTTTTTCTGTTCTGTGTATGACACATCGTTGTAGAATCGCTGTACTCTTCCTACCCGTGGTCTCATGTGACCGAAATCTCTCGTAGCTAATGAATATTTATGAAGAGTAGGTGATGTCCAATTTATCCAATAACAGCATTTGTGATTGGTAATGGAAGTTATCACATAGTCTGTTAACCCAATAAAGTTCTGAAATTGTTTAAAAGCCTTGACCTGATTGGTTGACGAATGCGAGCACCGTTTACTCACATTGGCTAAGCTTCATGAATAATAAAAATATGTACGAGAGATTTGGTCGCATGAGACCATGGGTAGGAAAGAGAATAGCGATTCCAGACTACCGGTATGGTTTTACAACAATGTGGATAATGTTGCTAAGGTTTGTATTTAACCCTCTTTCCCCAAATATCTATATCGTATGTTCTTTTCTGTTGTTTTAGAACAGTGGATTATGGTTTATGGGCTTGAAAAGGTTAAATCTCCAACTTAGACAGTCTGTTCAATGTTTTCAATGTCTTGAATTTAAAATATTTAAAACTGTTTGTTCAGTATAGTACATTTATAAAAATATGGATACCATAGACCTATATGTAGAATTTTCAGTGAGATGCAAATTTAGCATTTTGTCCTTAAAAAAAAACGATATATAATTTTTAGCAAGAAGTAATTTTGGCAAATTTATGACTCCAAACAAAAAATTAAACAAAGAATAAATTCTTAGCTATATCCAATTTCAGCGCTAATAATGCCAAAATTGCATCCTCGCTAAAAATTCTTATAAGGTATTTTACGAATGGTAACCTTTTCACCCCGAAGTATCTAAATGGGATGTTCTTTTCTGTTGTCTTAGACCAGTCTATTATGGTCTGTAGTGTTGACAGGGTTATTCTCACAGCCATTTTCTTGTACTTCTGTCATGAAAGAATAACTGTCTCATACCTTTGTTCCATTTGTTCTTCTATATTTTACATATCACAAATGAAGACTGGAGGGGATGTGAAGTATAATTTTTGGGACATGATAGGGTCAAGAAATCTATTAAATTTTCAATAATGTGTGTCCTATTCCCGGTGGTGACTTGTATCTAGGTGTCAACAATGTTTTGGTCCTTTTTTGTATTCAATGAAAGTGTGCAAAAATTTTAAGTGCTCTATCATCCAGCTGCGTGTGCATGTGTGTGTGAGAGTGTGTGCATATGTGCTTCAGGTATTGGTCAAACCAACCTGCAGTAAATGATCACCATCAATGTATCAAAAACAAAGACATCACCTTAAGACATATGCTTATATACAGAAATGTTTCATAAAGTCGAAATTGTTGTTTTTGTCTGGTTCCATCTGTTGTGCTGATAGCAACCACAACTGTGTCTAAAGGTAAGCTGACTGATGTATGTGTTTGAGTGAGAAATACACGATAAAAAGAGGACTTCTAAAATGTTAGTGTTATTGATTTTTTTTATTTGTGATTTTACATATTATCTAAGCGTAGGCTGTTTTTCTTTCAAGTAACATAAGTATTCATATATCTAGACAAACTGGTTTTTACTATAAAAACATGTAGAATTCAAATGTACATCTATTTATATTTTTATTTCACTGGTTTGTGAATGCCAGTGATTTAATAAAACCGTCCATCTTATTTGAATTAGTTTCTTTGTTTTTGTGTGTGAATAATCTATCAAAGTTTATTTTGTAGCCTATAGAGTTCTAACTCGTCAAACCCTGTGATCACATTCATACTTGCCAAAATCAATAAATAGTAGGCCCAATGGTCCAATGTCATAATTTGGGAGTGAACAAGTTCATATTGCATGTAAAATGATTACAAAATTTGGATTCTAAATCATACACCCCTTATTTCTGGCAATGGTCAGGTCCAAATGTGACTTAAGGGGTTGATGAGTTTAATCGAAGTTCTGGTACCGAGAGTAGGCCTACAGTGGAGTGATATGTCAAACAGGATTTCTATGCCCCTCCCTCAAATCTTTTGTGAAATAACTCGATATTCATCATGAAAATGTAGTGGGTGCCCATTTAAGTAACCAATTCTTGTTTAATATTTGACACAAGGGAAATACAGTAATATTTTGATGAGTCGAAGTTCAATAGACCGCCATAGAAAACTGAGAAACAGTTAAGTTTCAGAGGATCTACAAAGTGTATATGACTGCTTATAAATCATTATAAGACATATATGGTCATGATATTTAATAATTACCGGTAGTGCATAAATTAATTTCTTTCTGTGAAATTAAAATATTTGAGTATTTATGAGAAGAATTGCCATGGAATGATTTCATACACATGAAAATTTTGACTTCAAATTAATATTTGGAAGAATTTTTAATGTACGGTATTTATAAAATTAATTCGAATTGAGAAATTTGATTCATAAAAGTTGAATTATGAATCCTTTATAACTTATAAAGAATTTTATAAGAAACTATAAGTAGCATTAAATAACAAAGTTATTTAAAACTTTGTCAATAGTTCAAAACAATGAGAAATTCAACTCATTGAAGTTTGACTCAACTAAATTCTACTGTACACGGCATAAATTTTGACATAAATAATTACTACAAGGTCGGAAGGAACCTTTTTCAGATATACCTGAATGTTACGAAAAGAATTAACCAGCACACCCACTGTGGTGACATACGGAAAGTTTCTAAACAATATTGCTTTATAATAATGACCAGGAATGTTTGCCCGGGTCTAATGGTAGAGTGTTCAATTCCCAGTGCTAGGTTATATCAAGGACTTTATAAACGGTAGTGATCGTTCCTTTGCCGAGGGCTTGGCATATAAAGTGAATGCATCGGTCTTCTGGATGAGACATTCAACCGCAGTCCTGTGAAATGATGAGCACGGCATGTCAAAGAACTCTCACATCACAGCATTAGGATCGGTCGAGATCAAAATCTGTAGCACTTGACTTGACCTCTCCATTCAAGTGAAAATATTCTCAGCTGAATGTAAAAACAACAAATAAAAGAAGAATGTGTCCCGAGGACAGGACTGCCCCCACTCCAGCTGGCTTGTAAAATTTGGAAATATTTTTTGAGAGCCCTTGATATAATAATGGAAACCCCAAAAATCTGCAGTTTTCCAAGTCATACAAGGGCATAACTGTAGAACAGTAAATGACTCACTTTCCCAAATTCAAACTCTGTCCGAGTCTTGTGGTTCTAAGCATTGTGTTTGAGTTTCATAAAATTTGGATGAGGCAAACTAAAGTTAAGAGTGTGAAAACAAAAATTGGAAGGACAATCAAGGGCAACACTTAATGCCCCTTACACCTAGCAGTGAAAGCATTAAAAAAAAAAAAAAATAAAAAAATAATTACATGTCGAAAAAATAAAAAGAGACAAAACAGTTCTATAAAATTTATTATATATCACTGCTATAAGTCATATGTAAAAGTAATTATTATACCATTGAAATATATAGGTGGGCAAAAATGGACTCTTAAAAAATGGCAATATGATCTGGGCTAACAATAATCCCAGATGTTCCCTGAAAATACATCTTTATCCCCAAAAAGGAGTATTACATTAAATCACTGCCTTTACTGTTCAATTTTCAATTGTGAAAAACATATATACTGTAGATGATTATAATATTTACCTTTTGGCTTAGAAAAATACTTGACCAAAAGGAAGGTCCTGAAACAAAATTCCAGAGATCCTCATAGGGACTTTCCACCCTATCATATGGGTCCGAAATAAGGTTCCATTCCCAAAGTAAAATCAATGATTTTTTCCCCCTAATTTGCAAGATTTCCCAACTTTAGTCAAATGACAATGAATTTGAAGAGATTCTTGTATTTTCACATAGATTTGTGTATTTCTGGATTTCCCAATTTCAATAAAATGTTGCTAAAATTTCCAATTGAAAAAAGCCTAGACTCCATTCCCAAAGGAGTGTGGAAAATCCCTGTCTCACCACAAACTTTGTAACGCAGGTGGGAAAATGGCCAAAATCTTTGATGATACTTTATACAATGAAGGTAAAGGATCGGGTTTTGAAAAACAAAAGACAATTTCTCAATGCTGGTGAGATAATTGTAGAATAAATGAAAAGAAAACAACCCAATTGCAAAAGGTTTCAGTAGGTTTAGGAACAAAACGTTACCAGGGTTACAGAATCTTGACAAGAATATACATATATATATATATCGATACATAGGTATAATAGGAACATTCAACATTGTGTTTGACAAATGGCATTGTACAGTTTCAGTATTTACAGAAAAGATATAAAAAAAAAAGTTAAAACATGGAAAATGGTAGATGGGTGTTCACATGTACACACATGAAATATTAGGACTTGCAAGTTTTAAACTAAACCGAAAGTATTCAGTTTTGACTATTGCAGAAATATAACATAAATCTCTCCAGGGACTGGTCGAAATAAACAAGGACACGACACACGGGACTTGACAAAAAAAAAAAAAAGATTTTCATTTATAAACACATACTTTATTACTCCTAATATATAATAGTCACAGGTAGAAATTCACAGATACTCTTACAATTGAGTTAAAGCCAGCAAAATATCTACTATAGTAATAGCCGGTAGAACCCACAGAAGATCACGAGGTGTCTTAAGCCAAAAGGGTGGTTTTATAGAGAAGATCTGCAAAAAAAGCTTCGATATTCAAGTCTTATGAAGCACTGATGATAAAAAATTAACAAATAAAACATACCAAGTTTCTTTTTCTCAATTTCTATTTTTTTTTTTTCAAACACGATGTAATAATAACAACGACAGCAAGTTTCAGTAAATCTGAAAAACGAAAAAAAAAATCTGTAGGAAATTTAATAACTGTGAGTAGGTACCCCTCTCAAGCTAAAAATAGGTAAAAATTGGACAACAAAATATAGCTGATTGTTTGACAAATGAAGATCTTGACGATAACAAAGATGTGTTATATTTCAACACAGCCAAACAGGGTAAACCAAGTCTGTACAAGTAAAATGGATATACATTTAACATCACATGGGAAAATATTCAGGCTGAGAAGGAAAAGGTTACCAATACATTAAATGTAATAATGACACATTTCTAAAATGAAAACTACAAAAATAATCACACTCAAAATTTGATGTTGAGAGAAGCTGCAAAGATTTTACCCATCACATGAGTTCCCGTCAAATTTAAAGAACCCCTGGGTTCATATCTATAGATCTCCTGACCCCAAGGATCATATCTAACGAACCCCTGACCCTGGGGTTTATATCTATAGATCTCCTGACCCTGGGGCCATGTCTATAGAATCTCTGACCCCAGGGATCATATCTATAGAACAACTGACACTAGGGGTCATAGCTATATAATCCGATTTCGGGGGTCATATCTATAGAACCACTGACACTGGTGGTCATAGCTATATAATCCCTGACTTCGGGGGTCATATCTATAGAACCACTGACACTGGTGGTCATGAAATTTTGTTTTTTGTTGTCATTACCCTATAGTAATACAAAATTTGAAGAGAGTTAGCCAAGGGTATTTTGAGAAGCTGAAAAATGTTCAACTACTGATGCTCTCTCACCACATGATAACAGACAGTACAGATCACATCTAATCAGCAGAGTGACTCGAGAGATCTATAATTGGCTAATAAGGACCCGCTCTGGCAAACACGGTCGCAAGACAAATACACAGTACCATAATGAAAGCCAAAACTATGGTAGTGAAAAAATGCACTTCAGTATCAAGTTGTAGATTTTTCTAAAAAAGGCACTGCTGAATGTCTAAAATATGACCTGAAGTGCATTTGATCACAATTGATTAATTATTAAATGAATCAAAGTTATTCTCCCTTTGGTGACCTTTGACTTGATTAATGAATATTCAACAATATTTCTCAAAAAAAAATTAAAAAATAAAATAAAACGTCAAAATGCTGGGAAAACAACTTTTACATTATTTGCTCTATTTCACTCAATATTAAGATATTGTCAATTTTTCTATTATTTTGCACCAGATTGTATCTTAATTTTTGCACTTTCCAAATGCCTTATCACCCCCCGGACATCTATACCTCTTCATTTTTGAGTCACGTGACTGATTTAGCCTAAACCGCTCACATGTATATGAAGATGACATAAAAAAATAATTCAACATTACAGGTGTTTTACACCACACTCAACAATAGCAAACCCGGTTACGATTTGTCCGGGGAAAAAAAGTAATGCCAGCCTTCCGAAAATGAACTGGCAAATGTTCATATGAAATCAACCTAGGCTTCAGTGGGGCTCGAACCCCCGCCGATAAAAGATCACGATAAAAATGAATATTTATGGGTACATTAAATGATGTTATTATAAAATTTATACAATGACTAAGTTTGGCTAACAGATACATGTACATTTATGATGAAAAACAACAACAAAAAAGAATGCCTATGTGACATCACGAAAAAATGAATAGACCAACAATTAGGACACATTCTATGACATAAAAAAATCGGAATCATGACAGTTATAACAATGAGATGACAGCAATACATGACAGTTTTGACTATGTCATGACAACAATACTGAACACTTCTGACATTGAGATGACAATATTGACAGTTATGACAACAATATTGACAGTTATGACAATGACATGACAACAATACTGACAGTTATGACAATATGACAACAATAATGACAATGAAATGATTATCCCAACTACGTTTTGACATTAACCATTGGATGTCAATGTTGACTGTTGATGGTTATGATAAATATGAGGATGAAGTAAACAATGATGGATATTCTGAAAATGAAGTATGGCAAAATATTGTGACAAACACCGACGACACGACACACTCGATCCCAGTTTGTGGAATTATGAAGTGCACAATAAAACGTGTTGACAGGTAGGATTATCGGAATATCAACAATAATTTTAGATTAATTTCAAGTTATCATGTGCAAAGAGCACAAGCCGCGATCTTGCTATAGTTAACAGTTAACAGTTTTAATAAAATTCATTACTAATTGTCAACGATGTTAAAATCTAACGAGACTATCGGTTTGACTGAGAGTACAAATATGATGTCACTCGTTATGGTCATGATCATGGTTGGCTTTTAAAAAAACAACAACAATAATACATGTATCTGCGTAAACAACAACAATACGTTTGATTTATAAAAATACGTTTTCCTCTACAGGAATAAAAACAACCACACTCTGTTAAAATGGAAGTGTAAAAAGATTCCTATTTACATTTGAAGCTCCATCTTTAAAACAGCTTCAACAGCCATTTTGTTTAAAAAAAAAATAAAAAGTTTCCAAAAAGAAACACAAATATTAACATTTCATTGAAATCTTTTTGATAGCAACAAACATTTCATCTACAACATGTTCATTTCAGAGAATACCAAATACCTGATGACAATGAAAATTTCTGTTCTATAAAAGATTAGGACCTATGCAAGAGAAAAGTGCAAACATGAAATCTGGGTCCATGATTATAAAGACTTTCTTTGACCCCCAAAAATGAACTCAAACTTAACCAATCAAAACTGATGTTACAATGATGGCATCATGCTTCTCTGAAGGACATTTTGAAAAGTTTCAATATACCATAAATCTTCTGTTATCCTAGGGTCCAGATTTCATTCTCAAAGGCATCATTTAAAATCTAAGAATACCACTTGCTAGTCAACTAAGCCATGCTAAAAACTTGCAACACTCTTAAAATATCCAATCTGCTTCTTCCAAAAGTTGGAAATGTATCAGTGTATTGTTACATATTTCTCCATCCTGCTCAAAACAGAAATTAATTTATTCCAAATCAATCTTAGGTTTTTCAATCTTTTTTCAATGTATCTATGACAACATTTAATGTTATCCTCTGCTTTCATAATCTAGTTTGGATGTTTTGATCTTTAGTAAACGTGATTGTTCATTTCTGTTATCAGCATTACATCCAGTGGTTCTAAGACGGAACTCTAGATATTTAGTAATTACAGTGAGATTTATGTTCCAATTCAGAATAAACATGTAATACACACATAATTTACACACTGGTACTATCAAACACAATCAAAAGTACAGAAGCTTTTGGACAGTACCTGTACTATGTACGGGTTAGTGCAAATATACAGGTTATTGCAAAAGAATTTACATGACACAAGGATCAGACACATATGAACATATGACAATTGTTCTTTACACCAAAAACAAAAATGGAATTCTGTTCATACACAATACTGTTTTAGTTTGAATCAACACTGGTTTCATTTTTTTTTTATTTCTGACGCAGGTACAGGATTACTTTCGACTGAACACATGACTTAACTATATACAGAGAATTGACTTAACTATATACAGAGAATTGAGATATGTCCACAAATATAATATATACAGAAATATTTGGTTTAGCCAATGTATTCAGCTACTCTGTACATTATTATTATTTAGTAGTATTTATGAGCAGATGTAGACTTGGATGTAAGTTTATACGAAGGAAGAAAGTTACGACATTTAGTGAAACTCATTTTAGATGCAAGTTACGAGTATGTCTACATGTAAAGTTATGACCTTTTGTGAAACTGGCCTCTTGTTTGTTGCCAGTCATAAGATTTATACAACCACAACAAATGTAAATTTTATCATGTGTATTTATATTACTGGCATTCTTAATCTGGTGCATGACAAGAGTGAAAATCCACAGCCAACATCCAAAGTATGATGACCAATTGCAAAAATAAATGACCCAAGCTGACCATTTATACGCATTAGATTGTACTGGTGTCTATATCATCTCCAGAATTCATTGCATCTTTCCATATGAAATTGTTCAATAAAATAACATTGCACTTATCCACATATCTAACCAATTCACCATATGTTTAACCTTTTCACCCCTACAGACACATTTGTGCTGGTCTAAATTGATTGATGAACAGAAGAGTCCATTGTTTTTCAGGGCTGAATGAGTTAATGACCAATGCAGCAATTGATTATTCCACCCCCACCCTGAATTGGCTACAACAAATTTATGTTGGCTACAAAATATGCTCTAAAAAAACCTACCCAGCAAAACGAAAAATTATTGGAATAAGCCAAATCAACTACAAAAAATACTGGACCTGTAACTGGGGACAAAAGCAAATAAAATCAAGCAAATCGTAGGCAAATCAGAAGCATCAAAGGGGTGGCAGATCACTTCACACAGCGAAAAAAAAAAAAAAAAAAAAAAAAAAAAAAAAAAAAAAAAAAAAAGCACAAATAATTTGCTACCCTGCACGGTATGAGAGTAATCTTTGAGGTATTATATGATAATGATCAATGCAGTATTATACACTGCACTTAATACTGTCGAGGGGAAAAATAACTTGCGGTGTCAATATTAGCTACACTCATGGTGTTGACGAATCTGTGAATTTAGGAAACAATGAATAAGTTTTTACAAGATAACATTTATAGGTTACGTATAACAGGCTACCTTTGCAGGACCTGGTGACACTTAAAACTACTCCTGATCGACGAAATGAAAATATGATATCACGTCAGGAGAGAGTAAAATGTGAAAATATCGACCCGCAGAATTAAACCCCTGGACAGTACTCACTTAATCACTTGATCAATTACATCTGATTGTACATTGTACCAACTAAACCATGTCATCACAACTTGATGTCAAGCTAATACCAATTCTATCACTGATCCCAAAACCATATCGAGCCTTTCTTAAAACCGTCATCTACACCAGAAATCAAATGTACTTTGGTTATTGCAGAATAGTGCAGGAAATATTTCAACAAACATGTCTTGAAAATTATATTGACTAAAGCCTGTACTAGGAGTCATATTCTTCTTTAGTGAGGTCACATCTCCCCGCTACTTATACGGCATTTTCAGAGGACTGAAGAGTTCTCATTACATTTTTAAGACCAACGCCGACTATAACAATGTATCTAAACTCTATCTACGACTGCCATTCACACGATCGACCTGCAGTTAGAGGGGTGGGTGGAGTTTAGGCTATTCTATGTAACGTTTATGTGCACTCTGTTTAAATCGATATGTCCACATGGTCTTACTACACGCCAGACCATAAATACTCTAAATGAAATACACACTACAGCGTCACGCTACAACCATCGTCATGACCCACAAAGATTTAATAATTAAAAAAAAAAAAGGAACAGTAAGATTGATTGATACACCAGGAGAACTACCAACTACGAGTTAACAAGCTGCCAGAGAGAGTTCCATGGGTTTAAAAACTTGACTAAGACACACTGAGATCCCCGTGTTTAATAACCAGGAAATGTTACAACTGATTCCAGTCTCGCTTTCTCTTCTCAGTCCCTCTACTTCTTCCCTTTTAGCATTTTGCTGACAGAATCCCATAAGGTGGCTGCCGTTTGTTGAACTGATGTCCAGCATTCGCCAAAACTGAAAGGAATAAAAAATTCTTTGTCTAGTTCTGATTTTGGTGAAAAACTGCTTTAAATTTTGTTGGTTTAGAAAATGTCTTGCAATCATTAGGTATGGCTACTTGAATTCAATAAATTCTGAGGCAAAGAATGTGTGAACAGAAATTTTGCATCTACGACAATTTTTTTTTATTTTTCACAATCATTATTTTCATGCTGTAAACCCAAATTAAATTTAACAAGCATAAGCTGTGTTTACCCCCAAAAATTATTTCGATTTTTTTTTTTTTTTTACTACTTTTAATTGATGTACAACAACAAATAAGAGCTATGCACAGGCATAAAAAATAGTGTATTCCTATATATTTTGTGAAAATAAGATCACGAAATATATAGGAATACACTATGGTATGCATATACAAATAGTAAGGTTGAATCAATCAATTGCAAGTGAATGATTGCCAAACTGGGTTTCTCACGCAATTATCACAAAGTATACAGGAATTCAAGAATTTTTTTGCCTGTGTATATCTCTTTTTTGTTATTGTATCTCAATCTAAATAGTAAAAAGGGAAAGAAAATTTTTTGGCAAAAAAAAAACAAAACACAGCTAATGCCCCGGCCATTAAGAAAAAAATGTATCAAACCAATACTACATTCTTTAAATTGTTGCCACTCCCAATCGTGCAAATTTTTGATAAACAAAAGTCAGATTCAGAAAAAGCCGGCAAATTCAGTTGCAGTCTGGAGACACTCACTTGATATATTTCTCGAGCACGATGCTGAGAGTAATAAGAGCAACACAGGCAAAGATGACCATAAGAGGATAGTCAGATGACGTAGGACGAAGATACTCGGGAAATAGGGAATAGCTGTTATCGCTAGATGTGGATGCAGCTGTGGTGGTCTGTATGGTTTCTGTAACATCGGTATAGGTGACTGCAGAGTTCCCTGGGAAGCTTTCTTCTTTTGTTGTCTAAATATGAAAAAAATAAAATCTACCATCAAAATCAAACTGGAATTGTTTTCACAGCTTAAAAAAAAATTCTGTACGTTATACTCTAGAGTGTTTTTTCTTTAAATGTCAAGAGGAGAGACTAAGCCATTTCAAACACCTTTTCTCTCTTTAATACTTGTGTTAAAGACATAGTATCTACGATTTCCTCAAATATTTCAATCTCAATTGTTTGGGTCAAATATGTTAATATTTGGAGATAAAAAACGAAAAATTGTTGAATTAAAACACATAGAAGTATAGTTTTATTGTATTTCACAACTTTCCACGTTTTTTTTTATTTTTTGTCGGTACGACAAAAATTCGTTTGCAAGCCCGCCCATATTCATATAACCTTAGCGTGACCTGTATTTGCGCATGCGCATTTCCATTGTTGATAGTGAAAAGCATGGCGTCCAAAGCAAAAACAAATCGTGGCCGACCTGTTAATTTGACAGATTCAGCTAGAAGAAGTTCTGGCGAAATACAACAAGACCAAGATAAATATTGGAAAGGAGCATGATCGATGGATAAGCCTCAAGGACCGTCTAAATGTAGGATCTCAAAATAAATCAACACGTGCTTACCTCAGCATCCATTGATTGATATCGATACGATCTAGGTCATTGCGTGTGCTTCTGGGATTGTTTCTGTGCATAATTAATGAGTTTGATTCTTACAGACGACGACAACAAATCAGCATTTATCCGTTAATTACGCTAATTATATAAAAAAGTGTCGACGTGGAAGATCATTATTCAGTCATATCTTCGATATTTCCGCAAAATTGCCGACTAAAAAAAATAACCATTTTCGTAGATACTATGTCTTTAAATAGTGGTGACCAGATTTCAATCTTGTTACAATATCATACCGTTAAAAAGACCATGGATCAGCATTCCTCAAGCAAACTGGCAAAGCACTCCCACATAACAACCTAAGGTTTCAGTGACATTAAAATCTAGGCTATTGACCGATTCACATGAGGTGGCGGGCGGAGTGAATTCTACAATACTGAAGGTCATCATTACCAAAAGATCAATGACCTTGTCCTCTGTAAGACATTCCAAGATAAGTACATCCATGATGTGAAGAGTGACCTGCTTGGAGCCTCAGGGGTAGAGCTTAACATTTTTTATCCTGGGCCCCTAAGGTTCAAAATCTACTAGCCCAGCTCAAAATTTCAGGGGCCCAGATTTGTTTTTTTTTTAACTTTAAGATACATGTAGTTTCAGACATCTGTTCAGAAAATCTTTAACAAATAATGAAACAGGAAGACATATTCTAACAGTTTTCTTTTAATAATGATCTTTTCCCCCAAAGTAAAGAATAGTAACACTAATTTCAGTATTTTAAATAGAAATAAAGCAAAAAAAACCACAATGAATTATTGTATCAATGACTATAAATGGACTAGTTGAATTTTATAAAGTTAAAAATTAGCAAAATATACATCTTTTCTTTTCATTTTCCTTTTATCTAATTAAAATATCAGCTTTAGTTTTTGCTTTAAACAGGTGCTACACTGGCTGAAAAAATTATGTTGCCCCAAAAAATTGCCATTTATCAAAATTTGTCAACAGTTTAAAATTTTTGGAGCCAGGTTCAAATTCTGAAAAATTAAGATTGTTTATGTAAAAGCTATAAATGCCATCAGTTTGCTGTAAATTTAATAATTTGAATTAAATGAATTACATAAAGACATTACTGTCCTTTTTTTAAATTAACTACATTGCAACTGAAATAAATACATCATTTCTGAAAATAAATCATCACAATTTTTAAAATGTATTCATTACAATATAGTGTTTATTGGAGTGCGGACGTCGGAGAAGACACCACAATCTCTCTCCGCAATTTCTGTTAACAAATTTAAGTAAAATCAGTTCTTGTTCATTTTGATGCTTGACTTTGGGTCATTAGAAATATCTGCAGCCGTTAAGTGTGCCTTCAATGTATAGCAGAACCATCCTGACATCAGAATAAAATGTCAAATATCAAATAAACCAAACTACACTCTGGTGTCATCAAACATTTCAGCAACATGTGCTCACCATTCGCCTAGCATGAGATTAACTCACCATGGGGGAGTGGACGACCGCTAATTTCTATCCCCGAGCCTGATTACAAATTCCCATGGTCTCAATTTCTCTTCTCAATCAACGAAAATTGTCAATTTGAACAAAACAATTTACTTACAGTTGTGACCTCTGTCGTTGTTTTCTGCACTTCTCCACCTGCCACTAATCTTGTGGATCTTCTCACCACTGTAGTACTTTTTTTTGCCGATGACGACTTCCTGCCAGGAGACTTGCGTCCTTTAGATGTTGACCTTCGACCTCTTGATGTTGACCTTTTTGGTGTGGTCCTCGACTTCGACCTTGATCTGGATCGTCCCCTGGGCTTTTTGGGGGACTAAAAAGAAAATATGCAAAAATAGAAATTTGTTTGTTTGTTTGTTTGTTGTTCAACGTACCACAAAAGAATCTTTCACACATATGGAAACGTCACCATATGCCGGTGAAGGGCTTCAAATTTTGGCCTTTGCTCAGCACTTATGGCCATATAGCAGTGAGGGTTCTTTAACGTGCCGACACCTACTGTGACACAGGACCTCGGTTTTTACTGTCAATAGAAATTGGGAAAACAGTTGCATATGAATATAATCCATACAGCATTTACCACTGTACTTGTTGACAAAGAGCAAATATAGCTTGATTTTTAAAGGACAAACAGAAAAAATGATAATCAATGAAAAAATAATAATGAACAGCCGCTAGAGAGACAAGTCATAACTACCAGTACAATGAGGAATTTAGCTAGTATTATAGAAAAAATAAGATCACCTATCTTTCCATCTTCCAAAGTTAAGGTTTTCTGATCCACATCATTCCTTAAACACCTTGACAGAGTACATTTCATATTTGGTGGTCAATGGTGGCGACATCTACCGCTGATCTAAAATTTCCAAAGATTGACCCGACACTGACCCCTGACTTTAGCCAATGAAAAGACTTGTAGCATGGCCTGCAAGTCGCTATTATTCTGTATTTATGTACATTCCCCTCTATCATGTGATCGATGCGTGATCAATTGTAAGACACATTCTGACTGGTTCAGAAAACGGTTCTTGAAGCCAATGGAAATTGATGCAACGAAGTCACAATATACAGGCCAAATCTGTCAAGGTGTGTGAGTGACGAAGTGGATCAGAAAAACCTTTACTTGGGAAGATGCTATCTCTCGTATCATAATGTTATTATGAAATATTTCTCACTTTCTAAATTTTTTCTTCATTCTCTCAAGAATTTTACAAATTATTAGTAACCCTGCCCCTAGCATGTCTTATCATTTGCGTATATTTACATACAATCAAATACAAAGAAAAGGTTCTTTTGCGTGCCCAAGGCCTAAATTGAAATTCTCATCTGAATGACATGATTTTCACATCCAATGCCAGGCACTTGGCGAAGGAACAATTATTACCTATCTTATTACAGTAAAACTTGAATATAGTAAACATGGCTATAGCAAAGCGAAAATGATTTCCCCGGTGGATTCTTTAAAATTCTATACAAGAATTTTGCATCTATTTTGAACACACTTATAATGAATTTACATGTACAATGAAGTAATTTCTGTTCCCCTTGACTTGAAATTGAATGTAAAATCAACTTTTATAACAAAGTTTGTTTTTCCATAAAATTCATATATTTTTTTTTATTGATCTTCTGTACCGTATGACCACCATGAGATACAAATTATATATGAATATGTATATCGGTATTTCAGAACAATATTTTCTTTAAAACAGATGCGATTATATCTACATGCCTTGAATTTAATTTTCTTCTGTTGAGCAATTAACGTATTTGTCCTCATACGGGCACCTTTACTTTGAAATCTTTTCTTTCATGATGAAAATTTTCATTATATTGCAAAAAATGGCATAATACGCCACTATGCAAATAATCTACAATGTATATACCGTATTCGGCCGTGTATAATCCGCACTCTTTTCACTCTAAAATTTGTCTCAGGCAGGGGGGTGCGGATAATACAGTACTACAGAATCTTAGGACATTTTTTCTGCAGGAACTACTGCATGAGATTCGATGTGGGTGGTAAGCCTGACAAAGTTTTTTCGTAATAACGATATACGAGTCAATGTATATCATCATTTATGTCTACAGTGACGGTGAATAAGTCAATAAATGAATCTTGTTGTCTTTTATTTTTGTGTGTTTCAGTTTACAAATAGGCTAGACTACACAGGCACTTGTGTAATGCAATCCCTTGACTGAGGGTGTTGTGATCGGTGGATTGCATAACGCAAGTGCCTGTGCAAGGCTAGCCTAGTTGCGATGTTTGGCGAGGAAACAGAATAGTACAGTACCTGTTGCTTATCTTCATCATGAAGTTTTGTTATTATTGAAAAATAAAAACAATCTCAACAAGAATTCTAATAATTATTTCACGCTGGTGAACGACGAAGCGAACAGCCATGTTGTAACTGTAAATGAGGGGGCTAAATGGAAGAGCAAATATGTAGTATCTTGTAGTTTCGTATTTTCTCATTTATATCATATTATGTAGTTTTGCGTTGTTTGTTTTGAGACGATGACTATACATTAATAAATAAAACAATCTTTTCTGGGTGTTTTGTTCTGTGGAGGAATGTTATTTTACACATTTCGTACAAAAGGTATATACCAGTAACTCTCTTACTACCGTACATCTACAGTGTAGTACTAAGTTATGGAACATGCCAATTATACAGGTAAGTACGATGAGTTAATTTTAAATTGAAAATATGATAAAAGGTGTAAAATAACACAATGCCACACCAAGGTAATTAATGTTTGTAGTATATGTCTCCATTCATAATCAATGATGCGTGTAACAGACAACAGTATACTTGGATCTGTATATATATCCCTTTGTTTCAATAATTACGCTATACACGCGTATTCTGGATATATAGATCGCTTGTGTACAAGTGCTCTCCGGTAATTAAAATTGTTACAAACTTTTATGTCGCCGATTTCCGCAAATATAATATCTATTTCAAATGTTGTTCTGATACATATTATTAATTAAATATATAGGCTACCACGTCAGCAAAAGCAAATGATTGCGCTGTAATTAACGGAATGTAATTTTACAAAGACTTCGACTGATGTTTTGATATTTCTTTTGTTATTTATTTCAAATCATTTATTTGCTTATCATATCCCTTATCTAATATCTCGAATATATATATCTATAATAAATATTTATCTATTTCTTCCAAATACCGATCTGCGAATTTTGAAAATATTTCCGATCGTCATACTGCACTTATACACAATAATAATCAATCTCGCCGACGATTTTCGGCCATATGGCCGTGGAAAAAAGTCAACGCGGATTATACGCACGAAGTCCTTTTTTCTCCGAGATCTGATGCTGAAATGGGGGGGTGCGGATAATACGTAAATGCGGATTATACACGGCCGAATACGGTAGCTGTATGTACTGATTTAATTTGTGAAAAAGAAACAATGTAGCAAAATTTGTTACTGTCAAATCAAGATTTAATGTTTGAAATGCGAGATCATGAAACAGTCATTATGACTACGAGTGATACTTGCCTTAAACAGGAGCTTCATTGACACCAAAATTTTGACAATTTCATTTATTTCTGACATTCAAAGTGTGAAACTGGTATTATGCGAGATTTTGGTAACTGCGTTAAGTTTTCTTATGTTTAACTTTGAACCAGTTAAATGACAGCAGAAGACAAAATGGGAAGTCTGAATGATAACGCTTTGCTTGAAATCCCGAACCCGAATTTAGTTTCATAAAGTTACAAAATAAACAAATATTTGATATTTCTTTGTATTGAAAAATTACGATAAGTATAAATTTTAATTACTGTAGTGAATTCATTTTAATTGACAGGTCTTTAACAAAAGAAAAAAACTGAACTTTATAGGTGTTTGATAACTGATCTCACTTCGCTTGCTGATGAGTAAAATGGTGACCTGCCTGCATCCAAGAAAACATAGATAGAATCAAAAGTATTGATTACAACATAGTTAAAAGATGTTGTTTTGTAATTTTGAGGGAAAACAATAAAAAAAAAATTGATATTTATTGCATTAAAAAGAAAAACAAAAATGCTGAAATCGAGTGATAATCTAAACCAAAACTAAAAAAGGTCAGGTTCTCTAAACTAAAAATAAAAATGCGATAAAAAACAGTAAAACACTCAAATTTCACTAATCGCATACTGATACTTCCCTTTGGAGGACATTAAATTTTATTATAAAAATAAAAAGGTCAGATTTTCGGTAGATCTACATGAAAAAATATCCCGGGGTGCGCTTACTAGAGCAGGTGCCCATATATGGTCAAATTAAGCTACTTTATAGCAAATTCATTAAAATTAAGTTACAATTTCGCTATATCACAGTTTTATGGTAATTAGATATAACCAGTGACGAGTATTGAACCCGAGACATTCCACTAGTTAATCTAACACTCCGTCGGGTATTGAACCTGAGACATTCCACTAGTTAATCTAACACTCTGTCGGGTATTGAACTCGAAACATTCCATTAATTAATCTAACACTCTACCAATAGACCACCAGATGCAGTAAACAAAAAAGAGCTAAGGAATGGTATAAAATTCTCCTTACAACTTTTTCTTCTTGGTTAAATTCTTCAATCATTGATTTACAGTGATCCAAATTTTTGGAGGATTCCCAGGAATCATTTTCTGGCCCGAAACCTCTCCATCTGACAAGGTATTCAAGAATTCCCTTTCTTTTTCTCTGCTGTAAGAGTTTTTGCACCTGAAAACAAAGTAGTGTATCGGTATAAGTTGTTAACATTTTTCAAAATATATTATAAGAATTTAAGAATTTCTATTCCTGTGTATATGCAGACATTTTGAAATAAAAAAAAATTACTGGTCAACCGGACCAGTGAATAAAGGAATTTCACTAGTCAAAGAAATATTTTTACTGGTCTGTATATATACACAATTGAAATGAAATGGAAAATTACTGGTCATTTGGACCAGTTATCAGATAGATTTCACCAGACTTTTGTAAAATTTGCCGGTTTTTCTGGTAAGACTAGTGAATTTCAAAAACTCTGTATACGATTTTCTTTTTTTTTTGTTATTGACTTTTTGTATATATCAATTTAAGTAAGGGAAAGAAAATTTTTTGAAAAAAAAAAAGCAGCTATAAATTAAATGCCCCTTCAAAAAGTTTATTTGTTTCCATCATTCGAAACTTAAAATACATGTAGGTCATCATCACAAATACAAGATACTTTTCAATACAATCGCGTCCGGTGGAGTTTTGCGTCCAGCGGAGTTGTGTAGCTCAAATTTCTATGACGTAGTTTTACTTTCTCTTTATCAGAAGACATTTCTATATGTGCTGTACATGTGCTCCAGAAAATTTCTGTAACTTTTAGAAGACTCATTCGAAGAAAAGAAAACTAGGAAGTAGGCCTACTAAAGGCATTTTCCCTGTAAAGGTTGCGATTTTTTTCTTTTTACCAAAAGAATTAAAATATCACTCAAATCAGTAATGCTGTGACATATTGTTTTGACTGACAATGTCAATGTCTATGAATATACAAGCAGCGGGAACTAGGTCAAGCCGCTCAAGGGAACCGTCATCGAAAACAAGTGGTTAAGATAAAATAAGAAATACCATTCCAATGAAATATCATATTTACAACTAATAGAGCATAAAATAAGCTTTACTCTTTGTTACTTTAAATGGTCTGATGAGATTCATTTATCCAAACGAAGCAGCTGTGATCCTCTTGTGATTGTGACATGATGCAATCGATATATATATGCAAATGAGAAGGGACCTCCATACTTATTGGACCTTGTTATAAACTGTAATCAAACCAGTTGTATTCACTGCGCAACTCAACTGGACATGGCGACAGTCTTTGAAAACGGCAAGTTGGTATTTATTTGCACAAGTTTACATCAGTGTTAAAAAGGAAATTTTTAAATTATTTTTTATATGTTTTGAACGATTATAAGGCAATCTTTAGTTCTTATGAAATTGTGAATCTGATTGTGGTTTTAACCATATGTAAATCGACTGATTAACCCTTATCCCGCCAACCACGAATATATATCCGATTTTAAGTATGCACGCTGTCACTGCCAAGCACATATATGTATGGATGACGCTGACTAATGCTCACTGCCAAACACGAATATATACAATTTCCATGTATGCTATAAATATAATGAAATCCTATGTGCAAAAGACCATTGGTGAATATAAAAAGATATGGACACGTCAGAGATAAGTCTTTAATCTGATTGGTTGACACACTTTAATCATTAAAAATAAAAAAAATAAAAACTGAATGACTTAAGTGACCATTAAAATCTCACTTTGGTGAAAACAAAAGTATTACAAATGGTGTCAACGCCGCTTTGTTCACTATACTGTAATGAAATTTTGGAGCCATATAAGTATATTTCGATAGTTACAACTCGGATTGAAATAGGAGATTTAGATGTAAATACAACACAAGATCTCTGAAAACTCTTAAGGATAATGCACCGACCAATAGGATTATTTTGTGCATATTGACGAGGACTGGACCAACATTGACTCGCTACTGGTAAACACTCTGGTCACAGGGACACCAGGACTAATCGGTAATCAACAGAGTCGCTCATCACAGTGCTCAGTCAGTCAGTGGGAGGCTGTTCCAGGTTTTTGTCTGTTTGGTGGAATTTTAGTGTCTGTTTTTAAGCAGAAGACTATGCACGTCTACATTTTACTTATTTGTGGAGCAATAGTTCATTAAATACCCTGCAAACATTTCCTTTTTATCTAGATCTACGGGAATTACATTTCTAACGTTGTGTTTATGGAATTTGAATTATAATGTTGACATTGTTGGAAATACAACAAGCGTGCCCGTTCGGCGTACCTTTCGGACAATATGTTTTACATATGGCATTTTGCAACATAACTGAAACAACACAGAAATAAGCTTTGCATTGTTTCGATATACTGTCACAAATCAAATGTAACATAACGCTATTCTTTGTTCAGTATTACCTCATACTCTGACCCCGATTCACTATCTGATGCCATTTTTGAATAAAGCACGATTCCCAACATGCAACACTCTCGAGACCCATTTCCCCTGTTTTCTTTCTTACTTTGGCGTTACATGTTCTTTTGATAAAATATTTTATTCTTATACATATTTGACAAAACAAGATCTCATCACATCACTTTGTATAAAGCAAAATATAAGTTTAGTTTTGAAGGTGAAAAGAAATTGAAACGGATTAGTAATGAAAATTCACTACCGGATATAAACGGATCAGAATGAAACGGTGACTGGCGGATTTATAGGGGGTGTGAGGGCGCAAATTGTTTTATAATAAAGTTTTAGTGTCTAGAAGCTAGAAAATGGCCTCTCAGAGATTTTAAATACCAGTTTTTTCTAGACTGAATCCAGAAAAATGCTTCCTAGATCTTTTAAAAATAGAAAAATTTCTGGATCCCACTTGTATTGCTCTTGTAACATTTGTGTTTGTTGAAACTCAAGGGTTTTTTTTTTCTGTGAATAATTAGTCCAGATTGTCAACTGAATGCATTATATGGAATAGAAACGATTCGTAATGTGAAAATTAACTCTCTGTGCATTTCCGGGGAAATGCGGATTACGAGGCAAACGTAGTCCTTTAACAAAGGACATCAGCTATATATTTTCTGTTATTCTATTTTCTTTTTCATTTATTTTCTGATATACTAATTTTATCCAATATTTTTACTATTAAACTGTTGCATTTAAAAAAAAATGTAAATATCAGCATAAAACGTGAAATAACGAAAATACAATGTGAAGGACTAGGGGAAAACGGCGGTTTTGTGTCTCGAAGCTAGAAAATACCTCATGGGCTTCCGATTAATTGGATTATTCAATTTTTTATCTCAGGAGCTTATTCCCGAGCCCCCTGGTCATCACCTAATTTCATCGGTTCAATTTCAGGTTAAATTAATCTATCAACGAAAAACTCTTAAGGATATAAAGAGGTCATAATTCAGTGTCTGGACTCTAATACTAATTAGGCTGAAATTCTGTCCCAATTATAGGTTACTTATCTGCTAAATCAACCTTCATTTGAGAAGGATAATCAGTGTGATTTATAAGCGGAATCCAGGCGTATTTTCCATCTGGAAGCAGAAAAATGCGTCTACGGACTCACAAATTTCAAGTGTTGTCTGAAAGACGATTAAAATCCGACCCCATTACGATCAAACACTTAGTATTAGGAAAGGATTCAGGCAGAAGCGCAGCGAAAAAATAGATGTTAAACCTTGATTTTGAAGTAAAAAAAAACCCCGAAAATTAATAACAAATTTCCAGAAAATTTTGCGCCTCACTCCGCTCGGCGACGATATTCTATTGATACATTTTTGACCCCTCAAAGCATGGGAAACTTCTTTCGTGTCTGGAAAGCTTCCAAAGTCATAATTATTATTATTTAAAAAAAAAAATACGTTTCTCTATAGTCTCAAATGAATTGTTACTTAACAATTTATCCAACAATTTCTAAACAAAACAGGTTCAATAGGGTTTGTATTATAACAGTCTAGTATAATTCTGTTACCCTCACCCCGGTCACCCCTGAAAAATTGTCGATCCGCATCCCAGGGCACTGTGAAGATAAAAAGCACGCCTCCTCTAACCTAAAATCCTGCATCCGCCTATGAGTAACTCTTCTTTGTATGAAGGATAGTTCCGTAAATTATAAACTTTATTAGTCAGTTATGATAAAACCTAGGAAGCATGTTGTAAATTACTTCACAGATATATATTCCATCGGTGTTAGGAATATGATTCCATTTTCGAAATCCGTTTCTTATGCTGTACAATCGGTTTAGAACATAATCGATTATCAGATTGTGTTTGAAATAATGTAGTTAACCGACCGATTACATAATTAATTAACTCGTACTCGGCATTGCAACTCATACCCTAACTGATTTCTAGTCGATCCGTCCCCTGTACTAACCGTCCCCAATCAATCCGCCCCCAAGTCAGTCGATCCAGCCACCGTTAGTTGATATACATGATCGCTGGTTTCGTAATGATATATTTCTACTCAAGATCAAAATTGTAAGACAAGAATTAGAATTTTGGATTCTTATTTTGAATTCTTTACTGACAAATGAAAGTACAAATGAGTATGAATAAATTTTGTAATAATACGTTTGCGATATTAATACCGTGAATATACCAGTATACGGGTATATTGCAATATTTTAAAATATGGCCATATACATTTGTGTATCACAATAGGCCTAAGCTTGTTCTTTTACGCAGGGTTATGCAAGATGTACCGGTGAAAATTCGGTATAGGTATCGAAAATCAGCTCAATAAATATCGAAAAATTGGTGCAAAATTTCGGGTTAATGATTTATTCTGCATATCAGTCCTTTGTTTGGGGAATATCTGGATAAGATTACATTTTCAATATATATCCAAGCATGTAACTTTCAGAGTAATACGATGACTCAGATTATACCTGTTGGTGTATTTTATTTTTTTACGTTTCTCCCTGATTTTGTGGATTATCTGAATAAAAAAAAAATACATATTGTTGTTCTAATAACATTGATCTATCCAACAATGTAGTTTACAAAGTAATATGACGACTCATATACAAATGTATTTGTAAACTTATACATTTTGATGCAGGCGTAGTCCAGTAGTATCAGCGATGCTCTAAAACATTTTGTCAATTTAATAGCATACCTTGACAACTGAGAAATAATTGAGAAAACTAATTCGGATGCATAAGATGATAGTATGACGTTGCATTAAACGGGGCTGGAACGACTTGGGGACGGATCGACCTGCTATGATAGTATAACGTTGCATTAAACGGGACCGGATTGACTGGGGCTGGAACGACTTGGGGACGGATCAACCTGCTACGATTGGTCGCGTGTCTCACTGAGTCGTATCCAAGTTGACTAGCAGAGTCGGTAACAAATCAAGTCAAATTTGTTTATGGTCGATATCTAATCATACACATATGTATGCCTACCAAGGTAAATTGACACATGTTTACATCGGGTCTAAATTAACCGTTTCACCCCTGTATTTACAAATGGAACTCTCTTTTCTATTGTTTAGACAAGTCTATTGTGGTCTGTAAGGGATGAAAGGGTTAACAGGGATGACTACGGTGGGATGACAAACTTCCTTTCGACAACAAAAATATATTACAGTTACAGGGGTGATGCTGTACGAAAAATTTCATTAAAAAACTCTGAAGAACTCTAGATTTTTTAAGGGGGTTAGTAGAAGTTTTTATGTTGTATTTACTAAGAATCAATAAATTTAATACAAACAGCCTACATTTATGTACTTTTATAGATAAAAAAAAATTGATCTATGATATACAGAAACAGCGATATATAGGCCTAAAGCCTGTTAATATAAGGCCAAACATAAAAATATGTTTGTTTGCCGTTCCCCGACCCAGGGGTCCAAGGGTTGGGTCGGTAGGTAGGAAAATTATTTTATTTTTTTTTTCAAAATTTTTTTTTTACTGCGAATCATTAAAAATTAAGTATAATACGAAAAAATTATGTAGTAGTGCTCATTACCTTGTTTACTAGCCATATTTCTTACTATATATAATAAAAAAAAATATATTTTGACGATCGTGGTAGAAAAAACTTTTCAGTCGGGCCATTAAAATCGGGTCGGTCGGGGAACGGCAAACAAAAAATATTTTAATTTAGGCCTAAGTCACGCTAGTTCTATGCGGTGCTTTCACTATGCCTTTTCCTGGGTTTGACCAAACTCGTTTCGAATAACTCGTGAACTATCTATATTTTTATTCATTTTCGTCAAATAATTTATCATTTCATACCGGCCGTGTTCTACCAGCGATATATAAAACTAATATTAGCTTTATATATCGCTGGTTCTACCTTGTCAGTGTGTATAGTCAAAACGGCCCAAATCCAAAATCACCCACACCAAAACGGCCCAAATCTACTGCCAAAACCATGTGTGCTAAAGATTACTATTCTGCTATTTTTACACAGAAATTATCTCCAATAGTGAAAATAAAGCTAGAGTTCTTTAGCCACTGCTTTGCATCGGGGGAGAAACATATTCACATAGGCTATATACAATCTGTTATTGTATTTATACGAATCCGTTATATTTCGCACCTTATCAATTAGTTTATTTTAGTCAGTTTACTAATGTATAACGACGTGCCGTAAGTTGTTCTTTCAGATCCGGTCACCTTGTGAACATTACGAAAATGTTGTCTTTCCCTAAGACACCGTTTTTGACAGCTGTATCTCAAGTAATTCCAAGTACAGCGAAAAAATTGATACCGCCAATTGTCAGTAAAGCTGAAATCAAACTACCTTCGCCCTCAACAAACTCATCGTCAGCACCAACACAACGTTTCTCAAGTCATGGAATGACCGTGTCATCGGGGGTTAACTGTAAGTGTACGTCTGTGGTTTGGTATTCCTGACAGAATACATTTGATTCTTGTAACCTAATAAAAATAATCATGAGGCAAAGTAGCTACATGTCTTATGATCAAAAGTTTACTAAACAAGTATTTGTTGTAAAGTTATAACAGATTTTTAATCATAGATAGTTTTAGTTTGACCTGTAAGTGTAACGGGTAGCCTACTTGTGGTTTACCGAAACGGAGTTGAATTACCGAAACACACTAACATTACTAGAGCAAGATACAAATGTTGTAATATATGTTGTAGAATATGTTAAAAATATGATTTGTAACCTTATTTATGTGTAATTATGGATTAATTTCGAATAAATAAACACACACTACAATTACCGAAACAGACAGAAAGTAGTCCGAAACATGCCACAACGACCAGAGCAAGATACAAATGTTTAAGTAATTATTTAAAATATATTTTATAACATGACTTATGTATAAGTCCCTGAAACAAGACCAAAACATGTTACAATTAATGAAATTGTATCTAGTGTGTTTCGGTCTTGTTGCGGAAAATTATTCAGAATTAAGCCATAATATTTTAAGTACAGTCGTGTCCGGTGGAGTTGTGCGTCTGGTGGAGTTGTGCAGCTCAAGTTTCAATGACAAAGTTTCACTTTCGCTTCATCGGAAGACGTCTCCGTCTTGTGTACCAGAAAATTATCCTGTGATTTTCAGAAAATTCATTCGGAGAAAAGAAAATTAGTATGTACCAAAAGCATTTCCCCAATATTGGTTGTGAATTTTTTATTTTCACCGAAAGAATTGAATATTACTCAGATTGGTCGTGCCGTGACGTAATGTTTTGACTGAAAAGGTCTACTGCAGTATGATTATGTATAAGCAGCGGGAACTAGGTCAAGCCACTCTAGGGTACCGTAATCGAAAACAAGTAGTTAAAATTAAAATAAGAAATACCATTCCAATGAAACATCATATTTACTATTAAAAGAGCATGAAATGAGCTTTAAGATGCTCTTTGTTGGTTTAAATGGTCTGACCAGATTAATTTATCCAAACGAAGCAGTCGTGATGATCCACTGCAAGCCTCTTGTGATTGTGAAATGATGTAATCGGTATTTATGCAAATGAGAACAGACCTTCATACTAATTTGAACCTTGTTATAAACTGTAAACAACCCAGTTGTATTCACTGCGCAACTCCACCAGACATAGCGACAGCCTTTGAAAATGGTTAGTTGGTATTTATTTGCACTTACATTAGTATTAAAAACAGAATTTTAAAATTAATTTTTATGTTTTGAATGATTATAAGGTAATCTTTTGTTCTTACAAAATTGTGGATGTGATTGTGGTTTTAGCCGTATGTAAATCGACCTGTAAATGCTTAAGTGCGCAACTCCACTGGACAGCATTCCGATAGTCTGAGGATATGATAGACCAAAGACCTGAAGATCCGATAGATCGAAAGTTCTGCATACCAATATATCAGAGGTTCCATACTCTGAACATCCCAAAGTTTGACGCCTCAATAGTTTGAGTTTCTGCCCAGTATTCCAATGGTCCAAGGGCCCGATAGACTGAAGGCCCAATAATCTGAGTGTATGATAGTCCGAAGAGTCCAGGGGCAGTGACAGCCAATGACTTTACAAATCTTGGATATGCAACGTCTGTTTTGGGGAATTGTATCTTGTCTTCGGACTAGCAGGCCTTTGGTCTATCGGGCCCTCGGACTACGTGACCTTTGGAATACTGGGTGGTCACCGATTTTAAGTGGCTTTTTTTTGTAAAATCAGGGGCAGAGGTCCTCCCATATACTTTCTTCATAGTATGATGCTGTGACTTTTTCACAGCAACATACCAATAATTTTAATTATCAATTTCTTCTCGCTGTTGTCTGAAATTTTGTAACTTGATTACTTCATCTTTAATTTAAAAAAACCATTGCAATTACGTTGTGTTATAACATAATTCCATTTTTTGAAGATGTGAATTCCACCTATCCATCAGTTTTATTTACATGTCCTGTTTTCCATTTTGAACTCATAAGAAAATGTAACACTTTCGCAGATTGGTTGACTATAAATGCATACCATTACAAGGGGTTCAAAATTCTTTTTTAGATACTTAATTTCGGGACTTGGAGAGTAAATTTCTGGCAAGTCCAACTGAAAAATGTCCATGCTGAATTTTGTTAATAAGTAATACAGTAAAATTATAAATGAATGCAGATGAGGCAAGTCCCTTGGACTAAAGGTATTTCTAAATGCCAAGTCCGAACCCGAATTAACCAAGTCCCGGACTTGGGACTTGGGGAATTTTTAACCTCTGCATTAATATTTTATAGTCATTCCATCATTGAACTTATTCTTACCGACATTATCTGTCACATGATTTAATAACTATTCCTATAATTATTATTTTTGTTTTAGGTACACAACAAGTCCGACTTCTTCACTCTGATGTAGCGCCACCTGATTTTACTGGATACCGACGTAAAGAAATGGTAAATACCTCATACGAGGCAAAAGATGATGCTGATATGTCGAGGAAGCTGTTCACCTACATGCTTGTTGGATGTGAGTTGGTTTATAACTTATCTTTGAGCATGAATCATGCAACACATCATCAACTGTAGAAAACTACGATTTATCCCATGTACGCTAACAGAATTCACCGTTTTACTAGATCTTTAAAAAGGGGGCTTCTGTGGCAGAGTGGTTAGAGCATCAAACTTAAACCAGGAAGTCTTTGAAAGCTGGATCTTACATTGATTTTGTAGGAATGTTTACCAGTTAGTTGTGACAGGCCCGTGGTCATTTCCCTGGAACAGTATTTACAAAGTCTTCTATGATTTGAAAGTCACAGGTCTTTCAGATGAGACTTAAAACTGAAGTCCTGTAGGCAGACCTGTGGCACGTAAAAGAACCCTCACTGCATTTGCTAGAGGCAATAGCACAGGTCAAATTTTGTGGCACTTCACCTAAAGATGGTGAAACAAGAAAACAAAAACAAACAAATAAAACAAGATTTTCTCTTCCACCATAAAAACTGGCTGTTTCCATTTAACCCAAAAAATTGTGTTGCCTAAAACAACAAACAAAATACAAAACAAACCAATTGCAATATGATAATGAAAAATTTATATCTGTCACTAGAGTTTGTCCTTTTGGACCTTCTGTTTAGTTATATTGTCATGACCAGTGTAACATGCATAGGGGTCACCAAACGGATCACATCAGACGGACACCCATAACTGTTACACTACCCCCTGCTGAAACCTGAACCCCCAGTGCACGTTACACTAATTTTCATTGACAATTAAGAAAACCCAAGTTAAGATGTACCGAGGGAAAGACTGTCCAGTGCCCACCTATTAGTAAATTGACTATTTGCCCACACAACCATTGAGAAACTGTGACCCTAATTGTTTAATGTCTATTTACATTAAGTGTTAAGCATCATTGTTTTGCAAGGAAATGAGATTTCATACCCTAGGTAGATCATATATCATTTGTGATACTGTGTATATAATAAAGCAGGTATTTTCCCCGAGGCGATTTTGATGGTCGGTTACAGGACCCATTGCCAATGGAAGGATGGCTTGTATTTTCACCAAAAATATGAATAAATTCTCTATTTTGAATTTCAAAATGAAAAAATGTCGTGTAGAAAATTAGGATGTCACATCAGATTTTTTTGTTGGGTCTCTGCAGGTCCATTACAAGGCCCCATTCCCAATGGCAAAATGGTAACATTAATCCCAATTTCTGGCTTGAAAATTCCTAATTTTAACATCTATGACTATGAGAAAAAAAGTGGTTAATTAAAGAATAAAGAAGAAAATGATGACAAAAGTAGTTAAGTCTTTTTAGCAAACAAGATACAAAGCCAGCTTTGTATTTGAATAAATTAAACACTGAAATTTATCAGAGAAGTATTATTCATATATATCTATATTGCCGTTAGATTTTCCCCAATTTCTGGTAAAACACAGCAAAATTCCCATTTGGGAAGGTACGGGCCCCTGTTTCTTTAGGGTAAGAAAAACCCGGATGTAATTGCCAACAATTGACTTGATAATGGCTTCAAAGGTAGAGAGGTATTAAATAATCAATACTCTCAGAATGTTTGCTTATTCTTACATATATAAATAAATAAAAAAGTAAAGTTTTCTACATTGTATTTCAGCCGGTGGTGTCTTCGGTGCATATGGGGCCAAGGAAGTTGTTGGCGAGTTTATTTCCAGTGTGAACATCACTGCTGATGTAAAAGCTTTGGCCTCAGTAGAAATTGACGTATCATCAATTGCAGAAGGGACAACTGCTTTAGTTAAATGGAGAGGGAAGCCTTTATTCATCCGTCACAGAACAGCTGAGGAAATTGAGCAAGAATGTAACGTTAGCTTGCTTGATTTACGAGACCCACAACATGACGCTGATCGCTCTCAGTACCCTGAGTGGATGGTTCTAATTGGAATCTGTACTCATTTAGGTGAAGTATTATTCAGTGATTTAGGACCCCTACCCTGAAAAATCAAATCAATCAGATTTAGCCCGTGTGGTCTGAAATCACATTTTAGAGGTAGTGGTGACCATGTGGGATTCATTGATAAAAACTTGAGTTGAAGTGGCAACCATTTAATCCCTTACACGGCATATAGACTTAGTGTTGATGAATCAGTCAAACAACATTCTACTTCACGCTACTTGTAAAGTGATCAAAATATATAATCACGCTGAATGGTTGGATACTAAGTAAATCTTTACATCTCTTAAGTGTGTCTGTTTATTATTATTTTTTTTGTAATTGATTGCTATACCCAGTTTATAACTCGAATGATAAAAATTGAAAAAAAAATGCAATTTAAATGATCATTTCTATGTGATATAACCCCATTGGTCATGCTGTGGTAACATGCAAATCATTTCTGGTTATTATTTTTACCAATAAATGTGCACTTCCAAAATATTTAAGCATGGCATATGTGAATTTAAGAAAAAAATGTTACTTAGCACCTGATGTTAAGGGTTTTAAAAGTGCAAAATATATGTGCAATGTAAGGGATTCAGATTAAGTGGTTACCATGAAGGCTGAAGTGGTTACTATGTAGGCTGTAGTGGTTACCATCAAGGCTGTCTTGGTCTCCATCTAGGCTGTGGTGGTCACCATCTAGGCTGTAGTGGATACCATGTAGGCTGTCTTGGTCACCATCTAGGCTGTGGTGGTTGCCATGAAGGCTGTAGTGGTTACCATCTAGGCTGTCTTGGTCACCATGTAGGCTATAGTGGTTACCATCTAGGCTGTCTTAGTCACTATGTAGGCTGTGTTGGTCACCATGTAGGTGGTGGTGGTGATCACCATGTAGGCTGTAGTGGATACCATGTAGGCTGTGTTGGTCACCATGTAGGTTGTGGTGGTTACCATGTAGGCTGTAGTGATTATCATGTAGGTTGTGTTGGTCACCATGTAGGCTATAGTGGTTACCATCTAGGCTGTCTTTGTCACTATGTAGGCTGTGTTGGTCACCATGTAGGCTGTGGTGGTCATCATGTAGGCTGTAGTGGTTACCATGTAGCCTGTCTTGGTCATCATGTAAGCTGTCTTGGTTACCATGAAGGCTGTAGTGGTTACAATGTAGGTTGTGGTGGTTACCATGTCCCCATAAATAACAACACTGTATGACTATTCAGGGATTAATATCGTCAACATGCAGGTCCTGTAAAAGGCCCCATTCTCAAAGCAAAATCGGCTATTATTTTCTTCCCAAATTTTGAGCAAAAATTTCCCAATTAGGTTCACTCTGTCATTCACATTTGGTATTAAACAAAATGTGAATTTAGTACAAGTATGAACTGCACTTTGAAGTCTTCAGATGAAAACCATTTTGTCAGTTAAATAAGAGAGACTAAATGAATCACAAGTTTTGTGTCTTTATTCTTATGACCTATAATGACCCTAGTTAATTTTCTCCTAATTTGGCCCACTACCATGTACCTATTATGGGTTTACTTCGATGGGCTATTCTGTTTGCAGTAAAGAGGCTGCATTCGCACTTCCTGTAAAATATATTCGAACTCGAGAATTAAAAAAAGTCAAATATTTTGGTGTAAATGAATTTAAATATACAGTGAAACCTGTATATAGGGGCCACCCAAGGGACTGGAAAATATTGACCTTTATGTGCAGATGACCCTTATACATAGGTTCAATTTAGTTGAAGTATGCAGTCAAGGGACTTGAAAAAACTGGTCTTTATAAACAGGTAATCCTTATACACAGGTGGCTGCTATAGCAGGTTTTACTGTACATGTAGTTTAGATAATCATTAAAAAATTCCACATAGTTCTATTCACTTTTGCTTTTTGAAATTATACAACACTCTTTGTACAAGTTTCAACACAATGTAATTGATCTATTATTACATTACAATCCAGCTAGAAATAGATTCTAGTGACCTTGAGGTTGTAGTAGAGAAACTGAACTGTCTGCAGTATTCCTCTGCCATTCATCATATTGATATTGACAGCTGCACATAAATACAGCAATGTAAATAAACTAAATCTATTTCTATTCAATCCTCAAAAATATATGATTCCTAGGCTATAGTAAAATGAAAATAAAAGCTGAAAACAAAGCAGAATAGAGGGATAGCATCAAGTAGGCGGAGCTTGTTTTGCAATTGGCACCTGAAAATCATAGCTTATAGTCTGTTTTGAATAAGTTCCTGTCAATTTTGAAAACTATCAAATTAATTTGTTTGTCAATTAATCAACATACCCGATGTAGTACAATCTCAAAATTCACGAGCAAACATTTATTTCAAATTAAAATTGAAATCGTCCTTACGTGTGAATTTATCCATCAGATATAGGGCCTACAGGAAATTACTCACAGATCTGTGTAGTGAGTCATTCATGCTGGCACCTTCTTTCGGCTTACCTGATATTAATCCAGTTACTTATTACCCACATATTAAATAAACAAATCACAGTGAATATTGTTATCAATTCTTGCACTTGCGTCCTCATGACTACACTTCAGGACGTCAGTGAACTCAGACTTGTGCGCCAAACTAAATAGACATTGAGACGAGCACAAAATCAAGAAAGTATTTCGGCATACATATCATGAACATTTAAGCACCAGAACTCAATATTCATGGTAAATAGGTATGTAGTTGCTAAAAGCCCAAGGCCAAGAATTTCCCCACTCAACTTCAGATATGTTGTAACCGTAGGTTCTCTCCTCAACCATTAAAACTTGGCCACCACCATATAACTAAAAATTGTTGTTTGTGGCCATCAAAAATCAGATTCAAACCAAGCCAAGCTTCACTTAAAATTCCAACAATCAGGGCTGTAATTAAGATGTTATTTATTTCTTTTTTTGCAGGCTGTGTACCTATGATCCAACAAGGTGACCATGCCCCTGGAGGTTATTATTGCCCGTGCCATGGCTCCCACTACGATTCAGCTGGGCGTATCAGAAGAGGACCCGCACCACTCAATCTAGAAGTGGCCCCACATTCTTTCAATGGGAATATATTAACTGTAGGTTAACCATGTGCTTTTTTTTTTTGAAAATGACTATTTAAATGTTTTGTAACTGTTTGGAAGATGTTGATTGCTCTTGAATATCATTTCGATCTTCTATGTTGGATCGTTTGAACACCAGTCTCGGAATACAACAAGATTCACAAATCAAAGAACTTAGGAATTGACTTGCATGTACACAAAGCCGTAAAACTTGTGTAAGTTACAATTCATGAACAAGTATTAGAACTGAGTGTGAAATTTTACTTCTCTTCAATTGTGATACGTTGAAAAGAATTAAATTCAAATTTATGAAGTTATTTTTGGTTTGTATTTTCTTATTACACGGCACAGAACAGTGAAGAAGTGACGAGAAACTCCCTTAGTTTTCTTCCTGTTATATGTCATGTGAAATTTCACGGGAGATGAAGGGGGCATCTGTGGTCAGAGCATACTGTATACTGGGAAATTTTCGTTCCCATTGTCAGTGGGTGACTTCAATACGGTAAATTCATCTATCAAGCGAATTCGGGTGAAAATAACCCTGTATACAGTATTACTTAGAATAATAAATTCTCTAATTCTACTTGGGTCTGAGCTTCGCTGGAACATAGGCTGAGTAATTGAGGAAGTTTTCCAGTTTGTAGAACGCCAGTGGTCTTTTCCAAGGTACATCCTCTAATGTTGAGCACCAAAGTAACAGTGCACCAAAGTAACAGTGCACCAAAGTAACAGTCACCCCTGGAGCCAAGTAGTTAGAGCATAGCGCTTTGAACCATGAAGTGTCTCGCTTCTGGCGAGCACAGGTTTGAGTCCTGCTGATTTTTGTGGGAAAGTTTACCAGTTTACTGTCGTCTCTTCCCGGCTACATTGTAACCTGGTCGTCTCCCCCATCATTAAAAACTAGCCACCACCATGTAACTGAAAAGTTATTGAGTGTGGCATAAAACACAATTAAAATAAAATAAAAACAATCACCACATATTTCCAGAGATCTATGGCATAATTTTAGGACCTGAACATGCCAAATTCAGTAAATACTCAGGTTTGACTTTTTTCCACAGTTTTGAAATAAAAACACACCAATGTATGGTGCATTCTGACATTTATAAATGTTTAATGCTGTTTTGTTTGTTTGTTTATTGTTGTTTAACGTCCCACTCAAGAATATTTCACTCATATGGAGACGTCACCAAATGCCGGTGAAGGGCTTCAAATTTTGGCCTATGCTCGGCACTTACGGCCATTGAGCAGTGAGGGTTCTTTAACGTGCCGACACCTACTGTGACATGGGACCTACAGCTTTTACTGTCTCATCCGAAAGACAGGAAACCAACCTGTCGCCGGCGGGACTCAAACTCACGACCTCACGATCCAGAGTCGAGCGCGCTACCAACTGAGCCAAGCCAGGTTTAATGCAAACAATTAGTCATAAATAATGATGAAAATGAACAGAAGAAAACTTGTTGAATATAAAAAAAAACTATGAAAACATAGCGCAATGATTACACACTTGTTGTGTGACTTGAACTTATTCTTTTTTATGAATGAATAGTAACGCAATCTCCTTCCTATGTCGGTCATGTTTTGGTCGTCAAAGTTGAGAACCAGGCTTATTCATTACATAAATAATGATGAAAATGAACAGAAGAAAACTTGTTGAATATATAAAAAAAAACTATGAAAACATACTGAAGTTTTGAGTACCCTGCTTGAAGAATTATCATGTTTTTTTATTTGGTAAATTATATGTCTGATCCAATGTTTTGATGAGAAGATAGAATATCATTGAAAATATCAGAAATTTTACAGACTGTAAAATCAAAATAATGAAATAACAGAATATGAGGGCAAGTATTTACAAAATTCGGTGACTTCAGGCAGACAGTAATTGAACCCAACACTGTCCGCTTTGGAGTTGGATGCCCAAACCAACACCAAAACCAGTAATCTGTGTACCTCGTGTGACCAGGTAGCACACTGGTTAGCAAACTCGCTTCTCACCAATGCATCCTGGGGTTGATTCTTGGATTGGCCAATGAAGTATTTGTGATAGTATGGTGGTTCCAGCTCATACTTGTGGGTATTCTCCTGAGTTCTCCGGTCGCATCCCACAGTAAGCTCCCCTTAGGCCAACATAGAGCCATTGAAAGACATTTAACAAAACTGACTTGTTTTTTATCGTGTTTATTAAAAGTATTAAATGATGGATGGATATTTCAAATGATGCATCTATCAAGATACAGAACAACATTGTGGCGCAATGATTACACACTTGTTGTGTGACTTGAACCTATTCTTTTTTATGAAATCTCCTTCCTATGTCGGTCATGTTTTGGTCTTCAAATTGAGAACCAGGCTTATTCTATTACTTAAAACATGATTTTTTTTCAGACGTATGGAGTTGAGATTATTTTTCCACTCGGGTCACTACAAATTGTACAAATAGTTCAGTGCTGTTTTTACAGACAACTGCGGATGTTTTTTTTTTTAATTTGATCAGAATTTATCCACCAGTTGTAAGATTCTGTTCTGTTCTAGTTCTCTGGCTTCTTGGTCTTTGGCATCTCCAATATTTCCTGCATATTCTGTGAAATAAAATTAATAAATACAGTAAAACTTGCTTTAGCGACCACCTGTGTATAAAGACCACCTGGTCACCAAAAAAAAAAAACCAAAATGTTTTTTGCTGTCCCCAATAGTACCATTTGTGTACAAATCAACCTCTTTATAAAGATGATTTTGTTGTAATCCTATAAGGGTCTTTATATACAGGTTTTTCTGTATATAAAACAAAAACATTACTATGGTAACCTTACACCAACTTATTTAACATCCTCCAAATAACCCGGGCCCAGCACCATAAAAATTGAAGAAATACTTAAGTCTGAATATTTTACTCAACTTTAGCTGATCATGAAATTTGATTGGCTTAGCAGGCCAAGTTGAGAATATTCTCAGACTTGAGTAAATTCTCAAGTTTTATGGTGCCGGGCTCTAATCTCAACGACAGTACTGAGAATAGATTTTCCTAAAAAAAAAAAGAGAACCACAAGAACAATATTAGTATCAAAGCATGATCTGGATTTTTGCATGTCCATTTGATACGTGATACAGATTTTTGTATGGCAGTCTGTTGATATGGACAACATGACTATGCCGATATCCATGATATCACATACCATGCAGTGTATTTCAAGTACTGTGAAATCTTGTTATGTAAAAATCAAATGAGTCGAAATGGCCGGTCCCAATTTTTTTTACTATATATCTATGTTACTTTTATTCCGGATATCTCAAAGATTTTATCTCGAAATTACACTTATCTCAAAGTATATTTCTGGTCCTAAGTATCAATATATTATAGAATTGTCACTTGTTATCTCAAAATTACCTTCCATGATTGAAGATTTACCTTTTTATGCAAAAAAATATTTTAATGAATGAATTCTATACCTGCAAAACACGGGACGATCAACTCCCGTTAATGAGCCAAGGTGAAAGGTTAATTGATGACAGCTTAAATCCATTTTACATTAAGCAGTAGCCTGAGTTGTCCAATATGAATCAAAAATATGCAAATTAAAAATTTTGGTGATCTGGAATTTCGAATATCTAGAAGTTATGGGGCGGTGAATTTCTAGATAACAAGATTCCACTCAATATGATAATATTTTTACATTGGGTAATGGGTATGTAATGCTGGGCTATAAAAAACAGAACACACCTCTCATTATACTTCTTATGGACTTCACAGAACCACCACGCATATTTAAAATCTGCATAACTCTTTGTTTAATCTGAAATAATATGAAAATATCACTTACACATGTTAAATCAAAGTCTAATTAATATTCTTCAAAGTTTGAAGCATTCAATTTATTGAAGTTGTATCCATATATTCATTTACTGCAGTAACCAGAATGTGTAAATGTATACTGGTAAGCTATTGGCCTAAATGAACACTAAAAGAACCATCACATTATAATGCCTTTAAAAGTCTCTCTGCAATTCAATGTGGTAAAAGTGTTTCAAGGGCCTTAACTTGTTCTAAGAATTAGTATAGTACAAGTGTTTCAAGGGCCATAACTCTGTCTGAGTTTCAAGCTAATACAAGTGTCCTAAGACTCATCATAACTCTGTCTAAGAATCAATTCCAAGAGCCATAATTCTGCCTGAGAATCAATCTATTCTAGTACAATTGTTTCAAGGGCCATAACTCTGTCACAGAATCAATATGGTACAAGTGTTCCAAGGGCCTTAATTGTCACATTTATCCAATGCACACTATATTGTCTACATAAACAAAGGCTGTCACCATGGTTTGTTCTGCAAATGCTTACAGGATTTAAACAACATCAAATTTTCTCAAACAATTAGGAGGACCTTTGAAGGAGCTTACATATCAAATTAATGTTGGAAACTTGCTCTAAATATCAGCTGAATCGATACAAATAAACCAGGGGTCGAATTTAGCAATTCTGTCTAACTAGTCAGTTGGACTAGTGGAAAGAAATTTTACTGGTCCAATGACAAATTCAATAGCCCCAAAGTGATATGACCAATTACCAAAATGGCACATATTTAATAAAATCAGTACCAGAATTACCAAATTGGTAGTTTTAGTAAGCTACCTATGTTTGTGTTTTTATATTCTTAAGAGTCGAAGCAACTATTTACATCTTAGTTTGAGTTGAGAAATCTATGCTGTGATGTTTATACATGTACAGCTTTTCTACGAGCCAACAGGACTAGCTGAACCATAACCGTGACTAGTCCAATGCAAAAGTTACTAGTCACCGACTGGCAGAATACTGCTGATTTCCAACATCGTAAACAAGATCAAACATGCAGATGAATCATCACTGCAAACAGAAATTAAAACTTTACACTTATGACGATATTGATACGACATTTTGCTTTTGATAGAATTTGATTTGCTTACTGAAGACGATCCCGTCGCTGAAATTTCTAGCATGACATAATCAATAAGTTGTAACGTAAATAATCCAGCATCCAGCCTGCGAATATAAAACTCATCTTCCAAATCTTCACCGATTTCTTCCCCAGTCATTTTGTGTCTTTGTTTTTCCCTCTCGATATCTTCATCTATGCTTCGAACTCGATCTAAATATTTGAAGTGTAATTCAAGTAACCGTTCGACCTGAAATGAAGACATGACTTTTACGTGAGTTTGTTTTAACGGTGTTTTACGCCACATTCAACAGTTTTTTAGTTATATGATGGCGGCCACTTTTGAATGGTAGAGGAGAGAACCCGGTTACAATGAACCCAGGAAGAGACCCATGGCCTTTAAACTTTTGGTTTTTATTGAACCATGGAAAACAACTAAAATGTGAATAAAAAGAATGTTTTCTTATTTCTTAACATTCATAAGTGATAAGGGATAAGTGTTGAGTTTGTGATTCTGTGACCAGAAACTGAATGTTTTTTACAACCTGAATATTGAATGAATAATGAAAAATAAACAACATTCCTTACGTATCCTCTTCAAGAACTTAAATTATGGTCAGAACAATGTTGTTCAGATCAAATAATATCAAATATATTAAAGTAAAAAATCAACTTAACTCAAATACTTGCCTGAAAATGGTATGTTAGGAATCAAATAAAAAAAAATAAAATAAAAATCTACCAGAAGTGTCCAAATTACATAACTAGGTGGGGCAGAGTAACCTTTTGAGTATTATACGGATCTAATCACTTATACGTTATGACAGGCTTCACAAGAAATGTGTTTTATTCTGCCCTGGATACTCGTGAGTATGATGACAAGTCAGAACGACTACTCTTACCAGTGTAAGATAAATTCACACGTAAGGACGATTTATTACCCAAAATTCAAACTCGTTCAGGTCAAAAAAGGGTTCCCGAGACTCCACCAGGTGATATTGATTTTACTATAACAACATGAAACAGATTTTACCTTTTCATGGTCATTCTCTGTAAATTTACTTAGCAGTCTCTGACGTTGTGTTCCTTGACAATTCCTCAGTAACGATGCAATGATTGAGGTGATGTGTTCTGTAATATGTGATTTAATTTGGTTAATCCAAAATCATATGTCCTCACAAAGCATTGTTAGTGTACAGTGGAACTCCCCTGTCTTGGAAGACCACATTTCAATGGCAGGAAGGTTGGTCTCTAAAGACAAGTTGCACTACACTGATGAATCAATACATGTGAATGGTGAGCAATTACAAAACCTTATACTGATGGCAAAAACCTAGGCCCCCCTCCCTTCCTTTCAGAGGTAGGGAACTTACATACAGTGAAACCTTGTTATATTGCCACCTTTTGTTCAGCCAAGATTTGGCATTATAAAACGGTTTTGACAATAAGATTGAGGGAAACCTAAAATGAAATTATAGGGAAAATTGGAAAAGTGGACTTTCAAAAGTTGATGCATTAAATGGCAAATGAAATGGGGGGGGGGGGGGGGGGGGCATTATAAATAAGTTTTACTGTATGCTTTTAACTATCTACATGACAAGTGGTCTCACTAGAAAGGTCAGTTTAATGGATCATTCAGCAACAATGTTTTAAGACAATTTTGAGTTTTAAGATAATGGTCTTCAAAATCAGGTTCTGGTGAATCCCATATACTTCATTTCAGTTTATCATTCCTGGATTCTTTGTTTAAAAGGTGTTTAATGGCCCCCGCCTAACGATTTTTTCATTTACAAGGTGGCAACTAGTTTTAAAATAGTGGAGGAGAAAAACCTGCTTTATAACAAGTTTCTTGCATAACAAGCTTAAGTTTCAGTTTGGACTTGAACCCACACCGACTTAAGAAGAGAGACGCTTTGATTTTAACTTGTCACCCTGACCACTTGTCACCCTGACCACTTGCCTCAGGAGGCTCAAAATATTCTCCCATTTCTGATATTAGTTAGATCAAGTAACTCTAATCTGAGATTTGCAACAATTCTGAAAAAAAAAATTTGCAATATTTCAATACTGTAATTGACCCAATAAGCACCCAGGGTGCAACAAAATAGGACAAAATAGTGGGCACTTCTAAGGACTATCCATTGTCAAACTGACGTAAAAAAAAAATACAATGTATATGTTTATAGGGCGGTAAAATTATTGTAATTATTACTGAGGACACATATCTGCAGAGCCCGGGAGTTGACATAATGGCGAAAAAAAATTATTCCATGTGAACAGAATAATTATGGAGAGAAAAAAATTATTATGTGTGAAAGAAATAAAATAATTCCATGCGAACAGAATAATTATTGAAAGAAAAATATTATTGTGTGAATGGAATAATTATTCTGTTTGCGCAGAATAATTTTAATCCATTAGCATGAAATACTTTTTTTCTCTCAATAATTATTCTGTTCGCATGGAATAATTTTTTTCACCACTATGTCACCTCCAGGGCTCCGAACATATTGAAATTATTCTGTTGCTGGGGGCTAAAGATAAAACAACTCTTATTTTTTCTGGTATGCAACTCCTCGTCAAACGGCTAGAAAAGATATTCAAATATGTGTAAAAAGGTGAATAAATATGAACTAAAGAGGGGGGAGCACTGATAGGGACATGAGCGCTTGTTGGGTCAAATACAATAACAGACTTGCCCTCTAACTCTGCAGGTGGAGGACCGATTTTGCCTTTGCTTGGTGTTTTCATGTACAGCGGAAATATCGTTCTCAGTCCCAATATGTCCACAAACTTTTGACAGTTATCGACCCCTTCCTGCCCTGTCATTGCATGATTTAACACTTTTATTGCGCTATTTCTTGACATCTTCCTCTCCCTGTTAAGAAACCGAGAAAACAAAACCAAGATTGTATAATAGTCTAGATTTAAAAGTATGTACAGCTGTTTCTGTAAATTAACAAGCAATATACAACTTATATGTTATGCACCTATATATCAACAGGGACAGAAATTAGCAGTCGCCCACTAGTTCTTTTCATGATGGATGAGTGGATTTCCTTTGAAAGTCGCCCAGGTGGTGAGCACAAGTTGCTGAAATGCTTGATGTGACCTGTGTGTAGTTCAGTATATTTGATACTCTGTATTTTACATTGATATGCGAGCATCATCACTCATTTCAGCTAATGTGACCTATTCCCTACACAAAATCTACCATACTTTTCCTAATTTCCTGCCACCAAACCATCAATTTTGTCCCCAAAACTTTTATCATCTTATCATTTTTTTTTTTCAAACAACAGATTTAAATTAACACTTATATTCGTGTCTGTAGGTATATCCATCATATCAGTAACTCACATGCTACCACTCATGTCATGCATTTAGGTCTCTGAACCATTTACCAATATTTATTAAACTGTATAAGATTTTTGAATGAATTTTGTCAAGGATCAAAGATACTGCCAATAGTGTTTGACACCACATACTGCCATACTGTACTTCGTGAAAAAAAGACAATCATTCAAAGAACAATATCTGTAGATGATTTTCTGAGGTCTGAAACTACATGAATCTGTGAATCTTAAATTGAAAAAAAAAATCTGGACCCCTGAAATTTTAGCTGGGCTAATAGATTTTGAATCTTTGGGGCCCAGGTGGCCCCTGGATAAAAAATGATAAGCTCTACACTTGTTTTAGTTACCTTCACTGATTACTTTAGTTAAAAGTTGCAGGATGTGAAACAACAACAAGGCATCACAAGTGATATTAAACCCCATCACAATGGAAATATTGTATGATACCTGTAGAGTGCTGACAATAATATCTCAATGAAATAATCAAAGGGCAATAAATCTGTAAATAAAGGAGTGCTGGTTATAAAATTCGAACTAATCCGAGATATTACCATAGTAAACGCTTGTACATGTATCAAGTTTCCTGAAATTCTGTTGATAAATAAACTTGTTAGAGTGATGACAATAATATTTCAATGAAATAAACAAAGGGCAATAACTCTGTAAAATAAGGGAGCGTGGGTTATGAAATGTGAACTCGTCCAAGATATTACCAGAGTAAATCCTTGTATCAAGTTCCATGAAATTCCAATGAGAAATAAAATTATTAGAGCGCTTACAAGAAGTGTAACATATGTACGTACTTACATACACACGTACCTATATCCTCTGCAAACTTCGTTTGCGAGGGGACAATCAAGATGTCACTCCTACTAAAACGTCATTATAATCTGCAATTTACTGTTATATAAACCTACGAAGCGATCTTGAGAGTAATATAATGATTGAGGAAGAACAGAAAGTATAAAATAAGCCAAACGGCATCTGGGGGTAAGACAGTCATATAATATTACACAGTTATATCTCGTTATACTGCTGCCATTTGTTCAGCCCAACATTGTCATTATAAAGGGGCTTGGTGATAAGTTGAGGGAAACCTTAAAGCTGTCATCTCAACTCAAACCTTAAATGAAATTAAAGGGAAAATAGGAAAAGTGGACTTTCAGAAATTGTGGTGTAAAGCAAGGTGGAAAATGAAGCGAGGGGCATTATGAAGAGGTTTGACTGGAAATTATGATTGGAAATACATTGGAAAATATGACTTCCAAGAAATTTAATACCAAAGTCTTCTGGTTTTGACCTGAGGTCATTGTGTAATTAGGATGGGGTCAGTACCTTAACATGAGATTCATTAGCTGCAGTCCCTCTCCTCTTAAGAATTTACTTCTGTTTTCTGTTCTCATCAGACAGGAACACAAAGCGTTAAACAAATTCTCCATCATCTCAACTTCTTCCTTTGTAACAGGATCATGTCGCTTATATGCCTGTCAATCAAAAAAAAAAAAAGAAAAAAAAAAGACAAATGATTGATTTTTGTTTTACTGGTATTTCACCCCATGCTCAACAATGTTTCATTTATAGAATAGTGACCAGGACCCGGTTACAATGTGCCCAAGAAGTGACCACGGGCATTCAACAAGTAAACTAGGAAATTTTCTCTCAAAATCAGGCCAGGTTCCAGGGAGGCTCCAACCTGTACTGACAAGAGGAGAACGACTTCATGCTTTACAGCGTGATGCTCTGACAATGAGCTCCCGATATGACTGAAAACAATGAGTTCCTGATATTTTACCTCCCAGGCAGAACAAAAAGACTGAAAACAGTGAGCTCCCGATATTTTACCTCCAGGTACAACAAAAGGATTAAAAACAATGAGGTCCTCATATTTTACCTCCAGGTACAACAAAAAGATAAAAAAACAATGAGCTCCTGATATTTTACCTCCAGGTACAACAAAAGGATAAAAAACAATGAGCTCCCGATATTTTACCTCCAGGTACAACAAAAGGATAAAAAACAATGAGGTCCCCATATTTTACCTCCAGGTACAACAAAAGGACCAAAAACAATGAGGTCCCCATATTTTACCTCCAGGTACAACAAAAGGATAAAAAACAATGAGGTCCCCATATTTTACCTCCAGGTACAACAAAAGGATAAAAAACAATGAGCTCCCGATATTTTACCTCCAGGTACAACAAAAGGACCAAAAACAACGAGCTCCTGATATTTTACCTCCAGGTACAACAAAAGGACCAAAAACAATGAGCTCCCGATATTTTACCTCCAGGTACAACAAAAGGATAAAAAACAATGAGCTCCCGATATTTTACCTCCAGGTACAACAAAAGGACCAAAAACAATGAGCTCCCGATATTTTAATTCCCAGGCATAACAAAATTGTCATATTAAATTTTTACATTCTGTATTTTTCACCTTTTAAGGCAGAAAACATATTCTCTCCGGTCTTAAATTTGCTCTAACACACCATAGTCTCACGGATGGTATGAATGTCGCCATAATTCATTCAATTAATAGGATGAAAATAAAAATAAAAACAATTTTATTTGTTGTAGTCATTTTATATCATTTATACAATTATATTAAATTGAGGTTTAAAATTTAATAGGGGTTTAACGACAAGGATGTTCATGCAATCTTATTTTGGCGTCAAGCCTGGAAATTTGATATAACAGCATATTTGATATAACAGCGATTTTACTGGATCCCAACCTGGCCGTTATAACAAGAGATGACAGTATATCAGAGAGGGGTGTATAACAAAATACAACTAATGAATGATATAGAATGTGTAGAACAGAAGGAATACTTACAGCTAACTGTTGTAACAAAACGTCAATTCCATCCAACTCACCAAGCAATACTCTGTTATCTGAAATGCCAAAACAGAATGTTGGATGTTGGAATTCATATGACAAAAGAATGAAGGGATCTTATACCCATCATCTGAATCCACCCTTTAGATCCTCCCACACCTGTGTTATAGAGTTCATAATGTTGTTACTCATATTCTGGGTATTTAGGCAACGTTGTTTGTTTGTTTATAATTATCAAAACTGCAGTGTCTCTTATTATCGTCATTCATTTCAAGCTGACGTCAATCAAGTGAAGTTACATGTACGGCATATTACAGAACAATGAAAACAACTTCCTTCTTAACTCATCACCCCCTTTGGTCATATTTAGACTCACCCAGTTCAATAAATAGTATGGTCTACCGGCATAACTCATAAATGAACAAGTTCATATTGCATGTAAAATTATTATGGATTCTAAATCATGCACCCCTGAATTCTGACAATGGACTTAACCACTCTTTGAAATGGGAAGTTCCAAATGTGTCTGCAGGGGTTGATCAGTTAAAGGTGCACCGCTTGCGGTGGTCTTGCGGTACAACATATAACTCCCAAGCTGAAGGTCCTAGGTTTGATTCCTGCTGCCTGGTCATACCAAATACTTAAAATATGATGGTGACCATTTCTTTGCCAAGCACTTAACATACGATGTGAAAGTCACAGGTCTTTTAGGCGAGACTTAAAACCATTTCATTCATTACAGGCAACACATGCATGTTACAGCAAGGCCACTGTTAAAATATTGTTTGTTTGATGTTAACTGTCTATGCTTTCCAGGTGTGGGTAGGTAGGTAAGTAGGCAAATTAGTTTTTTTTCAAGAAAAGGGAATCAAACAAAGCAAGAATGGTATGCTTCAATAACTGCCTTATGCTCTGTATACATTTTAATATAAAGTATATTCTAGCATATACACATATGTAAACAATGTTTTAAAGAAACAGGTAAATAAAGATTGGTTGACGGAATTCAACCCCCCCCCCCCCAAAAAAAAAAATCTGGATACGAAAAATGTGAAAAAATAAAGTAAAACTCACTAATAACGTATTTCAAGGGGCCATATTTTTCAATTCGTTATAAGAACAGTTTGTTATATACATGTAGTTATGGCGACAGGTTATGATGTAATTTGTTAAGAAAAAAATTACTCTAAATTCAGGCTAAACAAAAACTTTCCGAGGAAGTAAAAGAAAACAGATACGTCTCTGTCACTTTTATTTAAACAACTTATTTAATTTGAGAGTGAGCCTACTTATGCTGGGCAAAATTGTCAAGAATTGACTTTTGTTTTAATGATGATATAATCACTTCGTTATAATACTAAAATATACGTTGATGTGGGCGTCAAGGGCCATAGAAATTGCTTTGTTATAGGCAAAAATTCGTTATTCAGAAATTCCTATAAAGTTGTTTTTCAACTAAGAATATATAGAAATGCAGTCTGGGATTATTTATTGATTCATTATGTGCATGGATTCGTACAAACCGAGTTCGTTATATTCAAGTTTTACTGTAATCTGGGCGGCAGCATTTTGGGTGGGTAGGCAGGCAACATCAAACAATTTAAATCTTATTTTAGAATTCATATATCTTTTTAGACTTTCTAAGCAAATTTATGGTCTAATCCTCAGATATTTTTTTTTATAAAATTCAAATGACAGTCTGTATGCCTTTCACTGCATCAGCATTAGTCCATAGCATAAGTCAAAATGTGTGGCACTTCACCAAAAGCTGGTGAAATCTCCATACAAGTGAAAAACTCTTGCATGATATAAAACAACAAACAAATAAAAACACTTCAAGAGATGTCAACAGTAATGTCATAATTTTAATTTCTAGAAAACTTAAAAATAGATAGAGTCAAACCTCTTTATCTTGAAGTCGTCGGGATCAAGCAAAAAATTTCAGATAAATGGTACTTTGAGTAAAAAGGTCTGTCACTAAATACAGTCCTGATTCCTTTCATGCGCATCTCGGTAGTTGCCAGAATATTGTAGGTCTACATGTATACCGTTTGTCTCTTATCGTCAGTATATGTGCACACTGACGGGGGCAAAAACCATGTGTTTTGTCAAACAATATTCAAAGCAAATTAAAAGGAATGAAGTACGTTTGAGTATTTGTTTCTTAATACACAACTGTATTGGCAAGTAAAGATCAATCACATTTTAACAGGAACATCCCATGTATGTACTCAATTCAGAAAACATATTTGTTCCGCACTAGTCATATAATCACAATGACTTAATGACGATGTACAAAAATTTAACTTCAAGATAACTGTTTACTTTCAGATTGAATCTAAACATTGGGACCAAGTTTTAACATCGACATTAGCGGTTTTTCGACTTTTCCGATCTCAAGTTATCAGGTCTTTTTTTGGTAAAATATAGAAAGAAAATTGCCGGGACCGACACTTGATCTCGAGATAACCGGGTAAATTGAGATTACCGATCTCCACATAACCAGTTTTTACTGTATTATTAAAAAATAAAAAACCAGTATTTTGACATTTCTGCATGGATTTATAAAGTTTATGTGCAAAACTAACAATACACTTTTTCTTACTTAATACAAAAATCTTAAGATAGAATCTTATATAATATACTGTGAATAAAAAAATTAGATATGATTTAAAAGTCAATATTTCAACATTTCGACTAGATTTTTACAATTTATATGAAGAGCTTACAATATTTTACTAAATGGAAATATCTTATATAAAATACTGTGAAAAAGCATCTTTTATCTAATTTGGTTCATAGTAAAAACAGCCAACTTACCTTCACTGTTTTGTAGTAAAATGGCTAAAATTTCACTGGCATACAATTTATTGCCATCAAAAGGCATTTTTGCCTGCAAAAAAGAAATGCAGAAATTAATTTTTTTTTTTAAAAAACTGCCATACCATCCAACAGGCTTTTCTTAGTAATGAAGAAAATAAAAGTTTTCCTGACATAAATGACATCTTGAACATACAAATATGTATATATTGTTTTTATTGACAAAGAGAAAACGAAAAAATTCCTTTTTTGTTCATTTGTTAAAATAGAATTACATTCAATTGGTTATTTTCAATCAGAGTAGTAAGAAGAATTAGATGGAATGTAAGGTAATTGGAAATTAAAATGAGTTTGTTGAAGATGAAAATGTTATATTTAATTTGTATTTCTTACAAAAATTAGTATGCAAGCTGAATACTGTATTTAACCCAATAAGCTCCCATGTCCCTATCAGAGACCCTCCCCATAGTTTAAATTTACTCATGGTCACCTATTTTTACGCAGGATCAAATATTTTTTCTAGTGGGTTGATGAGGAGATGTTGAGTAGAAAAACGTAAGTAACAGTTTATCTCTAGCTCCAAGAAAAATAAGAATGTTGATAGGCGACCTATGACAACTTTACCACCGTGCCTAATAAAGAATTTACCGTTTTACGTCAATTTGACTATTTATTGGTCCCAGTCAGTGCCCACGCCTTTTTCCCATTTTTCATAATGCCCTGGGTGCTTAATGGGTCAAATCCGGTAGTTATTTATATTCATGTGTAAGATTTATAGAAACGGTCTTTGTTATGCTTTAGTATGATCGTACATACCTTCACTCGCTTTAACAACCAATGCATTAAGCCTTGCTGTGCTGCTTCTGAGGACATTTCTGGTTGGAATTCAAGTAAATTTTCAATAATAGCTACAACGAAAAGAAAACCTAATTTCAAAACTTTTCTGTAAATACATACAAAGTTTACACAGAGAGAGAGAGAGAGAGAGAGAGAGAGAGAGAGAGAGAGAGAGAGAGAGAGAGAGAGAGAGAGAGAGAGAGAGAGAGAGAGAGAGAGAGAGAGAGAGAGAGAGAGAGAGAGAGAGAGAAACAGACAGACAGAGAGAAAGTGAGGGGGTTAGGAAGTAAGAGATGCTATATTTATTTTTTTTTCAAAACCCGGATGTAGCAAAATTAGGTGCACATTTTAAATAGATTTGCATCATATGCAAAAAATATATGGTGGTACTGTAGTCCTGACTGTCCAAGATTTTATCTGGAAACCCTGTACCTTACCTAATGTGTTATGGACGCCATCCGACTCCTCCTTATTACTTTCGTCAAGTCTCTCTAAGTTCTGTACAAGTACTGCTATGATTTGACCTTCAAACTGTAATGTCAAACATCATTATTCTTGAGACATGTATAACAATGAACATGGTGTCAGTGAACTACGTGTAAAGCCAAACATAGTTCTGTACAACGATACAGGGCCCACCCTACCATTAGCCAATGTAGCCATTGTGATTGACTATTTTTTAAGATTGGCTAAAATTATGATTGGCTAATTTTCTGGCCAATATTTTTGGTCATGTTTCGTGTGTGTGTCCCGTCATTCATAAGAGAAAAATGTAGCGGGATCACAGTCAACAATGTTTGACAAAACACAGAGCATGAGTAAGAGCATGCTTGATTAGAAACAACAACAAAATTGTCCACAAAATTTTCCAACTATGTATAGAAAACAAAAAACAAAGGTATAACAAAACATTTGCAGACAGAGTATTTGATCAACATGTATCTATTTTTAGTCATGAGTACATTTCTCTATCACAGTCCACATACCAGACATTTTGAAATAAAAAAAAATTACTGGTCAACCGGTCCAGTGAAAAAAGGAATTTCACTGGTCAAAGAAAACTTTTTTACTGGTCTGTATCTATACACAATTGAAATGAAATGGAAAATTACTGGTCATTTGGACCAGTTATCAGATAGATTTCACAGGACTTTTGTAAAATTTACTGGTTTTTTTCTGGTAAGACTCTGACATACAGGTGTTTTCTGTATCTGATTTTCATAAGTTTTGATCAATCAGCTTCATGATAAACTGGTTTACCTATTAGCAATACAACAATCACCCTCTAGGGGAGTATTATGAAGTCAAGTGCTGATTGGGAAATTAAGCCATATGGAATTGCCGAACAAGACAAAGGAGATTTGAGAATAGGTCACCTTTAAACAATACTTTTTTCACAAATAGTAAAAATCTAACTGGCCAAAGATCAACTTTTTTTTTTTTTAACCAAAGTGGTCAAATTTTAACAACACCAAAATATCTCACCATTTATTATCGAGTATCAAAGTCCAATCTGATATATTGTGATCACCAGAGGGATCTTGGCGCCCACCATGAAATGTTCTATGTCTGATCTATGACAGACTGTTCTTTTCTCTTATTTTGTGTCTCAACATTTAATTTTAACTTAAATCCATATTTCTGTGAAATACTTTTTTCACAAGATTATAGCAAAACTGAACTTGAACAGAACATATTACATTTTAAGAGAGAATGGAATTCAACATGGCCGACAGTGTCCATCTTGGATTTTTATCTCTCTGAAAATGTAATACGCACATTTAGACCTCCAGGGGAACCTCCAATATAAATTTCGAAAAGTTTCCTTCCGTAATTTGCACAACCTGTTGGCCATGTTGGATTCCCATCTTTTTGAAAATGTAATATGCACAACTAGACCTCAAGCGGATCTGTCATGTCAAATTTCGAGTAGATCCCTTCAGTACTTTCTGAGAAGTAGAGGTAACAAACTTCCTTTGGTCAAAATACAAGATAGCCCCCTGTCAGCCATGTTGGATTCCGATCTCTCTGAAAATGTAATAAGCACAACTACACCTCAAGCAGAACCTTCATGTCAAATTTCAAGGTGATCCCTTCAGTACTTTCTGAGAAGTAGCGGTAACAAACTTCCTTTGGTAAAAATCCAAGATGGCCCCCTGTCAGCCATGTTGGATTTTGATCTCTCTGAAAATGTAATATACACAACTAGACCTCAAGGGGAACCTTCATGTCAAATTACAAGGAGATCCCTACAGTCGTTTCTGAGAAATAGCGGTAACAAGAATTGTTCAAGACAGACGGACATACATACTTTGAAGATCCTGTGTGATACAAAAATACCTGTTCAATAGGACAACATTTCACAAAAGCTTGCTAATCAGTGAATTTACATACAAAATTGTAGTTTTGTGTACATACCATGGTATCTGTAAGTGCCGACGCTGCCTCATCATTCTCATTCAGTGTATCTACATCCGTCAGTTCCTGGATCAAGTCGACTACAGCTATTGAGATATGTGGTAGGATAAGGATAGATACGTTGGCAAATCTGACTTTTGTTTTATGTCAGTTGTAATATATAGGTCAGTTGTAATATATAGGTCACTTGTAATAGATAGGTTACTTGTAATATATAGGTCACTTGTAATATATAGGTTACTTGTAATATATAGGTCACTTGTAATATATAGGTTACTTGTAATATATAGGTCACTTGTAATATATAGGTCACTTGTAATATATAGGTTACTTGTAATATATAGGTCACTTGTAATATATAGGTTACTTGTAATATATAAGTTACTTGTAACATACAGCTCACTTGTAAAATATATGTAACTTGTAATGTACATGTATAGGTCACTTGTAATAAATACATGTCACTTGTGGTCATTTGTAACATACAGGTAACTGGTGGTCACTGACAACAGATCACTCGTGGTCACTCTTTAAGGGGAAGAAATTCAACCGTACGGCAGTAGGTCACGTGGCATTAAGTGGGGGGGTTATCTACAACTGATTTACAATTTCACGCCTCTAGTAAAGGTGTGAAACTTGCCTCCAGGCGATCGCTGGTTGTATGCAGATCTGTCAAACTGAGTTACCGGGACCGAAAGTGGGTGGTCCTTAAAACTTCCCCTTTAATAGATCAGTGTACAAAGGATATCAGTATTTTCGTGTGACAAAAGTTGAAGAAAGGACTGCACTGTGTTGAGGTCCACAAGTATATGATAAAGTTCTGGTGCTGTAGAAATCACATGCATTTCCTGTATGATGTCATTTAGTTCTATTTCTGACTCCATAAATCTGGAAACAAAGAAAGAACATATTGCAATTACAAATGTATCATAAAAATTGTCCCTTTACATGTGATGATCCATTGTATATTGACAAGACTTTCTCAGATTTTAACATTCATTTTGCAAGTTTATGTGTGATAATTTGATGATGTCATTACACATGTTACAGTTCTTATTATTTAATTGCTTTGCAGCAATTTGTAAGGAAATTCCAATGACCAATGACATTTAAATCTTACATCGTAAACAAGAGCTGTCAGAAGACAACATATGGTAGCTAGCCTGTGACAGCATTGTATCTCAGAAAATAATAATCGAATAATATTTGACATTACTGATAGTCATTTCACCTTCAATGATGAGTTATTAATTTAACAGTCCAAAATTTCAAATCAATTTTTGATGTCAAAATCAGTCTTACAATAAATAGTAGTAACAAAAGATAAAAATGGCTTACTTTTCTGGTAGATCCGGGAACTTAATTCTTTGCTCCTGGTTTTTGTACACTTTTTTCTCAAAGTTAAGCAGCATTTTCTTTAGTGTGGTTTCATCCATGTTTTCCCCCTGTAAATCATTCAAAGTTTTTTAAACTGCTATAAACATGTTCTAGGCCAAAAATAACAAAATATTTGTTTGACATGAACTAACCAACCTGCCATCCGCCAACCAAAAAAAGCAAGGCAGTTTTGCCCACTTAACTTTTTTCCCCTAAAACCAAAATAAAAAATTTGTCAAATTTACATATCAAAATGAAAAACATAATTTAAAAAAAAAATTTGTCAATCGACTGACACATTTCTAAAAGGTTAGAACAATATCAGACAAATAACGTTTTAATGATGGCACTGGTAACAAGAAACCTAAAGGACCTCATTGGTCACCATGGTCCTTATCCCATTTACCCATGACCCCTGAAACCCGGATGAAGTGATATACTTTCAGGTTTTCCCTTACACATGATTTATTCGTCGCCAATGCTTAAAATAGTTTTGGGACACACAAATTTAATAGTATCAAGTCCCTGAGGACACACTATAACCCTGTATATTTGAATTGACTTTGAATCCGAGACTGAAATTGCGTGTCATTGTTTTCATCAATTTTAAGTTTGAATGATGGTCTGTAACAATAAATTGTAATAATTGTGGATTCCTCTTAATTGCAAAGCCAAAATGTCAGAGAAAATTATGCAAATAACAGGAATATGCATTTAACAGGAACAGTGTCTTTCATTGAACAATGTTGATTCATGTTCATCTAGTCCATTTATATATATATATATATATATATATATATATATATATATATATATATATATATATATATATATATATATATATATATATATATTCCTATTATAAACATGCTAGGTATACATGTACTAGTAATGGATTCTCATTATGCATTAGGGTAGAATAATGTCAGAAAAGCCAAATTTTCATGAAACATAATTTGTTCTCATTTCTATTAAAAAAATATTTCCATGTATACATTTTTACCGTAATCAGTACATCCCCCCCCCCCCCAATTTGGAAAATATTTTATGCAATTAACAGGAATTCCTGGATTAACCTACACAATTAAAAGAAATACAGTAAAACCTGCTATAGCAGCCACCTGTATATAAGGATCGCCTGTCTATAAAGGCCAGTTTTGAAAAGTCCCTTGTCTGCATACTTCAACTAAATTAAACCTGTGTATAAGGGTCACCTGCACATAAAGGTCAATATTCTCTGGTCCCTTGGGTGGCCCCTATATACAGGTTTTACTGTATTTAACATACAAGAGATAGGAAATGGTTTTGTGTTCTTATGCAATAAACAGGAATATGCAATTATCAGGAATTAAGTGAAATTGACTATATATCAAGTACCTTTTACTGAAATTTTACTTGGGGCTCACAAATCTGTATCCTGTGGGTCTCGGACTCGCTACAGGGATTTTCTTACCTCCTAAATTCAGGGTCCAGGGTCCGAAAAATTGGGGAAATATACATTTGTACAATATTTTAACTAAAACTGTTTTGGGGGAAAACACAAGCTATTTTTGCATTAGGAATGGGTCACGTAACTCAACCCAATATAAGCTGGAAAATCCCTGCACTAGAATACAATCCTGGTGAAAACCCTACCTCTGTTTCTTCCTCTACCATCTGAATAATTCTTTCTCTTTCTTCCTCACTAATGCCTGTATCTGTGTCAATATGGCCACGTTTTCTCTTGTCATAGCTTCCTTCACCGTCTTCGTCCTCTCCATATTTACGTTTATGTGACGTTAATGCACTTGGCTTCTTGGGCTGTGAAATTATTATCATCATTACTTGTATCTATTTAAACCAGGAAATGACCTAACTGGTTCAGGGTCAGAAATATTGGGAAAATATACATTATTGATTTTAAGTAAAATGAATTCATTTGAGACATTTATTTGCATGTGCATACATTCAATTTCCATGAAATATTGCCAGCTGTAACAAACAACATGTACATGTAACTTGGAAATGGTTTGTCAAGTAACTAAAATCAATACATTTATTTCTTTAAAAAGGTAATTATCCACGAGTCAGTCAGATGACTTGGAAAATTCTAGCAATTTTGGCACTGAGTAATTTTAGCACTTCACTTGTAACTTTGGCACTTAACTTTTCAGCATCAAGATTAAAACAGGGGTTGATAAACCCTTTTTGGAACAGGGTCCTGTAACCTTCCAACTGAGAATTTATTTTACGTCACAATGGGCCAAATTTGGAAAAAAGTAACTAAGGACATTTAATTCATAAGAGTAAAGACAAAAACTTGTGATTCATTTAGCTTCTCTTTTGACTTATTTACCATTAACTGACAACATGGTTTTCATCTAATACATGTACCAAAGTGAACAACATGGTGAACATATATGGGAAATTTTGGCTGAAAATTGGGAAAAAATAGCAGATTTTGCATTGGAATGGGGCCTTTTACAGGACCTGCAGAATCCCTGTAAAATAAATAAATTCTGACAAGGTTATGAAACTGAATTGGATAATATTTAAAATGGACTGATTCATGTTAATTACTTGACTTACAACTTGACAGTACAAAGTCAATGCAAGGGATTGTTGACATGTTGCCAAGTCTCCCCCATAAATAGGGAGACTCTATTTTTTACGTAAAATTTTGATAATTTCTTCAAGAAAAATGAATATCTCCCCAATGAAAATTGTAAATTTTCCTATTAATTCTTACTAAAATTTAGAGTCTCACCCATGAGATTGAAAAATCTCCCCATGAAAAAAAAATTCAAGGTTGGCAAGTTTGATGTAGCCTACTGGCTGTAGATGGTATGAAGATCATATGCCCACTTTGCCTTTGGTTGCATTTGAATAACTTGTCAACTGTGCCTGTACATAAATCTATGATTTTAAGTGAAAATAATTAAGTGAATAGGCTATTAAAAAGATATCTACTTAGGTAACATAACACAAAATATGTATGTACATTTGTGGAAACCAGTTTCTCAACTGTGAATATTATCCAATCAAATTACAATTTAATAAATGCTAAAAATGTAAGCACCTGAAATGAAAGAAGCTCTCCGACGTCCATGTTGTATCGGCTTTTCGGGTCCTTTCATATGTATGTATGAAAGAATCCGATAATTCCGAATGCAATTTCTCATGTGACCGTGCTTAGCAAATCAAATTTCAACAATGGCGACTTCTATGTGAAATAGAGAGAAATGTGTTTTCAGTGAAATTTTTACTTTTAAGATTCGAAAGCAAGAAATATCTGTTGGATAAACAGTCACAATAGCTAAAAGTCACTATTTCCGACTGAAATCGACAAAACACAAATTTGGAGCGGATCTAGGTGTGTAAATATCGAATTGTGTCTTAAGTGTTGGAAGATTTTAGCAACAAAATGAAAATCTTTTTAACCGGAATGTGTTCATGTCTTTACTTTGGCTTGGCTAGTGCCTAGGCCTAGTGGTAACAAGTCTGTGTGCTAACATTAGTAAAAGTTTGATCGGCCCGGCTTTGTTAAGTGACTGTTCCGGAAACCGACCATAACAATGGCTGTCAAGTTGACAACTCTTTTTTAAAGAAGATTTTATAAATTTTTGATCTGTTTTTTAGTCATAATTTAGCAACTCGAGCTCCTGATTGTTATAGGACTAGAGACATCAGACTTAGCTTGCCAACTCTCCCATTTTCCATGGGAGTCTCCTGAATTTTGTCCTGTTTTTCGCCTAGGCCTGTTTCCTGAAATACCTGATCATTCTTAACAAAAAACACAGGGGTTCAAAATTCTTTTTAGATACTTAAGTCCAGGACCTGAAGAGTAAATTTCTGGTAAGTCCAACTGAGAAATTTCAAAATCCATGCTAAATTTTGGTAATAATTAATTTAGTAAAATGATAAATGAATGCAGATGAAGCAAGTCCCTCTGACTTCAGGTATTTCTAAATGCCAAGTCTGAACCCAAATTAACCAAGTCCCGGACTTGGGACTTGGAAAATTTTGAACCCCTGACTCAGGGTTTTTTAAATTCACTGGTTTTACCAGAAAAAACGGTCAATTTTACTGAAGTCCAGTGAAATCTATCTGATAACTGGTCCAGATGACCAGTAATTTTCCATTTCATTTCAATTGTGTTAGTGTGTATATATATAAATTTAATTTTTTCTTTGACCAGTGAAATTCCTTTATTCACAGGTCCAGTTGACCAGTAATTTTTTTTTATTTCAGAATGTCTGCTGACTTTTTTCCTCCAGATTTTTAATAATTCCTGCTTAAAGTGAAATTTGAACCATTACCCGCAAAACAATACACTGGTTTTTAAATAAGTTTTGTAACCAGTCAGAGCCCAGTCTTTACTTCTTGTCGTTGTTTGATTGGTTTCTTCTTTGTGTACTGCAATAGTTGGAATGACTAAATGCTGCCACGAAGTACAACGAACAGCAATGAGGCCTCAAATGGGCAAATTAGTTAATAAACATTAATTTCTGGAATGGATATAGATTTTAATAGAACAAAAATATTTCTAGAATATTTATTAATTTCCACTGAAAATGCTTGACTTCAAGGAAGGGTCTCGGTGTTGCTCTGGCTAAAAAAATCTTGTCCAGTGTCGCCAGAAAAATGGCCAATTGTGATTTTTTGTCGCCAGTTTAAAAATCTTGGAGCCAGTCCAATACCATGTACATGTGTAGAGAAAATACAATTTCTAACCCTGTAAAATATAGAGAAGCTCAATTGTGAATCGTCTAATTACCCCTAAGGGGTTGTGCTGGTCGAAAAAATTTGTGCCTCAAAAACAAAATCACCAGTTGTCAAAATCAAATTTTTGGAGCCAGATTTAAAGTCACAAAAAAAATTTAGATTATATAACTCTGTAAACTGCCATTACTGTCAATTTATTTAATTCAATGAATTACATTATGACATTATTGTCTGTGTTTAAAATATTATGTAATTGAAATAAAACATTGTTTTTGTATTGAAGTCATCACAATTTTAAAAGATGCATCCATTCCATTACACTGTATAGTCTATGGTTTGGACGTTGTAGAAGACACCACGATCTTGCTTCGATATTTCTTAGTAAAATATTTTAAGTAAAATCATTGAGGATTAATATACAAGCTGCATGGATTTTATGTAGCATTAATAATGTCTGCAAATAGGACAGAACATATAGATCTGTGTGGAGGTTTAAATATACTGGTAATCACTTTATCTGTGCAATCATGTACCTTACCACTACTGATTGTTTGTGTATGTAATTACCCCAGCACTCCTCCGATAATAGCACCTCACTACAGTCTAATGACATTAATTAATAAACAGGGTTATTAGTCCTTGTTTCTAATTACCATTTGGAAGATATAATTGACTTATGTAAGCTATAGATGTCTTAATACTTCAATAAAATGGAAACGCTAGAAATATCTCCAGAAGCAATTTATATAGATGAAAGATAGATTATTCCTAAATATTCTTTAAATTCTCAAACTGATATCAGTAAATTAGACAAAAACAAACAATTTACAGTTAATTCATGAACTACCAGACATTTTGAAATAAAAATAAATTTACTGGTCAACTAGACCAGTGAATAAAGGAATTTCACTGGTCAAAGAAAGATTTTTTTGGTCTGTATATATACACAATTGATATGAAATGGAAAATTACTGGTCATTTGGACCAGTTATCAGAGAGATTTCACTGGACTTTTGTAAAAATTCTCCGGTTTTTCTGGTAAGACCGGTGAAATTCAAAAACTCTGAACTACACTAAAAATTCTTGGCAACATTGAACATTCTTTCATTTCCCCACCAAACATATATACATGTACAAGTAAATGGTGTGACCAACACCCAACGTAATCTATAATTTTTTTTTTTTTCTCAAAAAATTCATCTATACAATAGACCCTTTCACATTAACTGCGGTCCTGTGACTTTTAGTGGCAAAATGATACAGATTATGAGATACTTACAAAAACGTAGATATCATTATGTCATTTTCCGTGAAAGAATCTGTAAGTTAATAATACAATAAGATTCACAGTTGAGATTTTTAAATCAATATACATACCATTTCTTTAATTTATTTATTATAAACAAATTATTGGTTAGTATATTTCATCAATATTTTATATTCTAAGAAACAGAGACTTCATAGACCATTTTTCTAGTTGACACATTCTGTTCAGTTTTGTGGAATACAGTGGAACCAGTCTTGAGATACCACTGTCATGAACGACCACCTGTCTTGTGAGACCACATTCAGAAAATCACTTGGTTAAACAACTCTTTCATTTTGACCTCTCATAAGAGACCACCTGTCTTGAGAGACCATTTTTTCATGGCAGATGGAGTGGTCTTACAAGACAGGTTCCACTGTATTTTGTACTCGGATAGCATGGCATCAACAGAAATGTGACCTAGGTAATTTCCAGTTTCATGATATATACATTGTCAACATTCTATGATATATTGTTTCTGGTCATTTGAGTGGGTGAAAAGTTAAACTAAATGTTCATTCTTGTAAAGTTAACAAGTGTCACACCTTTCCATTATGCTACTTCTCAAATATGGCTCCTTTCACTGAACGTAATACATATTTCTTGTCACTTATGTAATAAACTCATTAACTGGAAGTTATGTAGGACACATTTTCCGTTGAAAGTGCATAATATTTTTTAGGAACCGTGTTGGAACGGAACAGTTCGGATAAGGTCTAGTAGGGGGAAGAAAAAAACCCTACACTTGTCGCATGCAGTCTGGATGAACATTGGAAATTTTGGTCCCGCGTTGTCTCCCCCATAAAAATTTTGAAATGTTGGCAAGTATGGAAACATATGCAAAGCATTTCCAATTTTTAACCAAAATACTACGAAATTCCCAATTCTAGTGCCATGGGCCATGTTGCCTAAAAGGTAAGAAAAAGCCCTGATATAACACAAAAGTCTTGTAGGCAATTTAATGTCTTAAAAAAATATCAAACAATTATTTTGCACTGCAAATTGGGACAAAAATGCATTGTTTTTGCATTGGGAATAGGACCTTAGTTTGGCCCCGTATGATAGGGTGGAAAATCCCTGTTGCCATCAATGCTTTCTTTAGCTACCTGTATTTGACAGCTCCCTGGAAGACAGAAAATGAGTTGATAATATACATGTATACTAGTACTGTTGCATTTTGGGTATTTTCTAATCATTAAGCTTGCTTTGCTTAAACAAGCGTTTGGCCCATTTGTGAGCTGTACACTTTTAGGGATTTTTCATCCTATCATACGGTGCCAATAAGGTCCTGTTCCGAATGCAAAAACAATGCATTTGTTCCCAAACTGCAGTTGAAATTTCCCAACTGGATTGAAGTCAAATGACAATAGATCTGAAGAAAAACATGTATTTTCACATAGTTTTGTGTATTTCTAGATTTCCCAATTTCAATAAAATGTTGCTTAAATTCCAAATTCCCAAGCCCAGGTCCCATTCACAAAAGAGTGTCCTTGAGACTTTTTCAGTAGAAAAACCGGTACCTTTTTCCAGTGAAATTCATAACGGTCTTACCAGTATATATACAGACCATTAAAAAAAACCGGTACCTTTATTACAAAAGTTCCAGTGATAAATTATCAAAAATGTCTGCTTTGATATTAACTGGTCCAAATGACCAGTAATTTTCCATTTCACTCCATGGCCAGTGACTTGAGTCATTCTCAGTTTCTGTGGACATGTACTCTTTTTTTATACAGTGCTCATCAGACATTACTATAACTATCATACCTGTCCATGTATGTCCATACATGAATACTTGCACAGTGGAACCACACCTAAAGACCACCTCACATTTCAGACTAATTTTCTGTCTCTTGATAGATAATAAGCACTACAGAACCTCACTTAAGAGACCACCTCACTAATCGGATCAGTTTGACTCGG
>BROG01000974.1:155000-191922 GCA_030159075.1 Atrina japonica
GAAGTGTCCCAAAGTGGACTGGATCTGGATAATGACATTCCATTCCAAGAGGATTCAGATGGAATGGATGGGAGTCGCGATATAAATAAGGATAAATATGACAGTGAAATGGACATTGATGGGAATCAGGAAATGTCAAACATCATCAGTAGTAGCAGTAATGATGCAGAACAAGGACAACATGAAGAATTTGACCAAGGCAGCAACAATGTATATTCCAATAGTGGACAAGATATTGATTCTGAATGTGAAGAAAATGATTCGAAATCCGTAGAATCGGCAGAGGAAATGAAAAACAATGAAAACTTTTCTGGGACACGGGAACAGGATAAAAAAATGTTGCAAGCCAAGACAGGTGATGATAACGATGATTGGAGTTTAGACTTAACAAAACCAGATTCGGGCGTTGCGCAGAGTTCTAATGTTGTTTCAGATGTTGATTCTGAAGAAGAATCACATGATGAAACAGAGGATATAAAATCTCCCAAAAGTGAAGACCAAACAAGAATACGCTCTCCGGATGCTAATGATTCCGCTGATGTCAACTCTCCTTGGATTGATGCTCCAGAAAATGTCAATTCTCCGGAGAGTAAAGATATGGGACTTGAATCTGCAGCCTCGCCAGTTTCGGAGGATGAACTAAATGTTTCAAATGATAACTTCAGGGATGAATCTGATGATAAAACACAATGTAATGTTGAAAACATTGAATCTGCAGCATCACCCATTTCCGAGGATGATGGAAATTTATCCGAGGAAAGTGATACTTGTGAAGGAAAAAATATTCAAACAAAAGAGGCAGATTCCCTGAAAGATATAGCATCGGCCGCATCTCCGGTCTCGGAAGACGAAAACTTGTCGGAAGATAATGACATTGAAAGCGAAAATTATTCAGGTAAAGAAAAATCTGTTTCAATGCAAAATATTGAATCTGCAGCATCACCTATATCCGAGGGAGTGTTATCAGATGAAAATGAGGACAGTGGTAATATTATGCAGGAAAGGGAGGCAATTTCAAAGTGTAAAACGTATTCAGCAGACAATTTAAATAAGGTTCAATCTACTAGAAATGTGGAATCCTCACCGATACCTGATATAGGTGTCAGTATGTCAGAGGCAGAGGAAAATATGAAAAATGATTTGTATAATGACGTGTCAGATGAGGAAGACTCATATAGCGAAGAGGATGTTGAAGAAGAGGGAGAAGAAAAAATCAGTTCCTATAAAGTTGATGCGGCAGTGTCAGATTCACTCCGAGATGGCTTAGGCGAGCATGTTGGAAACAGAGGCACAAGACAACGGTCCTCTGATAAAAAGGACCTCTCTACATTACGTTGCCAGACTAGTCTTGCTGATGACCATGTAGAACTAGATTATGATGAGGATGATATGGACGAAGACGGTAAAACACATGACGATAGTAAAGAAAAGTTGGATGAAAATCAAGGGTTTGAAAATGATGGTGAAAGAAAAGAACTTGAAGATGTAAGTTTATTGGAGTTGTGTTACATTGTAATGATTATTATTTTTCACAGGGTTAACATTCACAAGCATTTCTGAAAGCAGGAAAAACTTGTGAAAATAGAAATTAATTTTCTAGGTTTTTAAAAACTTAGGAAATATTGAAATTCTTCTTTCAAGTAAAAATCATGAAACATGAAATATTGAAATTCTACTGTCTGGTAAAAATTGTGAAGAAGTCTTGAATTTTTGTTAGATAGTAGGCCTTTTTCTTCCAATGTTGGGAAAATGTTGTTTGCAACTTTTAGCTTGCATTTGTGTAAAATTGAGAAAAATAGTTTATACACATGTTAATCTAGATGTGATGGAATCTTTTTTTTAAATGCATCTTATTTTTCATTATTATCACGGTCTGTAAACAAAATTGGAAATTTTTTTCATCAAGTTAGGAAAAAACACATGTATTTTGCATCAGGAATGGGGCCAAATAGCAGCCCAGTGGAAACTATAGAAAAAAGCCTGGATGGTTGTTCTCCCAGAGTTTTAAGCCTTTTTGCGCTCTCCGTTTGTTTGTTTGTTTGTTTATTGTTTAACATCCCACTCAAGAATATTTCACTCATATGGAGACGTCACCAAATGCCGGTGAAGGGCTTCAAATTTTGGCCTATGATCGGCACTTACAGCCATTGAGCAGTGAGGGTTCTTTAATGTGCCGACACCTAATGTGACACGGGACCTCCAGTTTTTACTGTCTCATCCGAAAGACAGAAAAACCAACCTGCTGCCGGCTGGACTCGAACTCACGACCTCACGATCCAGAGTCGAGCGCGCTACCGACTGAGCCAGGCTGGCTCTTGTGCTCTCAGAAATAGTCACTGTTCTGTCTGTCTGTGTGAACTCAAATCTTAAACCTTTTATCTTCCCTGGGACAGGGGCTTTTTTTTTTTTTTTTTTTTTTTTTTTTATACAAAGGTCACTCAAGGTCATTTGTGAAAGGTCAAGGTCATTAAGCACCTCTCCTTAAATATTGGGAAGGCCCCAGAGAGCCCCATCTGTTTTACTGATATTCTTGTTTATAAATGTTGATTTAATATGTAAGCATACCTGATGCACTGTTTGTTTATTGTGTTGCCAGGGTGAAGCTTTGTCAGATAAAGATGATGGAGAACTAGATGACGTAAGTAATCTAAATTGATTTGTTGATATGTAATATTAGTTAATGGTCAAGCAACCAGGCGATCAGTCCTATTAGACCTTTGTCATACCTAAGACACAGATACAGGTAATGGCTGACCCTCTGCTACATCTTTTACTTAAGAAGTGAAAGTCAGTGGTCTTGATGTTGAGATTTATAACAGAGGTCCTGTGTCACAGTCACCACATATCTGAGGTCCTGTGTCACAGTCACCACATATCTGAGGTTCTGTGTCACAGTCACCGCATATCTGAGGTTCTGTGTCACAGTCACCACATAACTAAGGTCCTATGTCACAGTCACCACATAACAGGTTCTGTGTCACAGTCACCACATAACTGAGGTTCTGTGTCACAGTCATCACATATCTGAGGTTCTGTGTCACAGTCACCAAATAATCAAGGTCCTGTGTCAGTCATCACATATCTGAGGTCCTATGTCACAGTCACCACATATCTGAGGTTCTGTGTCACAGACACCACATAACTGAGGTCCTGTGTCACAGTCACCACATATTTGAGGTCCTGTGTCACAGTCACCAAATAATCAAGGTCCTGTGTCAGTCACCACATAACTATGGGTGCAACGGTTCGGTTAAAAACGGAAGAACCAAACTGTTGACGTCAAACTGATCGGTTCGGTTCTTAGATTTCAGTTCGTTATGTTCAAAAATTATTATTCAATAAGGTCCTTCTAATGACCCAAATGACATGACATTTACTTGAAGCAGACACCAATACTTCTAATAAAAAAATGTAATATTCTTTATCAGAATATAAAATAATATATAAATGATAAATACAGATATAATTTGAATGTAGAGATGTGATAATATATCCAGCCTCTAAATAACTTGCAGCTGTTTTGTAAGATTGTGTCTGTTAAGTGTTTAGTAGAAATTGTATATGGCGGCTAATATGAAGCTATTCTTTCGTCATTATATCTCGCTCACTATGACTTCATTCCTCGAAAGAAGGGAGATCGGGAACAGAAGGGGCTTAAGTAATTCGAGTTACTTTCGTGTGGGATTATTTCCAACTGAAACGAGATGCCGATGACAAATATGGCAATGCATAATCAACAGTGAGTAGGCAAGTCTTTCAAATGAAATAATAAACAATAACATGACAATTTGATATGCAGTGTTTACTCTTTAGTGTCTACACACCTACGGAGTTACTCTACTGCAGAAAGACCAAGTTTATGATTTTTTGTTATGGGGAGGGGGCATAAATTAAGATTTAATTTTAAAGAAACAAACATATTTGTAGCTTGGTTTTGTCCAGATTCTTTGTACATGTACATGTATATCATGAACCAGCAGTGATGATGAAATGAGCTATCCATAGCCCAACTGACAAAACTGGTAAAAATTGGTGAACACAAGTCAAACTGATGGCCTCCACTAGCCAGTTCAACAGATATGAATGAATGAAAACAAACACAGAAGTTGGACTGGAAAAAAATGTGTTTGCTTTGTTTGCTGCTTTGAATGGTCCAAATGACATGTTGTAAGTTGTAATTAGGACTTGTGAACTAAAGACCCATTAGGCCTCTTGTTAGATAAATAGTTTGTCATTACGTATGGTTATTTAAAGGATGAAGATTGCGAAGAAGGTGAAATTAGAGAACCAGGTGGACGAAAACCATTTGTGAAGCCAATATGCAGATTTTTTCAAAGAGGTGTCTGTACCTGGGGGAACAATTGCAGATTCTTACATCCAGGTGTTAATGACAAAGGTATGTGTGCGTGTATGTTGTGTGTGTGTGTGTATATGGTGTGTGTATGGTTGTGTATGTGTATATGGTTGTGTATGTGTATATGATGTGTGTATGGTGTGTGTATGATTGTGTATGTGTGTATGGTTGTGTATGTGTATATGGTGTGTGTATGATTGTGTATGGTTGTGTATGTGTATATGTGTGTATGGTGTGTGTATGTGTGTATGGTTGTGTATGTGTACATGTGTGTATGGTGTGTGTATGTGTATATGGTGTGTGTATGATTGTGTATGTGTGTATGGTTGTGTATGTGTATATGGTGTGTGTATGATTGTGTATGGTTGTGTATGTGTATATGGTGTGTATGTGTGTATGGTGTGTGTATGTGTATATGGTGTGTATGATTGTGTATGTGTGTGTGGTTGTGTATGTGTATATGGTGTGTGTATGATTGTGTATGGTTGTGTATGTGTATATGTGTGTATGGTGTGTGTATGTGTGTGTGGCTGTGTATGTGTATATGGTGTGTATATGGTGTGTGTATGTGTATATGGTGTGTATGTGTATATGGTGTGTGTATGTGTATATGGTGTATGTGTATATGGTTGTGTCTGTATATGGTGTGTGTATGATTGTGTATGTGTATATGTTTGTGTATGTGTGCTTTAATTATCTAGCTTGAAAATTTCACTTTCATTTTAAATTTGATCTCTCATCTAAGGGTGAAAACGATTGAAAATTTAAGGGGAGTGAAAATTTGTACACTACTTCTACATTTGTGCTTGGTTTTTGGTGTGAAACCATGAATTATGATCAGTTATAAAGCTATTGTAAACCCGGTTTTATTTGCGAGAATTCGTTATTTACGCGTAATTTTTCACTCGCGAAAATAAAATAATCATGTAAAGAAGTATGAAAATAGTATGACAAAATGTGCATTTAAAATCGAGAGAATATTTCGCAAATAAATTTAGAATTTTTGTATCGCGAAAAATAAAGTCTGGCGAATATTTCCAGTTTTACAGTATGGGTGACTCTATACAGATGTATAACTATGGCACAAGAGAAGCATTCAACAATTGGGAGTATTGATAAACCATTACATGTCCCCTACCTGCAATCACAATACTTTAACCACAGTGTAAATCTCAAATACTGTGCAAAACAAGTTGTCCAAACCATGGCTTTGCCCTGTAATAATTTTGATAGTCCTTGAGAGGGGATTTTTCACCACATTGTAAGTGTTCTAAATAAGGCCCATACCCAAAGAAAAAAAATGCATTTTTTACCCAATTTCCCATGGAAATTTCCCAATTGAATTCAATTGACAATGATTTTATTTTCATTGAATGTATTTTCGAACAGTTTTGTGTGTTTATTTTTTTTTTAGATTTCCCAATTTCGATGTTGCTAAAATTCCCAATTCTAAAGGCCCAGGCCCCAAGAGTGTGGAAAATCCCTGTCCAAAGACCTCGTCTGCAAATATTAGCATTCTCATACCATTAAGTAATTTATTAACAATTACAAAACATTAATCAAAACCTTTTACAAGACACACTGTGGAGAAACAGATGGAGAAAAAAAAAACTATTTTACGCATTGTTTCAGCGACAGGGGACAAAAAATTAAAAACGAATTTTTTCTTTGTAAACTTTTTGTAGGCTAACAGTTGAAGTGTTGATGGATATGTGTTTGATAAATAGCCTTATATCAATTTCTTTGTGATGTTAAGAACGATTATCTCAATTTTTACTGTCCTATAATTGTCAATTGAATTTTCAGGTAACTACCGTCTAATTGAGAGACCAGGATTTGGAAATAATAACTATGGAAGAGGGAGTGGACCCTGGCAGGGGGCAGGAGAAGTATGTATTAGGATGTGTATTTGATTTCACCTAGTTGACATCTGTTGCCATATTCAGTCAAATTGCCATCTACTGTACATGTACTTATTTTAGCGGTATTCTAATATTAGTGCCTTTCACGCGCAAGTCATTGTTCTAATTCAAGTGCAGCGCTAAAATTTCTCCACCCTGTCATTCTGCTTTAGCGACAAAACTAATGGTATATTATGGTGTACTGATACAAGCTAACCAACGTGAAGTGGTTTTAAAGCAGAAAGTGTTAAGGCAAGCAATGATGACGCTTTCAGTGGCATTTGATTATGAGTATTTCCCACATACGGAATGATGGCATGTTCAGTATAGTCTGCCATTGTTTCCTTATTACCACTAATTTAAAATATCCTTGCCATATGTGTTTGTTTTGCGAATTCAAGATTGTGCTAATAAGTCTACACCCCCTCAGAGCGCTAAAATATGAGTGCACTAATTTAATACAGAATTGCCAAATTGTCTTCATAGAACAAGTCCAGATTTGATCTTTTTAGCATCTCAAAAACTGCCCAGCCAATTCTCTTCAAATTTGTAATGTTATGTATTATCTCTAGGAAAGGGGAGACAACAATTGTGGTTTTCATTTTCGATGGGTCAGGGGTTTTTATAGAAAGTGCAGGAGTTTACTGATCGATCAGAACATTTCACCCATCTTTTATTTGGACTAGCCCCAAGCTATAATTTTTTTGTATTACAAAAAAGTTATATGTACAGTAAAACCTTGTTATACTGCCAACATTTGTTTTGCCCAAATTCGGCATTATAAAGGCGATAGGTTGAGACATTGAAATGAAATTACAGGGAACATCGGAAAAGTGGACTTTCAAAAGTTGTGGCATAAAGCGAGCTGAAAAATGAAAACGGGGGCATTGTAAAGATGTTTTACTGTACATGTATATGGGAAATTCCATCGGTTGTTTTATTTTCTTTGAATTTTACAAATCCATTTGTTGCTGATATTTTTAAGTTCAGACAAATATTAGTATTTTAAGATTTGTCTGCCGGCATCCTACAGTAGTTTATATATTGGAAGTAACTATGATTACATCATGTTAATTACTATAAAATATTACCCCCAGCAGGGCCCTGTTGAAGAGGATGCTATTCCACCTCCCCCTCTACCGCCTCCAACAGAATCTGCATGGGAACGAGGTTTAAGGCATGCTAAAGAGGTAAGTGGGAAGATTATTCTCAGAGTGACATGTTTAACAGTTTATCTGCTTAACTTGTCAACCCCCCCACAAAAACTTTAGGTGTGAATGAGTTAAACTGGCTCAAACAGAATAAATGATCACAAAGAAAAACAGAAAATAGATCAAATTTGAGGAAGAGCGGTTCAATGCTAAAAATGTTTACTCCTGGAAATATGTCAAGTGGATAATAACGTTGATCTTGTAGCATTGTTTCTTTTCCCTTGGTAATATTGATATACATTGTATATAATGAATATGTTTTTTAGATGTTATATTGTTTTTTCTCTCCTAAGTTATGTTATCTCTTTTCATCGTAGACTGTTTCTTTGTAAAGTCATTTTTTGTGCTTACGTTTTCCTGAAGCACTTAGAATCAGTTGCAGTGACTAAATTGCTAGGCACTGCATCCATGGCGAGTAAGGTGTCCATAAACATGAAAAGTTCTTGGCAGAACATAAAGAAAAGTAAGTATGTAAACCCAATCAGTTTAACTTGCAAGACAAAACTGAGTCAGGACTGTTGTTTTGTAAAGATTTGTGAAAATAAAAAAAAAATGTATGTGTGTTAATTTGTGAACAAAATTTTACAAACAGCAACTGAAGAAGGCAAATCAGCGGAAAGAAACGGAGCCTGACTTTGAGCAGAAACGACTCAATTTGTCTGTGGAGGAAGAAAGGGAATACAACAAAGAGAACGATCGGCAGAAGATAATACATAAAGATCCTTATTATGATCAAGGGTACGTACACTTTTGATGACGTGCATTTACATCTGTGATTAAGTGCATTTACATCGGTGATTAAGTGCATTTACATTGGTGATTAAGTGCATTTAAATCTGTGATTAAGTGCATTTACATCTGTGATTAAGTGCATTTCTATCGTAACTTGTGTTATTATGCCACTGTCAAGCAGTTGTATAAACGAAGCTGCAGTTAGTTAAACATATACAAATAACCATCTCATTGAATACATCTCATTGGCCGAGCCGGTACTACTACTGTAATGAAATTGTTTGTACATGAAGTTGCATTACAGTTTTCAGTGGTAAAATACTTGGAGGGAAAGGGGTCAATTATTGATGGATGTTGGGTTTCCTATGTTTCACATCTTGATGTAATCTGGAGATTGAAGCAAGGTACAGGTTTGACACAATCATAAGAGTCCGAGCCCGATGGCATCTAGAGCAAGTTTTCAGTTATGGTAGAAACAGATTCAACAACTTGTGTAAGTTTATTATCACGTTTATCTAACTCTCGTTATTAATTTTTAAGTCTTGGAAAGACAATTCATAAACCTGGTGTCTCTTTAAATTTTGAAAATTATCTAATTTGAGTTAGATAAACATGATAATCAACTAACACTTATTGTAGAATCTCTATATAGCTGTGATGAAGTGCATTTATAATTGTATTCAAGTGCATTCACAATAGGATTAAATGCCTTTACAACTAGGATTAAATACATTTACAACTAGGATTAAATGCCTTTACAACTAGGATTAAGTGCATTCACAATAGGATTAAATGCCTTTACAACTAGGATTAAATACATTTACAACTAGGATTAAATACATTTACAACTAGGATTAAATACATTTACAACTAGGATTAAATACATTTACAACTAGGATTAAGTGCATTCACAATAGGATTAAATGCCTTTACAACTAGGATTAAGTGCCTTTACAACTAGGATTAAATACATTTACAACTAGGATTAAATACATTTACAACTAGGATTAAATACATTTACAACTAGGATTAAGTGCCTTTACAACTAGGATTAAGTGCCTTTACAACTAGGATTAAATACATTTACTACTAGGATTAAGTGCATTTACAACTAGGATTAAGTGCCTTTACAACTAGGATTAAATACATTTACAACTAGGATTAAATACATTTACAACTAGGATTAAGTGCCTTTACAACTAGGATTAAATACATTTACAACTAGGATTAAGTGCATTCACAATAGGATTAAATGCCTTTACAACTAGGATTAAGTGCCTTTACAACTAGGATTAAGTGCCTTTACAACTAGGATTAAATACATTTACAACTAGGATTAAGTGCATTCACAATAGGATTAAATGCCTTTACAACTAGGATTAAGTGCCTTTACAACTAGGATTAAGTGCCTTTATATTTATGTTTACCGTATTCAACCCAATAAAAGCCCATGCCCCTATAAGCGCCCCTCCTGGTGACCTAGATGTCAGAGTATTGCATTTTGAACCGTAAAACCTCACCTTTAGACGGTGCAGGTTTGAGCCCTTCTGCAACACAAACTGAATTTGTGAGATAGTTTACCAGTTTACTGGGGGGGGGGGGGGGGGGGGGTTTACAACTAGGATTAAGTTTCCCAGGTACATTGTAACTGGAATGACTTACTCATTTCCCAGGTACATTGTAACTAGGGTGACTTAGTCCCCCAGGTACATTGTAACTAGGGGTGACTTAGTCATTTCCCAGGTACATTGAACTAGGGTGACATAGTCACCTTCCCAGGTACATTGTAACTAGGGTTTGACATAGTCATTTCCCAGGTACATTGAATTAGGGTGACTTAGTCATTTCCAGTACATTAACTGGGTGACATAGTCATTTCCCAGGTACATTGTAACTAGGGTGACATAGTCATTTCCCAGGTACATTGTAACTGGAATGACTTACTCATTTCCCAGGTACATTGTAACTAGGGTGACATAGTCATTTCCCAGGTACATTGTAACTGGGTGACATAGTCATTTCCCAGGTACATTGTAACTAGGGTGACATAGTCATTTCCCAGGTACATTGTAACTAGGGTGACTTAGTCATTTCTCAGGTACATTGTAACTAGGGTGACTTAGTCATTTCCCAGGTACATTGTAACTGGATGACATAGTCATTTCCCAGGTACATTGTAACTAGGGTGACATAGTCATTTCCCAGGTACATTGTAACTAGGGTGACATAGTCATTTCCCAGGTACATTGTAACTAGGGTGACTTAGTCATTTCCCAGGTACATTGTAACAGGGGTGACTTAGTCAGTGTAATTCTTGACAGTTTTTCTGCCAAGCCCACATTATCAGATGTCTTTGGAATGAGACATGAAAATTTAGGTCCCATGTGAGTTGGCGTGGCATGTAAAGCAACCCTCACTGCTTTGACATAAGTTCATAGCACAGGTTAAAATCTGTGTCACTTCACTTATAGCTGGTGACATCTCCATACAAGTGAAGAATTACATGTCTGCTGGAATACTTATCTTGATGACACCTCCTCTTTTTCATGTGTTTACCTTGTAATGTTGAAGGCCCAAAGTGTTTGAATTCAAAATTTCTTACTCTGTGTTTAGCAATTGTAGAAAATCTATAACATTTACTCCCTCAACATTAATTGCAGTACATCCTTGTGGTGCAGTTTACGCCAACAAGAGATTCATCATCATCATCATCATCATCATCATTTTGCTAAATGTGAACGTTCAAATCTGTGGACCGTTATTTACTCTTTTACAGATATGAAGACGAGTATTACGATAAATCCTTCAATCATTCCCCGAGTCCGATTGGTTGGGACGCAGGACATTATGAAAACTTTGAAGTCCGATGGAACCGAGAACCAGAATGGCCAGTACAGGTGCCACACTATCACAGGGTACGTTGATGTCACATAATTTCAATTAATTATAATCATCAATCTTAACTTAATGTGATTCTCATAATTAGAGCAAATTTATCAGTGTTGGTTAATTTGCTGGTATACTTGCAGAAATTCTGTGGTTTTTCTTGGGCACATTATAATCAGATTCTCTCTGGCCGCCATCGTATAACTTATGTTGCGTGTGGCTTAAAACATAGCCAATCATAGTAGGGGACATGTATTGAGTCACCAATACTCTGGGGGGCCTCCATGGCTGAGTGGTTAGGGCATCACGCTTTGAATCATAAAGTATATAACTTTTGTTAAGCGCAGGTTCGAGCCCTGCTGGAACCTAAGCTGATTTTTGTGAGAAAGTTTGCCTGTTTACTTGTGGAAGGCCAGTGGTTTCTTCCCGGGTTACTGGGTTCTCTCCTCCACCTTTAAAAACTGGCCATCACCATATAACCGAAAAATTATTGAGTGTGGCATAAAACACTATTCAAAACCGAACCAATACTCTCAAAATGCTTTTTGATATTGTTTTATATTGCTTAGCTGCACAGCTAAAAGTTCATAAAAATTCACCGAAAGTGGTCATGTCTCTTCATTATAGATAAAATATTGGCGTAAAATGGCAATAAAACAAATTCATTGGGCTGTCCTTTTGTATTACAGGAGCGAGAACATGAGAAATATCGTCAGCATTTTTCACCAGCACCACAGCCGCCACCACCTGTGGAGACGTAAGTATCTGTATACAGTCACACCAATTATCCAGACTGAGTGCGAGACACAAAAAGTCTGAAATATTGCTCCTCCGGGTGACCAATTTTATTGAAAAAATTAATAGGATGTAAGTTTAAGTGTACATTTTTCCTGTGTATGTGGTCATACTCCAGTGAACATGCCACTAAATAGATATCGACAATTTTCACAGACATGTTGCTTTGATTAATTTACAAATAATTTACAATCTCGTTATCTCCGAATTCAGGGGACCATCCATTTTACTTTGAGACATCCGGAATTCAAGATAACAAATTTTTAATTCAAAAATGTTCTATCTCTTTTGGACGGTGAATAAATTTTTGCAATTTACTTAATTTGAATTGGATAAAATCGATTTTTAATTACCATTTCACCTCAGTAGGAGTAAATTGTTTGTGATTTGCAAATAAACAGGTAAATATTTACCATGCTGTTGCTAACAAAAAGTAAACCTTTGACTGCGAAAGGTGATTTTTAGATAAGAAGTGTTTTTCTACAATATTATGATACTTTTACAGGGTTTTCCCTGACGCAAAAATTCTGTGTATTTACGCATAAAAATCCTAAATGACACCTAAAATAAGATCTATTGCATCCTAGTGGACGCATTAAATACTTGATGTCTTTCGAGATCGTTTGGGTCAATAAACCAAGCATGCGACCTATTTCTACCAGTTTGCTTCCATTTTTTATGTCCATTTTTAATTCTTATGTTTTAGTGCAATTCCACAAGAAAACCAAGAAACTGAATTTATTATTTTATTTATGATAAAACAGGAAAATCGTTACCTCTAATGTAGATCTAGAATCAACAAGACAACATCATTCATAACTTTATGGGTACTTCCAGAAATGTAAATTATAGAAGGGATACCGAATTCGACTTTCATTTGAATTATGGAAATTAAAAAATAATAATAAAAGTACTAATGATAGTTATATAAAATGATTTATTTACACAAATGTTTATGTAAATCTTACATATGATAAAGTACTTTAATACTTGAACTGGATAAAATAGATATAATTTTCAAATAAATAAATTTGAGGCATCAATTAGTAGGCTACATGTATTTAGTAACTTTTCAGTTTTGCATCTATATTTCTAAAAACATGTAATTGTATTACAATTTATAGATTTTTAATATAAATTTTCCATATGATTTCAAATGTAGTTAAAACAACTATATTTTATTTAATTTCTTATAAACCTTTAATATATAGTACATGTATACAATAATTATATATTGAATTAAGGGAACTCTGAGGGTTCAAGAACAAACCAGGAAATTACGATGGTGTTACAGTAACGTATAAAAATGGCGCTGATGTGAGTGCGGGAAAAACTACTCACTCTCCCAACATTATTAAGTTATGATCAGAAAATAAATGCTCCACATGTACTGTTGATATTTTCCCTATAGGGATGTCTGTAATTAATAACACAAGTTCACATTTGACATTCAATTTAATTCTGGTCGAAAATGAAGTGTACTGCAAATGGACTCCTAAATTACCAAATGGACTCCTAAATTACCAAATGGACTCCTAATTTTGTTGTTGTGGGAGTCCATGGACTCAAGACCAACCGTTCAACTTTGACATAACCGAAATTTTGACATAACGAGATGAAGTAGTACTAGATAACAAGAAAAACAACAAAATGACCTTGTACATTATATGCTTGTATGCGATTTTCTTGTGCACACCATATGGTAGGTTTTACACTAAGTCAGCAACTTTCTGTGAAAATTCCTGTATTAAACAATAATTCTTAGCACAACTGTGGAACTGGTATGGGGGGGGAGGTGATTTACACGAACAAATAGTCATTGCGTATTTAGCATAAATCTCCATGTTTACAGTACATAAAATACATGAATACATAAAATCCTGGACAAAAATTGCAAACATTAGCATTGATATCAGGAGGTATAGAAAATTGTACATGTGCTTGCAGACTCTGCATCCTAGTTTGAATACACTGGGGTAGAGGATGGGGCATTTGTGTTCAACAAACACACCTTGTTTGTCCATGTCACATTGTATTGTGTTGCCTTTTCACCATGTGTGTGTGTTGTTTTTTTTTTCACTTTCATTTTGTGTTTCAAATGAGTGGCACAAAATGGTGTGCATATTATCAAGACATTATCCTATCATATAAGTGGAATTAATAGCAAGACTCAAATTTAGTGTTTTGTTCATAAAGTGGTAAATAATTTTAGCGAGAAGGAATTTTAGCTATTTTCTGATTCCAAATACAAAATTAAACATTAGTGAAATGTATTTGTGCCAGGCTATACATCGTTATTTATTTACACAGCATAGATTTTATTTATAGCAGAGCACTTCAGTCAGAACAGTAAATCGTAACTATATATGTGAGCTTAGATGATGTCGCAGTCACATGACCACTAATTACTATTAACAAATATCATAAATTCCACTCTCTTTGAATGTTTTAATGATATTTTGTTTGCTGCGTAAAATAACTCTTACCTCCGGGGCGGAATGAATTGTCGGTGATATTGAAATTAGTGATCTCAATACTCTCGCTAATAATATTAAAATTGAATCCTCTCTAAAAATTCTGCTTACTGTATAGTTGCTTCTATTTGCGGGGGGGGGTTTAATTTCGCTATATACGCGGCCATAGAAAATTCTGCGAAATTAAATACCTGTGAATATAATAACTTACATATATGATGTATCAGAAAGACAATTCGTAACCTATCTTGCACGAAATATAATACCCGTGAATAAGTTCCCCTCAGAAAAAATGCAAAATTTTCTCCCCGTGAATTTAAACAACTATACATTATACAGTATTTTATTCAAATCATTTCCTTGTGGGAACCCAACAAATTTGCAAGGTGCAAAGCATTTCTGATGTTTCCATGTCTTTTTATTTGATTCAGTCATCGTCATGAAAGAAGACACCATGAACCACGGAGAAAAGATTGGGAAGAAGAACGTGTGCCAAGTGAAGCATTTCATGAGCCGATACACAGACACAAAGCCGATGTGTGGCACGATCCTTGGCGAAGGTATTTGTCAGATCAGTTAAATATCAATTTCTGGTTATGCCACCACCATAGAATGTTCAAGAATTCATATACTCGCAGTTTACATGAGAACTATTCTCTAATCGGGGGCCTCTCGGCCAATCAGAGCATTGGGCTTTAAATCGCAAGGCCTCTCAGTTGAGTTCGAATTTTTTAGATTTCGACTTAAGTAATTCTTCAGTTTTATGGTGCCGGGCCCTGATTATGCCTCAAGTTCTAATGTTCAAGGTCTTCATATCTCACTGCAGTTTACATGGGTACTTTTAACTGCTTGTCATGGTCTAGCTTTGGAGCATTTAATTGGCAAGTGGACGGTCCTGGGTTCGATTGTCTGTACAGGATCATACCAAAAACTGGAGAAAAAAAAAAATAGTAGTGAAAACTGAGGTCCCTTGTCACAGCATGCAAGGCACTTAAAGTAACTCTCATTGCATTGGCATCAATCCATAGCACAGGTCAAAATTTGTAGCACTTTCTTAAAACTGGTGACATCTTCATATTGGTGAAAAAATCTTGGCGAGATGTAAAAACAACAAAAAACAAAAAAAGAAACAAAGTACTTTTCAAATTACAGTGTGACTTGCCCCGGTGTCTCCCTATTTTGATGACTTCCAGTTTATGCAACTGACATGTAATCCTCTCGTTAGAGTTACTAAAATTTGGCCACTTGTGTTTCAATCAGGGTTGTAATTGTTTGGCCATTTGTGAAGTCTCGATTACAGTTTATCATTCCATGTGGCTGGATTCCTCATTATGAAAGTCAGCATTAGAAACAAATTCAGATTTTCCTGCCTTCTTACATGTTTTTGACAGTTAAATTTTGGCAGCTTTAACATGGTGGCTAAATTGTCCAAAATTAAGCCATAACCAAAATATTCTGATTTCCAGTACCAACTATTAAAGATGAAATTGAGATCAGAGGAATCCTGGGCAAGATCATAGTAATTCCTGACGAATGTCAAGATTAAACAGTCTCGGAACATAAGGCATCATTATGTTACATATACACATGTCGTCAAAGTTACAAAATTATCGTCATTTTACAGGTCCAAGTCACCAAAGAGAAAACCTAGAACCTCCAGAAGTCATTCACGAGGACGTCGACGATCAAGACGGTCTCATAGTTATTCTTCGTCATTTTCTTCTAGGTAAGAACACTCTATATCAGGTTATTGTAGCCTCTCGAAATTATCTTACAGATTTTGAACAAAGTGGCATATCTAAATTTCATGGCAGTGGACCAAAGGTTCCATATTTCAATTTTGTAGAAACAAAGATTGGTACTTATGAATTTAACATAATGATTGTATAGAAGTTGGTGGTATTGAATATTCCACATGAGTGTGGGTGATAAGGTACATGAAAAAATGCTGACTTAGCACTATGAGTTCCTGTAAGGCCAAAAAAAAAAATTAATCATTAGTATCTCGGGCACTTTTTTGAAGGATTTTTTTTTTTTTTTTTTGCCAGAAAGATTGTAATTTTCACACACTTTCAAAGCAATGTACATGTATATAAAATTTTAACAAAACCAACAGAGTTTTCATTTATATCATTTATTGAAGACATAAAATAAAGCCTTTATATTTTGAAAATTAGCTTGAGTTAGTTTCTTGTCTTTTTATCATGTTCTGCAGCCATAATATTCTTCCTTTTAAAGGGGCACTTTTTGTTTAGCACTCGGAACATACAGGGTATGAACCAGTCTCCTTGTGGAGATTATCATCAGTACCACAGTAAAAACAAATATCTCTGAAACAAGCACTACTGAAGTAAGGCACCTCAATAGGTTTTGTACATATCAAGTTACTCCCAAGATCAGAACTATGTTGGGAGTCACAATAATTATCATCATTTTCTTGAAGATTTTCATTTATGTTATGGCTGTCAGACTCTATGTGGTATCTTATATACCTCACAAAGACAGACACAACATCACTTACTCATAGAGATTACATAACCTTATTGGTACATTCACTTTTACTTCTCCCAATTTCCACAAAACTTACAGAATATGACTTGTACCGTGCTGGGGTACGACAAATTATGGAATCGGCACCTTAAATTGTAACTTGTTCATTTTTTTCCAAAAAAGAATATATATAATATTTGAACAATAATATGATTAATTTGAAGGATTACTTTGACTAGACATTTCTGATATGTTTCATATAAATGTAATATACAGGGGTCCATTTCAACATTGGTGTCAAGTCTATACTTATGTACATTAATGTTATATGATTTTTTATTCCACTGAAACCAAGTAATCCACAGTTGTGTTGACCACTGAGAAGTGAGAGGTTGAAAGCACAATTTCCCAAGTTAAACTAGCAAGTTACGACAGACTTTCAAATGAACATTAGTAAAATGGGCCTCTGTTTCCTACATTTGAAAATGAACATATCACCCTCAAATAGTCGACATATTACTTTTAAATCAATAAAATTATTGTTAAAATGATATATTTTGTGGGAAAAAATAAACAAGTAATGATTTAAGGTGCCGATTCGGTAACTTCTAGTGCCGATTCAGTAAATAAGTGCCGATTCGGTAATTTGTCGTACCTCCGAGCTGGATATGCCCAATTCCCAAGGTCTATATTTCCATCTGTAATTCAGGTAAACAGTTCGTTTACATTGCAGTTTTCTCTATATCCTCCAATAATACTCCATTCAATAATAATCTGTGCCCCACAGACAATCTGTGTCGATAATAAACTTATTTTACCACCGGCACCAAAGTTCAAGCACATAGTAACTAAACGTAAAACTGATCTACATCTTAGTCAATTGAATGCTTAATTTTCAAAATCGGATATGGTATAACACAACCCGGAATTGAAAATTCCGGAAATTTGCGGAATTGAAAATTCCAAAAGAGGAAAAAAAAAAACAATAAAAATTTAGAATGCGGCATCATCTTTGGAGATGCGGCGGTGCCCAAGATGGGTTGTGATGTGCTGTAATCCTATAAGTTTGATTTTATTGTAGTCATACTCTTGTTTTCGTTTTCAGCTCTTTCTCAGGTTCATCTCGATCACGATCATCATCTTATAGCTCATTTAGCAGTCATTCATCCGGCAGTAGATCATCATCAAGTTCAAGGTCAGTATAGAAGTGAACTCAAAAGTTCAAGGTCAGTATCATAATCAAATGAAGTTCAAGGTTAGTGTTGTAGTTAAATGAAATTCAAGGTCAGTATTATAGTTAGATGAAGTTCAAGACCAGTTTAATAGCGAAATGAAGTTCGAGGTCAGAGTACTTATTTCATGAAATTTAAGGTCAGTATGATAGTGAAATTAAGTTCAAGGTCAGTATACTTGTTCTGGGAAGTTGGAAAAAAAGCATATAAAACACACACACACACATATATATATATATATATATATATTCTCGCAATGATGCTATGTTTTTTAAACTTTTTTCTGAATATTTTGCTTTTTTTCGGTGGTTTTAGTTTCTTTTGTACTTTTATTAAGTTTGATGAATACATGTACTTTGTTTTTGTTTTCAGGTCACCTTCACATTCACCAGTAAAAAAGCCGCCTGCAACGACGGGGGATAAAAAAGCACTACCTCCAACGAAACCAGGGTATCATATAATCTTAGTATAGAATGTGCATTCTCCCTTAGTTACTCAGTCTATTAATTTGACATTTGAGATGATGTTAAAGTCAACTTATTGAGACTCTAGTACTTTTGTTTTAGGACACACCCAACATTATTTTAATCGTGTGGTGCTGGTCAGTTTTAAGCTCACCTCTACGAGGTTGAAGAGTGGGAAGGGGTTTGACCTTACCTTTGACCTTGAAATTCTATTTCCAAATGAATTTATATTATACAACGGGTTTGATATATGCTGCTACACAATTTGGGTGTGTCGCCTTTATCGGTTTCTAGTTAAAGCATTACAGGAGAAAATTGAAATAAAAATTCTCAATTGAAAGAGACAAAATATGAACTTTGACAAGACTCACAACTGATATTGCATATCAATTATGAAAATTAATTTTGATTTCAGAAACTTGATAAATGAGAACAATTAAAATCATCATATTGTGTTATTGCATACTGTGTGTAGTAGTTTCATGAAATATAATAACATGGAATAAGACTCTTTCTATTTGTGCAATGAGCCAACTTGACTCAGCCGGTAGCATGCTCGACTCTTGATTGCGAGGTCATGAGTTCGAGTTCAACCAGTGGCAGGTTGGTTTCCGTTACATTAGGTGTTGACACATTAAAGAAACCTCACTGCTCAATGGCCATAAGTGCCGAGCATAGGCCAAAAATTTGAAGCCCTTCAACGGCATTTGGTGACGTCTCCATGTGAGTGAAAAGTTCTTTGTTTGAAATTAAACATCAATAAACAAACAATCTATTTGTGCAATAAAAAATATTTTTTGTGAAATTTTTTTGGGAAAGAGGGGACACACTTTTGTCACAAAAATTTTCATTGTAACTAGTTTTCAGGTGATGTTCATTATTTCTTCAAATTATTGCAGGGATAAACCTCGTAGTGCTGTTAGTTTTCAAGGAAAAAATAAAAGTCCAATGAAAAGGCAGAACAGTCGCCCGAATCCAAATGCACCCTCAGGACCTAATAGCCAGCCATCGAGGTCAAGAATGCCACCAAATATATCTTCACAGCAAGCGGAGCCAGCTAGAGGGAGACCAAAGGATAAACCAGGTCCGCCACCAAGGTTTGTCAAATATTTCTTTTTTGCTTGCCTACAAAACTTATCTTTGATAGAATTAAAAATACATGTGCAGCATTACTTTTTGCTGCATTTAAAGTAAAATACTGTTAACATTTCTGCCATAAAAGAATTTGTTTTTGAATTAAACAAAAATATGATGTCTCAGCTGTGAAATAACTCCTGTCAGTAAAAAAAATAAATGCTTATTCTTTAAAAGAAAAAACATTATTTCTTCATCACTGAAAAAATGGTTACCATATTTCTTTGTCTTAAAGGAAAAACAATAACAACTAACTCTATTTCGTTTTGATCAACAGTCGAAATCGCAAACGAGCAGGAAGCAGTTCTAGTGGCAGTAGTTTTTCCAGGTCTCGGAGTCGTTCATCCTCTTCAGGTTCTTCTCGGTCGTCAAGTGCGAGCAGCTTATCTTCTGTCAGTAGTCACACGTCCAGCAGTTCTAGTGGTAGTGCTGATTCAGAGCACCTGTATCGAGGTGTAGGAGGGGGGAAAGAAGAGTCCCCAGTGTCACCCAAGAAGAAGAAAGGTATGAGAGTGTGGAGCCTAATTTCAAAAGGAAAACCAATTTTTTTAGATTATTTCATGTCATAGGGGATATTATTAAGATTACAACTACTGTAAAGTGGGAGATTTTGGCATTTGTTGAAATGGCCAAAATTAAACCATCCAAAATGTATACACAACATATCTACCGGTTTTATAGATTAACAAACAGTGCAAAGAAGGGTTATTTAAAATAACACTGTGTGTACGTTAATTTTAAGTTAAGTACCATGCGATGCATCAGTGCTAACTATTATTCTACCTGTACTTTTTAATATTTTGATATTTCGAACACCTTGAATGATTGACATGACGAGACAGAGAATTGATGGCAGACCAAATTTAAACACGATATTAACATAAATGCCCAAATTTTAACTGACCAAAAAATAAAACTTCATTTTATGACTAAAGTAGCCAAATTTTAGCGATGCCAAAATATTCCAACTTACTATTATCTATCAGAATCATAACTTACTCTTTTGTTCTTATTTGTCATCTAAATAGTTTGAAATGTATACTTGATATTATGAATAGTTCCTTCTCATGTTATCACTGCTCGTTATCACAGTAGGTACATGTTATCACTGCTCATTATCAAAGTAGGTACATGTTATCACTGCTCCTTATCACAGTAGGTACATATTATCACTACTCGTTATCACAGTAGGTACATGTTATCACTGCTCGTTATCACAGTAGGTACATATTATCACTGCTCGTTATCACAGTAGGTACATATTATCACTGCTCGTTATCACAGTAGGTACATATTATCACTGCTCGTTATCACAGTAGGTACATATTATCACTGCTCGTTATCACAGTAGGTACATATTATCACTGCTCGTTATCACAGTAGGTACATGTTATCACTGCTCGTTATCACAGTAGGTACATATTATCATTACATGCTCGTTATCACAGTAGGTACATGTTATCACTGCTCGTTATCACAGTAGGTACATGTTATCACTGCTCGTTATCACAGTAGGTACATGTTATCACTGCTCGTTATCACAGTAGGTACATGTTATCACTGCTCGTTATCACAGTAGGTACATATTATCACTGCTCTGTATCATCACAGTAGGTACATATTATCACTGCTTCTTATCATCACAGTAGGTACATGTTATCACTGCTTCTTATCATCACAGTAGGTACATGTTATCACTGGTCTGTATCATCACAGTAGGTACATATTATCACTGCTCTGTATCATCACTGTAGGTACATATTATCACTGCTCTGTATCATCACAGTAGGTATATATTATCACTGCTCTGTATCATCATCACTGTAGGTACATATTAGGTATCACTGCTCTGTATCATCACAGTAGGGTACATATTTATCACACAGTAGCTCTGTATCATCACAGTAGGTACATATTATCACTGCTCTGTATCATCACAGTAGGTACATATTATCACTGCTCTGTATCATCACAGTAGGTACATATTATCACTGCTCTGTATCATCACAGTAGGTACATATTATCACTGCTCTGTATCATCACAGTAGGTACATATTATCACTGCTTCTAATCATCACAGTAGGTACATATTATCACTGCTCCGTACCATCACAGTAGGTACATGTTATCACTGCTCTGTATCATCACAGTAGGTATATATTATCACTGCTCTGTATCATCACTGTAGGTACATATTATCATTGCTCTGTATTATCATCACAGTAGGTATATATTATCGCTGCTTCTTATCATCACAGAAGGTACATATTATCACTGCTCTGTATCATCACAGTATGTATATATTATCGCTGCTTCTTATCATCACAGTAGGTACATATTATCACTGCTCTGTATCATCACAGTAGGTACATATTATCACTGATCTGTATCATCACAGTAGGTACATGTTATCACTGCTTCTTATCATCACTGTAGGTACATATTATCATTGCTCTGTATTATCATCACAGTAGGTATATATTATCGCTGCTTCTTATCATCACAGTAGGTACATATTATCACTGCTCTGTATCATCACAGTAGGAACATATTATCACTGATCTGTATCATCACAGTAGGAACATATTATCACTGCTCTGTATCATCACTGTAGGTACATATTATCATTGCTCTGTATTATCATCACAGTAGGTATATATTATCGCTGCTTCTTATCATCACAGTAGGTACATATTATCACTGCTCTGTATCATCACAGTAGGTACATATTATCACTGCTCTGTATCATCACAGTAGGTACATATTATCACTGCTCCATATCATCCCAGCAATAAAATGGAGCATTGATATGTACCTAATATGGACCTACCACAATGATACAGAGCAGTAATGATATGTACCTACTGCTCAGTATCTACCACAATGATACAGAGCAGTAATGATATGTACCTACTGCTCAGTATCTACCACAATGATACGGAGCAGTAGGTACATATCATTACTGCTCTGTATCATTGTGGTAGGTCCATATTAGGCCAAGTAAAAAATACTTCTGGTTCTCAGACACTGCCTTTAAATATAGGTAAGTTTTTCCAGAGTTGTGGCCCTTTACACTTAAAAATTTCTTTTTAGTACTCTGTGAATCTTGTGAGTACAACTTCATATTCTGCTAGACCTTGATTTGGAACTTAAAATACAGTAAGACTTTTGTCAGAAGGTTGTGAAATGGGGAAAGAATTTAAACGTCTGCAGGGATCTCCATGGAAGAAAATTTAACCATTGAGCAAGCTATATCTGTATATCACAGGATGTTGAGTCTATACCAGTCTGTTAATTTATCTGCATATTCTTTCTCCAACATCAGAGATAAATAAGCTAGTATCAAAAGAAAGAAAAAATAGCTACGAAAAAGATACGAAATCTGTTATAAACAGTATTTTACAATGGTGCAGAGAATTTAAAAATGGTGTAAGAAAATCATTTGCAGAATTTTTTTTATGTTTTCTTTTTTTTTTTTTTTTTGAAATTAAAGACCTTTACATAGAGAATACTTTGAAAAGGCATTTGACAGAGTATGATAAAATGTGGATATAATTCCCTCTCAAGCAGAACATCCTGAAATTGACCTTGCATGAATGATTTTAAGTATCAGGTGATTTATTTTCAGCAAAACAACCAAAAGCAAAACAACCAAGTAGAAGGGAAAGAGGATTGCCACCTGGTGGAAAACCTACAAAGGGAGGTAATCGACATGAAGGCAAAATTGGAACTGCTTTATCAACATCTAAACCTAAAGATTTATTGAAAGTGACTGGATCAAAGCAGAACATTAAACTAACCCTACTGAATAAGGTAAATTTTAGAACCTTTGATTTTCAGGTAACATTTTAATTTCTAGCTGTGTTGCAGGACAGTATCGAATTATAAAATCATGCATTACAGAGCTCTTTTGCCTTCGAAGTTCAAATAAGTGAACATCTCTTAGGCAGAGACTAGTTTTGTGTTGTGCTGTTCTTCCCGTTTTGTTTTATTGATGCCTTATCTAAATCATTTCCTCGCCTAAGCTTAATGCAGTGCTTTACAAGTTGGGTCAGATTTTAATAAATGTATGTAAATATGTAGCATGGGAGAAAAAAAAACAATCAAACATTTGTGTGTTGAGTAGAAAGGGGAATCTAAACCCTCCTGGCAAGAATCTGAAAGTCCAGTCCTTAGGACACCCTCATATTGGACAATCAGATTTTTACCACTCCAGTGGAGATTTCTTTATCAACTCTACACAACCATGTAAGATTCTATTATTTTCCCATATTCACGGAGTTATCCTTATAACTAGTGCAATTTATGGCGTGGTACTTCTGTGGCTTCCAGAATGCAGTACATAATTATGTCGGACATCTCTCAGATATACTTATACTCTATATACACATGTAGATCATGCATAAATCTACATAGACATATATTTAAGAACTGAGAGAAAAATAATCAACCCCTACCTTAAGGGTATGACAAAGGAATCTCAAACAGAGGGAAAGATGCCCAAATGAATCTGAGTGGTGGCAAGCCTGGGGTTTGTCATTCAAGAATTGAGATTCCTTTGTGATACCTACAAGGTAGCGGTAGATTCTATAAGCCTATTACACTTTAACGTCTACACACCACTCATATTATGTGACACAACCCAATTTGTAGTCAAAATTACCCTATTGAAGTCAAATGATGATGAATTTGAAGAGAGTGTATTTTGTGTATATCTCATTTTCCCTTTTTCAATAAAATGTTGCTAAAATTCTCAATGCAAAAGGCCCAGGCCACATTCCCAAGAGAGTGTGTAAAATCTGTGAATACATGAATTTACAATTTTAATGGTGTAAAAGACTAAATCTGTGAGTTGCATTGGTGATATTTAACATGCAATAATCATGCATGTTTTTCATATTAAGATTTATGTACATTTGTATTGATTGCTTTTTTTAGAAGTTAATTTGTTTTAGATAAAGAATGTTACTTGCAAGACTTTGCATTCTATCTATTTTATAGAAAGACTCAAGTAACCACTGACGGTGATGTTAAAGAAGTGTACAAAGGTTTCAAAACACAAACTTTTGCACAGATATTTGCGAGAAATTTAAATTTGCGAAAAACAGGTTCCTTCGTAAATTTATCTTAAATTTAAGTTTTTGTGAAATAAAGGGGATTTAAAGTAATTTATTATATTAGTAGCAATGGTACAATGTCAGGTTTTTCTGACTATTGGTATAATCTCTCAGCTCAAAGTTAGTACGAGATAAATTAATTTTTGGCATTAAATTGTAATATTTTCTCTTTCCTCTAGAATGCAGAAAAGCCAGCACCTTCCCAGCCTGCCAGTAAGAAAAGACCGGCACCAGATCAAATTGTTTCACCTCCGGCTGCTAAGAGGCCAACTCTTACTGTACCTCAACCAGCTAAATTAGGTTTGTGGATTCATTTTTAGCTTGCAGGGACAAAATGCCTGGAGAGCTAATGTTGTTCTCCTGGCACCATCTTTCACCCAGGCTATGTTTTAGTAGTTAGAGTCTTCAATTTTGACATGTGCAATGCCTATAATCAGCACTCTTAGATGATACCATGAATGTGACCTAACCAGTGCTGTGTGACCTTACCAGTGCGGTGTGACCTTATCAATACTGTGTGAGTTACCAGTGCTGTGTGACATTATCAATACTGTGTGAGTTACCAGTGCTGTGTGACCTAACCAGTGCTGTGTGACCTTACCAATACTGTGTGAGTTATCAGTGCTGTGTGACCTTATCAATACTGTGTGAGTTACCAGTGCTGTGTGACCTTATCAATACTGTGCGAGTTACCAGTGCTGTGTGACCTAACCAGTGCTGTGTAACTTTACCAATACTGTGTGAGTTACCAGTGCTGTGTGACCCAAATAGTGCTGTGTGACTGTACCAATACTGTGTGAGTTACCAGTGCTGTGTGACATTATCAATACTGTGTGAGTTACCAGTGCTGTGTGACCTTATCAATACTGTGTGAGTTACCAGTCCTGTGTGACCTAACCAGTGCTGTGTGACCGTACCAATACTGTGTGAGTTACCAGTGCTGTGTGACATTATCAATACTGTGTGAGTTACCAGTGTTGTGTGACCTAACCAGTGCTGTGTGACCTTATCAATACTGTGAGTTACCAGTGCTGTGTGACATTATCAATACTGTGTGAGTTACCAGTATTGTGTGACAGCCAAAATTCGACGTGAAAACCATGCATCAATTGGAAGAAATCTCTGGTTTTTTTACATTTCCTATCCATGATTTTAAACAAAATCTTATTGTTACATAAGTAAAAATATGTTTTGAGAGGAGAGATGACCTTTTTCTGCTGACAATCAAGGTATTTATAATTAAAATTCCTCGTGAACTGAGCTGGTCGCCCAGGCTAAAATTAAAAGGCATAAGAAACCAGCAGGAACAGCTAACGATTGTCACCATCTTTCACAATACGTTACCTCTTAACCATTCAAATTCTTTAAACCATTTTTCATTTATTTTTCTTCTTCTTTTCTGTTCGTATTGTTTTTTAGATGTTATTTTTTGGTTGAATTTTGTGGAGATTTCACTCTGAAGTACTTGCTAAAATCAAATGCCACTTTCAGACTGGTTATGATCACAAGAATCCAGATTTTCAGTATGGCGAGACAGCACTTGCCACTCGTGCGAGTTCATTATGTAAGTTTACTCGCCCGAAACGATTTTTTACTCACCAATGAGAGCGGGCAAGTGGATTTTTCGAACCCTGAAATTTGATTTCAAACATTGAGTAAATTTGGTGACTTCTGGACTATTTGTTAGTATCCCATACTAGTGAAACTGGGGGACTAAAGCTTTTGACTGTTTGTCAGTCCATCTGGTTAATGGAATACTGTGCTTTGTTATGGTAATTTGCTATTAAAACCACCTAACTGACTTCACTGAAAGTGGTCTGATTAGAGAGGTGTTACAGTAGAACCTTGCTATTAAGACTACCTAACTGACTGACTGAAAGTGGTCTGATTAGAGAGGTGTTACAGTAGAACCTTGCTATTAAGACTACCTAACTGACTGACTGAAAGTGGTCTGATTAGAGAGGTGTTACACTGGAACCTTGCTATTAAGACTACCTAACTGACTTCACTGAAAGTGGTCTGATTAGAGAGGTGTTACACTGGAACCTTGCTATTAAGACTACCTAACTGACTTCACTGAAAGTGGTCTGATTAGAGAGGTGTTACAGTAGAACCTTGCTATTAAGACTACCTAACTGACTGACTGAAAGTGGTCTGATTAGAGAGGTGTTACAGTAGAACCTTGCTATTAAGACTACCTAACTGACTTCACTGAAAGTGGTCTGATTAGAGAGGTGTTACAGTAGAACCTTGCTAGTTAGACCACCTAACTGACTTCACTGAAAGTGGTCTGATTAGAGAGGTGTTACAGTAGAACCTTGCTATTAAGACAACCTGACTTCACTGAAAGTGGTCTGATTAGAGAGGTGTTACAGTAGAACCTTGCTATTAAGACTACCTAACTGACTGACTGACTGAAAGTGGTCTGATTAGAGAGGTGTTACACTGGAACCTTGCTATTAAGACTACCTAACTGACTGACTGACTGAAAGTGGTCTGATTAGAGAGATGTTACACTGGAACCTTGCTAGTTAGACCACCTGACTGACTGACTGAAAGTGGTCGGATTAGAGAGGTGTTACACTGGAACCTTGTTAGTTAGACCACCAAACTGTCTGACTCAAAGTGGTCCGATTAGTGAGGTGGTCTTTTAATTCAGGTTCTGTACTTATTCAATATTAATCAAGAGACTGAAAACTTTTGGCCTGAAATGCAAGGTGGTATCCTAAGCGAGGTGGTCTATAGGTGAGGTTCAATTGTATATCCAAAGTGTAGGTCTAAATTTATTGCACTTCATTAATAGCTTATAACATTAAATTGGTGGACTTAAAATTAAACAAACAAAAACCCAAAAATCAGTTTATATCGTTACTAAAGCTTCCTATACAGTGGAACCTGTCTTGAAAAACCACTCATGAAAGGCCACCTGTCTTGTGAGACCACATTCTGAAAGCCACTCTAAATAACATTTGTCTGGAGAGACCACCTATCTCAAGAGACCACATTTCAATGGCTGATGGGATGGTTTCTCAAGACAGATTTCACTGTATTACATTAATGGTTGGTATATAACGTGCTTTGTTGTGCAGTAATGATACGATTAACTTTAATTTGTAGCGGAAAAGAAAGTAAAGAAAGGAGAGAAAGTGCCTGCAGCGAAACCTCCATCTTCTCCTGTGAAAGCCCCAGTAAGGCCCCCTATATCACCAGTAAAGAATCCTGTGAAGCCTGCAATACCACCACCGGCACCGGTAGCAGCTGCAGTTCCAGCACCGGCAGCACCTGCACCCGCTCAGAAGGAGAAGAGGAGCACCTCGTCCAGACGAGAAGAATTGTTAAAACAGCTAAAGGCTGTTGAAGATGCTATTGCAAGAAAACGATCTAAAATGCAGTGATCTTAATTTATGTTTAGTGCTGAAAGAAAATGGTTTTTAAAATCTATAAGTTCTGAAGTATATGTAGCATTGTACTGGTCAATTTTGAAATGTCAATTTTATCGATAGGTAAAACCTCATGAGTGAAAAGAAAATAATCAAAATGTTACCAGGCTTGATGTTTTTTCCATCTTCTAGAGTCACAAGTTACAGTACTGACTTAAATGGTTTGACACCAGTTAACCTTCGGGAGCTGAAGAAAATCATCCAATGATCTTGAAATCTGGATTTTGGTAATCGAGGAATCTGATAAGATTTGTTCAGAGCAGCGAGTTGCTTCCTCCTGGAGAGAAGTGTAAACTAATGTAGCGGTTGACTAGTATCAAAGCCCGTTGTTGAAACATGTGTCACAGACAGATACTTTTAATACTAAGCAGTTAGCTAATGATCTTAGCCCAGTGCTGCAGGTACGAGACAACTGGTGGAACTGGGAAAGATTTGTAGATAAACACAGAAATATCCAATTGCTGTTTGTATATGGTACCAAGGATGGAATCAGCTGCACCCTTAAAGAAAAGAACAAATGTGATCAGTTCAGCCACCGGGCAGATTGATCAGGGGAAAATTTGAACCTCGGTTTGGAAATTCTAATAACTCTGGGAAAAAAAAAAATGCGTCTTTATTTGAAATATAGATGTCTTAAAATAGACATGAACAGTCTATGAGTGTGACGATACGAAGAGTAATGAGTTTAACAATATTATGTGTTCTACAGTCAGTAGAATGCAGTATTCACTCAGAATCATTTAATAAATACTGTAAATTTGTTTTTATTTTTTCTTAAAATTCTTGGTTATTTATAAAGAAACCTAGGATGAGTTTATATTTATCTCATATCAAACTTGTTTTGTTCATGACCTCATTTTTTATAGATTCATTCACCACTATTGGTATTTGTATTATAACCACGTTCTGTTTTTCAAGTTTCAAGTTCTCACAATTTTCATTCATTTTCTTTACTTAGGGATGTAAATCTTGAATGTTTGAAAATGAAAATGTGTAGAAACATAAAATCAAGCGGCAAAGAAATATGATTTGTATAATTCTGTATATTACAGCATTTTCTATTGACAATTTGCCCAATTTTTCTCCTCTCTTGCATGGTGGTATTAAATATCATAAAATGTTTGTTGGTGTGACTTGGGGAAATAGTGTTTCTAAAACACTTCTTAATTCAATATTACACTTTGAACTAGTGCTTTCTTTCCCAATTAAAATGATTACCCAAAATTGAAACTTAGGTTAGCGGCTCATTTCTATGTTTTTAGTTTTATGATTACACAGGGTTCAACATAAGGTTTGTCCGGGACAAGTCCATTTTATATTTAGACAATTAGATGTTACTTCTCACTTGTCTGAAAGGACAAGTGAAATAGTTGAAGACAAAAGTTAATTCAATAAATATTATTCTTGTATAAACACAAAACAATATCTTTGAATGTCACACTTGATTTTTGGACAAGTCATTTTTGCATTCAGACAAGTAGACTTAAATACTACTTATCCTGCAGGACAAGTAGAAATTTACACAATTGTTGACTCCTGTTACTTGTAAATATGGAAAAATCTACTTAAACTATTACAAAACAAGTACTGAATATTCACTCCGATAAACTGGAAGGCCTGGAAGTAAAGTTGTCAGCTTTTAAAATATTTTGATTTACCGATTTGTTTCATTATAGAAATGATGAGATATCATAATTTTTGGTAAATGTGTTTAAAAAAATGTTATTTTACCCAAAACATATGAAACAATCCTCTCTCTCTCTCTCTCTCTCTCTATCTCTCTCTCATATTTATTCACCATACCAACAAGGGGTGTAAGATATTGGGAAAAGTTCAGGAGGTCATCATGTTCAGTACTTTCGTGTTGGGATCAAAATATCTTCGGCAAAAAATAAAAAGGAATCTTCTGTATCGATATCTAAAGAGTGTGTTTTCTAATGTAGAAAATTAAGGAAATGAATTACATAGTGTCACAAATCACTAAAAAGATTCCAATCATTTTTCACAGTGTAAATGTTTACATGAAAATTAACATCCATCTTGTAGTCACCATCATTAACCCTTCCACCCCTTAGTATATAAATGGTATGCTCTTTTCCTTTGTCTTAGACCAGTCCATTATTGTCTGTAGGGTTGAACGGGTTGATAAGATTCATACCAGTAGATACTTATTTTGAGAATGTACCCTAGTCTGAGAATTTAATTCAACTTGAAATTTTAATAATTCAAGATTTCAACATTTATTAGAGGCTGAGTTTTTATATTGGCTCAAGTATATAAATTGGTCAGAATGTTTATAAATATTTTAATAGAAAGTCTGAAAACATGTGATTTGACGGAAAAACTGTGTATAGGAGAATTCAAGTGTGCATTATTTACAGTTGAAAGATATGTTGTTTTTTTTTTTTTTGTATTATATCATAAGTAAAAATCATCGCACAGGCCAGCGTAAAACTTTCATTATGTATGGTTTGATGTAAGAAGAAATAAAAATTCACTTGTCAGTCCTGTGTGTGTTTTGTTTGAGCTAACCCTTGACACTACTTCATTATAGTCCTGGGACCGATATACATCTCAATCCTTGATTTTCAACTAATTCCCTGATCTAATCATCTAAATCCCTGATCTTCATCTAAATCCCTGATCTACATCTCAATACCTGATCTGTGTATAAAACCTTGATCTTCAACTCAATCCCTGATCTCCATATAAACTCGGATCTTCATCTAAATCCCTGATCTATATATAAAGCCCAGATCTTATCTAATTCCCTGATCTACATCTAAATCCCTGATCTTTATATTGATATCTGATCAACATCCGAATCCCTTATATATATATATATATATATATATATGTGTGTGTTAACTATTAATGTTCCTTGGCACTGAATTAATAGATTTAAAAAAAAAAATCATTTTAAAAATGTATAGAAAAAAGTCTGATTTAAAAATGTCACATATTTATGTTTTATTCTGTTAGCACTTTAGCCTGAAGGCTCTCCAGACAGAATGTGGTAGCTATGTAGTAATGCAGTAAATTGGTTTTATATATATATATATATATCCCTGATCTGCATCTTAATCCTTGATCTATTTTCTTGATCCCTTATCTATAAATATATCCCAGATTTACATCTCAACTTCTGACCCTGATCTGTTTATAAACCCTCAATCTACATCTCAATCCCTGATTTATATATATATATATATATATATATATCCCTGATCTACATCTGGATCCCTTATCTCTGTATAAATCCCCGATCCTATCTCTTTACAGACAGAATTATCAAGCAATATCATCTGTCTTTTCTTAAATCTGTTATGTACTACTATGATAATTGCCTTCTTTTGACCCTTTCAAGTTAATGGTATGATCTTTTCTACTGTATCCGACCAGTCTATTATGGCCTGTAGGGTTGACATGGTTAATGACACCATGTCTGATAGTGTTGTCTTGAGGTGTAAGGGTACGTAACCCTCATCTTCAGTAGCGGTATATCCCTTTCAGACCATAGGGTCCTAAAAGAGGTAATGAAAGATTTTAATGGAGGGAATAACCGTCCGCGCGTTTTACTTCTATATCATAAGGGTGTGTTAAATTAACATTTGCAACCATTGGCAGTGGCTCAATGAATTTGCCTCACAAGTGGAAAGCCATTCTTTGCCTTCATAACAGGAAGAGACAGTTTCTTTGAAATTTGACATGAAGGTTCCCCTTGAGGTCTAGTTGTGCATATTACATTTTCAGAGAGATCAATCAAAATCCAACATGGCCGACGGGGGGGGGGGGGGGGGGGGGGGGCATCTTGGATTTTGACCAAAGGAAGTTTGTTACTGCTTCTTGTCAGAAATAATTGAAGGGATCTGCTTGAAATTTGAAATGAAGGTTCCCCTTTAGATCTAGTTGTGCATATTGCATTTTCAAAGAGATTGGAATCCAATGTGGCCATCTTGGATTTTGACCATAGAATATATGTTATTGCTATTTCTCAGAAAGACTGAAGGGATTTCTTAGAAATTGGATATCAAGGTTCCCCGTGAGGTATAGTTGTGCACATGGCATTTTCAGATAGATTGGATTCCAACATGGCTGAAAGGTGGCCATCTTAGATTTTGACAATGGAAGTATGTATTTCTCAGAATGTACAGAAGGAATCTTTTCGAAATTGATTATAGAGAATCCCTCTGTGGTCTAGATGTGCATATTGCATTTTCAGAGAGATCAAAATCCAAGATGGACACCTGTCGGCCATGTTGAATTCCATTCTCTCTTAAAAAGTATTTCACAGAAATATGAATTTAGGTTCAAATTCAATGTTGAGACACAAAATAAGAGAAACGAATAGTCTGTCATAGATCAGACATAGAGCATTCAATGGTGGGCGCCAAGATCCCTCTGGGATCTCTTGTTCAGAATTTAAACATCCAAAGAGGGTTATTGGAGCTGTAGCCGAAGATGTCTATAAATAAGTGATCGATTCTCTACAGGAAGTAAAATGACCGAAATAAGTCCCTAACAATATATTTGTACACTTTTCCCACAGACTAGTTGTACATTTTCCAACATATTACCAGTGTAGGGTGTAGAATTTGAAAACCGCCCACCACATTACCTTGTACAATGGAGAATTTTGACAAATGGCCCAACACATTACCTTGTATGATGGAGACATTTAACACATAATCCAACACATTACCTGCGTCAGATAGTTTTAATCATTGGTTCGACACTGTGGGAATGTGATTGAGATTTTGAACAGATACCCAAAACATTACCTATGTATGGTGGATACTTTTACATATGAATTAGCACTTTCTGTGTATTATGATGTAGTTTATTGACTGACATTTTAGGACTGTGACGGAAGTTTGGAGAAATGTATCTATCCCAACACTTTACCTATGTATGATAGAAAAAGGGATGCTTACTCCTCCATGACACCTAATCTTACATCTGGATTTTCACAGGTCCGGTTGTGTCTATTTTTAACCTGATTTCGTATCAAGGGCAGAGTCCGATAGAGTAAAATATAAACTTAGGAAGGAGATTACAACAAAAATCCAGGCTAAAAGACTTTACCCTGCCCCACCCACCTAAAGACCGAATTCTCTGCCACGATTTTAAGCGATTTTATTCGGGGCAGAAAAATCGGCCTTCCACCCACCCCGCCCCTAAAACTGTAACGTGCCGAGCGCATTACATCAGATTTGCACGGGTCCATCCAGATGCTGACTTCGCTCGCCGTTGCTTAACTTAAATACATGGATATAAACGCTAACCGTCCAGCCACAAAAGCTAGCTAATGGACTAGACAGTTGATCTGCCCATATCCATGACTGTTACACAAACCCCTCCGCCGACAAGCTTAGTATGTTCAACCTGAAATCCATAGCTTACACTATGCCCTTCTGCTGTATCTCCTGGATGGCAGGCTCTCTCGCTGCCACCAAATGTAACGTACCGAGCGCATCACGTCAGATTGGCACCCATCCAGATAGATGCTGACCGCGTTAGCCGTTGATTAACTCCAGTAGCATTATATAAATATAACATTCCTAAGAGGGTGGTAGTGGAAATTGTGACCCCGAAGAAATACATTGTCAACCGAGGCGAAGTCGAGGTTGACAATGATTTTCAAGGGGTGACAATTTCCACTACCACCCTCTCAGGAATGTTATATTTATTATATTATACCGATCCACTGTATTGAAGCATATATTATCCATTGAATTACTTAAAATACAAAATAAACTGTAACAGTAGGCCTAGTATTATTTTTATACTTTAATCATGCAAAAATCGACACGTCATGTACGTAAGTTAATCACTTTCGTTAAACAAACTGTCTTCGATACCCAAACCGTTCTTTGCATCGGCTTTTGAATCTTGAGCCTCAAGCGAGCATATCTGTTTGGCTGATTTCAGCAAATATATTTGATAATATTTACATACCGACTGCAATTCCCTTCATTGCAAGTATATAGAGCGATATATTGCATATTCCGGTAAATACAGTCGCGTGCCCCGAGTATTAACCACTTTACTTTTCAGCGTAAGAATACATGAACGAATCAATAAAGAATAGAATATCACATGTTTATTTCTTATATATTTAATCTTAAAAGCCATACATTAGGCCTACCACAAAACAAATAAAAATCACAGAAAGAAATCGGAAATGTAGCACATTGTACAGCCTACAGGCCCATATCGCGATATATCTAGGTCATGTTATGACCAGAACCACAGACCACCGTCTGGCTTCATAGTTACAACAGAAAGTAAGGCCTAGTGCAACTTTGTTAAGCATCTCTAGATAAACAAGTCGATTTGTTTGCCTTCACTGGATATTCCTATCAGAAACAATTCGTCACCCGCATCGTGTGAAATTAGGTCGTGTGAAATGGGCCTACTTACGTAGGTTACGTACCAATCAGTCATCGTGGTTCCCAGCTGCTTGGTAAAAAATGTCAAATAAAATGGCTACTTTCAGTTGTCATGAATTAATATTAGCTGTCTCACTTCTTGTAAGTCACACTAAATCTTTCTATAGTATATCCCATTAATAATATATCAGAATTCAAACGCAAATTCGTTGTAAATACATTATTCAGCATACTCATGGGCGCAGCCATTTGCAATTTCAATTCTCTTCTGACACATTTAACCTTCCGGTTACCAAGCAGACGAATATTCTAAAATAACTTAAAAACAAATCTGACACTTATTCAAAATTTTCCATATCACTAGTTTCTTTTCAAAATGATATGAAAATAAGAAAATAAACCTTAATTCCATTTAATATTTCCGGACAGAAAAGGGGAACTACTTCTCGTCTCACACAGCTGTTTAACTGTTACATCATATGAAAAACCTCCTACCGTAAAGCCAATTACATAGAATGAATTTCATAACCAGCTGACTACAGATTAAAAGAAAATGGTAATATATATAAATATAAGGATTGTTTATCATTTTTTGGACTTCATCGAGTATAAAGGCAATGGATTATGGGAAAAAATTCAATGTGCAACACTTCGTTGATGATGATATATCAATTCTGTCAAATCATTTAATTTCGGTTGTTGTTTCTTTCGATTCCAGTAATATGTTACACAACTCATAGATCGACAGAGGTTACATATAAAATAACACATGGCAAAATCTGTAGGCCTATCGTATGCCATATCAACCCGAGACTCCAATATCAGTCCGAGGGCTGATATTGGTCGAGGGTTGATATGGCATGCGATACAGATTTTGTCATGTTTTGTTGTTTTTATCATATATTTAAAACTTTACTGGTAAATAGACAAATACTATATAATACATGTATCAACGAAAAAAATTGTTTTAATTGTTTTAAATTTGCTGTGCTATACTCGCGACTTGTGTTCCTACAGTACAGTATATGTGGGCAGATCTCGGTAAAATTACGGAGTACACAAACTGTTTACACAACATAAAAATTAGCAATCCTCATATTTTTTTGCTGAAATAATTTGTATTTTAGAGTAAATATTTTATTAGGATAGATTTATAAAACGGTACGGCCCTACAGAAACTTTGAAAAGAACATTCAAGAAATCCTGTTGTGAGACTGTTCACGGCAGAGGAATAGGCCTAGCATACGATACCTAGTACTCCGTGTACACTCTAGAGTAGATCTAAAAATATGAAATGCACAACTTTGCGGTGTGTTGAACCCACCTACGGAATATCATTACACTTGTTCCTTCAAAATTTCATTCAACACTATTCACAATCAGGCCTAATATTTCACGCAATGTGCTTAACCTGGCGTTTATGCACGATGTAGGTTTTTGTATGAAGCGGAAAATAATCGAGGTATTCCGAATGTAAAATACATGGTTGCCCCTAAGGAGACTCCTACAAGAAGATACAAGAAGCTGCTGGACTAGACAGTCAATGTGTCTATATCTATGACTGTTACAATACAAGTGCCTATGCGTAATGAAAACAAAGTTGTTTATATTTTAAATGCATAACTGTGACACTTTTCTCGAGATAAATCTGAAACTAGTGAAAGAGCATTAGCATTCTTGTGCGTTTAGGTTTGATCGCGTGACCTAGTGAACAAAATTATTTAATGCATGCACGAATCTGGGGATGCCGACGAAAGCGAAAGTAGAGAATTAACACTATTTCACAGAAAAGTGTAGTTCACGGAAGGTGAAAATAGCTTATACGCCCAGACTTCACTAATAGACACTGGAGTTTAATCTAAGCCTTCGTTAGCCTGGTAGCCACATAACATGGCTTTCTCTAGTGATGGTAAGTAGATCTAACCTAATTTGTAAAGCTTAAAAGTGTTGGCGATATACCTACAGAACATGCATAATTATACATTTTATCGTTTAAAAGACCTTTGTGGCATTTATTATAAATAATGATTTCAAGTTACCGATAGATCTATCCTTGTCGATTATTATAGAGACATACAAAAACATAGTCAGATGATTCCGTTTATAATGTTACTGTTTTTTATTTTCAAAATAACACAAAGTTGATATATCGGAGGTAGGCAAAAACCTGTTTTGCTTATATTTTGAGTGTAGATATAATCTGCATGACCAATCTCTTACAAAGAGTTGTCGGTCCTTGCCTACAAATAAGCTGGTCCCCGTCTGACTACTGCGGCTCGTTCATAGACAGCCGGTATGAT